>CM066258.1:12424923-12562000 GCA_033675135.1 Frankliniella intonsa
CACGAGTGTGTGTGTTAGACAGAGAGAGGGAGAGATAGAGATAGAGAGGGAGAGAGAGGGAGAGAGAGGGAGAGAGAGAGAGAGAGAGAGAGAGAGAGAGAGAGAGAGGGGGGGGGGGGGCACGATCCTGAGGAAGAAGGATAGCTGTGCCCTCCTCCTGTGCAGGGCCGCCGCTCGCTCACCGCCGCTTGGATCGGCCTTCAAACAAATCGGCTTTGAAAATCTTTCCGATAAAAGGCCTGTTGCTTTCGCCCAGCTCGTCGCATTGAATGACCCCCTGTAAAATCAGGCCTTAATCTTGTCGACGAACACCAATTCGGAGAGAGCTTAGTTCGTAAATGCGTATATTGCTGTACGGAATTTGGCAGCGCTTGTTCTTGAGGTTGCGATCGCCCTCAACCAAGTCTTTGTTTGTGTGCTGCCGCTGCGCCGGGGACCACAGGTAAGTTTGTTGGCGCGTTTCTGATGTGTGCGCCCCCGTATCCCCCCCGTATCCCCCCCTCTCCCCCTTCCCTTCCCTTTATCCTTCTCCGCCTCACCTCTCTACGCCCTCCGCGCGTCGTGACTGCTGTGGGTGTAGGACACACCTGGAGCTTGAGGCACACAAGCACACAGTCAAGAAAAAGGCATCAGAGAAAAAGAAAGGGTACGGGCGGACAAGGAGGAGATTCAGAGACTTGTTTTAGCAAAAAAAAAATATCCGCGCGGCGTCGTTGATCCAACTAAAACCAGCCAGAAACAGCGAAATGTCAATATCCTATTTCCTTAGGATCTCCTGATGTGTGAAATAATGATGCTTTTCGTTAATGGCGTTGGTGTTGCAACAGTTGACGCGAGGTGTGTCTAGCCTTGCTCTCATCCACCCGCGCATCTCCTCACTGTTTTGTTTAGAGGTGAGAAAAAAAAAGAAGAAAAAATGTGGCTACTCCCAACCCTTTCTGCTCGCTCTTCCGTGAATCGCGAAGGAGGTGGCGACACCGCGGAGATTAGTTTGTTCCTACACCAGAAACCGAAACAAAACCACCAACACCAACAACAACGAGGGTTTAAAAAAAGGAATAAAAAAAATTCCTCCATTGATTTTTCACCCTGTCATCCCGTTTACACCTCGAATTTCACACCTCAGTTGCGCCCGTGCAAGTGTTACAGTTTTCCGACATTTTTTTTTTACCTTCTCCCTTGCGCGTTTGCAGCGACGACTTTTACCCACACGGTTTTGTTTCATCAATCCATTCTTGTCATGTGGAGACCCACCCCCTGCTGTCACCCGGAGGTTTCATCCCATTGTGTCAGGACCCTGTCATAACTCCCAGAGGTAAGGAAGATTCCTGGGCTAATAACTTTTTGAACGCGTTTCTCCCAGAGTGGACATAGCTCGCGCACCTTGATGACGGTTATGGCCGAAAGGGGTGTGAGCATGTGAGCGTCCTGAGGGTAAGAAATGTGTGGGAAGGATCGCATTTCGGAAAGGCAGCTGATTATTGGCCGTTAGTTGTGCAGCTTAGAAAACATCCATTAATTTTTTTGTTCTTTTTTTTCCACAAAAATTGAATTTTATATGATTGACAAATTTGTTTCAAGAGTTGGGTTTGTTCACTGTGTTATGCCACAAATTATATTCGCAGCTCTGTGCGCGCGCAAAAACAGTTCGCAATATTTTCCGTTTACTTATTGCTCTTTTGTGCAGCGGTCTACAACTGAAATAAAAAGGCGAATAAATACACTGACAGCGCGGAAAGAATTGGTCGCCGAAAACCCCCAAAAGTGAAACTTGCTGGCGCTCTTCGAACGTACTCTGCCCCGGCTATACCCGTACATACCTGAACGTACTCATTCACTCTCTCTCTCTCTCTCTCTCTCTCTCTCTCTCTCTCTCTCTCTCTCTCTCTCTCTCTCTCTCTCTCTCTCTCTCTCTCTCTCTCCATGCACACACACACACACACAGCTGCGGGCTGCTCAACGACTGTCGGCCTAAAGATTGACAGAAAGGAACAAAAAGCGAGGGGGAGGGAAGAAAGACAGAGAAAACACGATATGTGTCACGTTTTAGCTCCCTTTGTTTGTGTTTTACTCGCGCGGGAGGGGGTGGGGGATGCGCCCAGACAGGCTGAGGGGGTGGGAGGTGGCGGGCGCGCTCGCAGGTCGGGGGGCTGCTGCGGCCACAGCTCCTGGGCCGCCGGGAGATGGAATGCAGCGCGCACAGTTAGAAGGGGATAATGACGTGTCGAAGGGAATAAACAAATCATTTAGCAAGGTTTTGGTGGAAAATACTGGGGTCATTTGTTACTCTTCTCAGGGCTGATGCCCCTCCTTCTGACCCTCATTTATAATAATAAGGGAGTCACGGGTTAATTTGTTGTCCCCCCTCCTCCTCTTCCATTGTTTTCTTGTCGTGTGTTATTGTCGTTTCTGTTTTTAGGACGATTTTTCTCATCTCTCCCAATCCAGCGTAACAGACAGAGATAATTATTTTTATAATAGTCGAGTCGTTTCGCGCTTCGAGATTTTTTTGGCGTGGGCGTCGCACCATGTCTCAATTTCTCATCTCTCCAATTTGACGTCGCACCTATCCAGCGGAGCCGCGTCACGCACAAAAATAATACAACACAGAAGAAACATAAGGGAAACAAAGAGGTTCGATTAAACGCGGTAAAAAGGGTTTAGACGTGGGGTCAGCTGAGGGTCACACAGCGTCTGAGACCTGACACTTCGGAGTAGCGTGGACGGGCGGGGGCGGACTGGAGGCGGGCCGGGGGCTATGCGGGCCTGGGGCCCCGGGGCCGCGCGGTGGCGGGGCCCGGCGGGGGCAGCTGGGGGGGCGGGCAGCCCGCCTCACCTGTCAGAGCCCATACCGGTATGGGAACCAACCTGGGACGTCTGAATGTGTTTGTGTTCGTCTGTGTGTGAGTGTGTGTGTGCGTGTGTGAGTTTGTGTTTGTGGGTGCGCGCGAGAGAGGACATGCCGTTTCGTTATTTTTCCGAATCAAACAGTTATAACTGCAAAGGAAACCGAGCCCTCCCGTGTGCTCGTTTATCAAAAACAATTGACTAACAAATCACTGCGCTACGACCCCGATATACTACATGGAGTTTATTTCTCACACCGCAGAGGCCCCATCAAAATGGGATGGAGATAAATTATGTGATATTTAAACTTAGTGTTAAATTAGCTAGAGCTTTGGTTTAAGTATTCTTTTTCTCCTGCTTACACACTCCCTCTCTCTCTCTCTCTCTCTCTCTCTCTCTCTCTCTCTCTCTCTCTCTCTCTCTCTCTCTCTCTCTCTCTCTCTCTCTCTCTCTCTCTCTCTCTCTCTCTTTCTTTCTCGCTCTCTCTCTCTCTCTCTCACCCTCTCACTCTACGCTCGCCCACTCTCTCACTCTCTCACTCTCTCACTCTCACTCTCACTCTCACTCTCTCTCTCTTTCTCTCTCTCTCACCCTCTCACTCTTACGCTCTCTCACTCTCTCACTCTCTCACTCTCTCACTCTGCCTCCCTCTCTCTCTCTCTCTCTCTCTCTCTGTCTCTCTCTCTCTCTCTCCAGCCAGGGCTGATAGCCTCCCACTGAATGCAGAATGCGCCCGGCGTGTCCTCTCCACGCGTGCTGGCTGGCCGCGCCGGACACGACGCGACACGGCCCACGCGCCGCGATGCGACACGCCCGACAACATTGACACGCCACGCGTTTTAGCGTCATGACACTTCCTGAATAGCAGGCCGGCCGGTCAGCAGAGCGGCTCGCTGGCGGAGAAAAAATATTATTATGCACGGGCGAAAGCATCTCACCACCCGGCGTGGTGGTGCGGCCCACTGTCATCCGTACCGGGTGATCTGTATAAAGTAGTGATCGATACATCGAAGGGGAGGTGTCGCGGCACTGTACGCGCGGCGGTAGGCCGGTGCGGCGGGGAGCGGCGGCGCGGTCGAGGAATGATATCGAGTGGGTGTCGAGGCTGTGCCAGGCCGGGCCGGGCGCGGCGCGGCGCGGCCCTACCCCGCGATATCACACCTCGAACACCTGCGCGCAGACGTCGGCATAAATCAAACAAACTTTTCCCATACGGTTTTAAAGAAAAAAGAGAAGAAGAATGATCAGTTTGATTCATTTTTAAAATGGAATCCGATGACACGGCTTTTATCCAGTACTCATCACAATAATTACTTAAAATAACATTTTTCTGTTAAGTCAGAAGTTTTAAATTAAGATCCGCAAAAAGTCAGTCTTGTGTCCCAGGAAAACGTATTATTGAAATAACGGAAACACGAATGTCCCGTTCTCGATTTGCTGGATAGGTAGGAGGTGTAGAGTGAGGAGGAGGAGTTGAATGGGCTGCTCCGAGATGCACAACGAGACATCACACTTGTCAGCAGCGCGCATGAGGCGGCCTTGTTCAACGGTAGCCATCGAGACACACATTAGAACCGGCTCGATCGCTAGAGTGTTTTGCGGAGAGATGCCTGATTTGATAAAGGCGACTTCACCACGCGCCGCCCAGGTATCTGGCCGTCAATCAGGCCGGTTGGAAAGCCGCGCAGTCTGCTAAATGAGAAGAGCGGGGCAAGTGATGTTGAATCAAAACACTTAATACCTATCTTCAGGCCCAAAACAAACGCTCCCGAACCCCCTGCGCTCACGGCAGAAAGTAATATGCCGAAATAAAAAATCATATACGTGCCGCGTGTCAACTGGTGACCGAAACAACAAATTACCAGCCACTTAGTTATTTTTATGAGGCTCCTTAATATGAGCGCGCGTGGCAGTTGACAAGTTTGTCGGATGCGGGTGAGCGGGGCCCAGCGGGTCCCTGAATGAGCAGCTAAGCCGCGGGAGGTCCCCACTCGGTTTTGCATAGACGATCATCCAAAACGCTCACCAGCCCCGGCGAGCCCCGGCCGGCTGGACGCCAAATCAGCCAGAGCAGCAGCGGCAACCAGCCTGTCCAGTTGGGGCTCGCGAGCCGGGGCGTGGCGGGGCGGGGCGTGGCGGGGCGTGGTGGGGTGACCCTGCCGTGCACTTACAGTGACTTTGCACTCCATCGCCGTTCCGACAGCCACCATTAGTTTGAAGCTAATGACGGGCTCCGGCTACCGAGCGCGCGCTCGCTCGCTTCGGTATATATAAGACAGGTAGGGGCGGGGGCGGGGGCGTGGCGGGGCGTGGCGGGGCGTGGCGGGGCGTGGCGCAGGTAGCGCGGCCGTGCAGGCGAGCGCACGTGCTCTCAATGATTCGCCCTCTCCTTTAATTTGCCTCATTGGAAACTGCCTTTTGCTCAATAACTGCGTCTTCCATTCACGAAGCGCGTTTCATCGGTGCGGGTGGTTTTATTTCATTGATGTAAGTGGCTGATTGTGTTCCAGAAGTAACGAGTTCGTCTTTAGGGCCGCTCACCGAGCTTTCGGGAACACGGAAGAAAAAGAGGTGGCGCACGCAAGTTTGCAGGATCACCCATCGAATGCAAAAAAAAAAAGAGGAAGACTGACGTAGTTTCTTTCTTTTTAACAAAGATCTACGTCATGCTTTGCCCTGGCATCCAGAACTAAGTTATTATGCCAAAGGTTTAAGAGAAACGTTAGTTTTCCCCCTCGAGCACCAGAGGTACGTTTTAGAGTTCTCATCTGGGTACTCGACGGAACCCGAACTGCGTCCGAAACGGCAGGTGCGACGAGATACGGTCCGCTTCGAACCTCTCGCTCGCACCTGTCGTTTCAGACGCAGTTCGGGTCCCGTCGGGTACCCGAATGAGAACTCTGGTACGTTTCCTTTGCATTGTAGGTATCGCTATGACAGTGGTTTCAATTTATAAGCCGCGCTAGAGCCTGAAGCCCATAGTACGCCTCTGAGTTGGCACCTACATTGGGCCCATAGTTGGGCCACGGTTGGCGCCCCCCCCCCTCCTCCCCTCCCAGTAGCTCTGGGTGCACGACGGCCGCACCACCCACGTCCGTGCCACGTCAGCCGGGACAACCCGCTTGTCCCGGTCCTCCCGACGCCGTAAAACGTAAAATTAGCGGACATTATCTCAACTTTGGACATAGTTACGGGCTTTTATCGACGGTTAAAACACGCTAGGATGGTCGCGCGGACACGCCATTGTGGACGGGACGCTTTCGTGGGACGTTACCGTTACACCTTGTGACGGTAGGGCGTGGCGCGGCGTGGCGCCGAGCGGTGGGATCGGGCACGCCACGCGACCAGCCCACCGTATTTGGCTGAGCTTGTTTCAGCTGGAGCGGACCGAGTTATAGAAGTCTCAGCGTCCCCCCCCCCCCACCCCTTTTCCCTCTCTATCCCTCTCCCTCCCTCTCTCCTCAAAGAGTAGGCAGACCCGCAACACCCGCACCTTGAAAAAAAAAATCAGTATTGCTTACCGACCACCGCCGAGCTTCATTCGTCCAGACTTCTAAAGGAATAGCAACCCTTCTGCAACATAAGAAGAAAAAAAAATAGTAAGTTATAAATTGAACTACGAGTTGTCCGCAAGCGCTTATTACTGCACTCTTTACACGTGATATATTTCGATCGAAGTTTTCGAATTTTTCTGATTCGGTTAAATATTTTTTTCTGCGCTCTCTTTCATTTTTATTTATTTTCTCCAGTGCATCTCGTGTGTGAGTGTGTGTGTGTGTGTTCCCTGTTCCTTTACTCCAGACAATAACACGACAGGTCGACTCCCGTATTTGATCGGCACGACGGCCGCGCTCTTGGGCGGGGGATGGGACGCAGTATGTAAATGTCAGAGAGTTGTAAAGTATTCCACACTGCGCCGGAGAGAGGGAGAGAGAGAGAGCGCGAGAGAGAGAGCGAGAGAGAGAGAGAGAGAGAGAGAGAGAGAGAGAGAGAGAGAGAGAGAGAGAGAGAGAGAGAGAGAGAGAGAGAGAGAGAGAGAGAGAGAGAGAGAGAGAGAGAGAGAGAGAGAGAGAACGGCAAGGACATGACGTTGAGGGGCCTTCACAAATTTGTAACGACAGCACAGCGACATTGTACTGCTTTCCGCAGCGGACCCGGGGAAATCAATGAGTCTCGATCCACCATTCATAAACAATAGGCCTGCTCTGCCGGCACCGCGCTGGCTGACCGGGCCTGACCGGCGGACGGGACGGACAGACGGCCACCCACAACAAACACACACGCACACAAACAAACACACACACAGACACACGAGAGCGCGCGCGCGCGGGACTTGGGACCTATTTGTTTCAGGGAGCAGACGACGCAGCTTTAAATCGTCATGTAACAGCGAATGCAGCAGGCATCAGACTCCTGTCCCGCAACTTCACCTAAACTGGCCCTCACTAAAATACCCCCCTCCCCCCCACCAAAAAAAAACAGAACAACATAAGAATTTCTCGATATCCTGTAGTTTCGCCGCGCTTTGGCCTCACATCGGCACGCGGCGCACCCAACCTCCAGAAAGGTGGAGGTGGTGACGTCACCTTGGGCGTGGCGCGGCGTGGCGTAGGGGCTCATGTGAATGTGTGTGCACGCGTGTGCACTGTAAAAACTTCGTCCAGGTTTCCAAGCAGTTTTGGAAAAACCAAGACGTTCCAATGTATTTTCTCCATAAGAAAATTATGGCTGCTTGGAAACCTGGACGAAGGTTCCACCGGCCGAAAGGGCCGATGCTGAGTCGCCAGAGCGTAGGGTGTAACTTTTGCCCTCTTCTGCGATGAATATCCATACTTTTTAGTTTTACAGGATAACTCGTGAAGAGCGATGCCGTGCTGGCAGTTGCGGTGAGCGTTATTTGAATCGGTCGACATACGCCTCCTTAGTTTTCGACGCCATTCTATTTTCGAGCTCCCTACGCCAGGACCGGGAGCGGAGCAATCAGGAGGGCGAGCACAGCACCTGCGGGCCAAAATATTGAAATGCGTGTATCGCGGACAAAGCAGAGGAAGCCGGTGTCGAGCGCTGTTTGTTAGGAGAGTAAGATTTCCTGGAGCCCGCGTCGTCGTCGTCGTATGAACCCGGCTCGCCGCGCCACGACCCGCCACGCCCCGCGAGGGCCCCGCCCCGCCTCACCCCGCCTCGCCCCGCCCCGCCCCGCCCCGCCCCTCTCCCCGGGCCCATTGTCTGTCACAGTCGCAGTGTGTGCCTGTAATTTGGGTGCGCGTGGGGTCCAACACGATGGGAAGGGATCTTCTTCGTCTTCTTCTTGTGGACGCGCTTGTGCTTCGCGGGGCTGGAGTGAGTGCGACCCAGGTGTGCGCCGTGCCCAAGTAAGGCCCCCTCCCGCTCGGTCACAGCCCGTCTCAAAGTCAATGGTTCCACGCCCCTCTCCGCCCCGCCTTCCCCTCTCTCTTCTTTCCTCGGGTACGTGTGAGACGAGGAGCGGTACTTGCCCGTCGGGCCACTCCGCCCCGCCCCGCCCCGCCCCGCCCCGCCCCGCCACGCCGCCGTGTGCTCCGTGACAATTGCTGCGCATGAATGGAATATGGCCCTTCTCGCTCGCATGTGTGTCCCACCGCATAGCCTGTGCGCCCCGTGCCCTCACGTCCCGGACGCCGCGCCCCGCCCTGCCGCGCCCCGCCACGCCCCGCCACGCCCCGCCACGCCCCGCCACGCCCCGCCACGCCTCGCCACGCCCCGCACACCGTGACGTCAGGTCGATGTCATTTCCGTTCAAACGGCGTGACAGACAACGGCCCCGGGTGGGGTGGTGAACGCGTGCCGTGTGAGCGCGCAATCTGAACACCTGCACGGTAAAATGAGTTTCTTGACTTTCAAGACCCGGTTTTTGATCTTATGGAGAACGCCAAGGCTAGGACTTGAAATACAAGAATATTTTTTGTTTTCCGTTGCGAGCTTTACTCTAAAAATCACAAAAGTTTCAGTACCTAAATAATTAAATCAAATCAACAGTTCGACTGATAAAACTTGTGCCTTTTGAAGTTCAGGTTAACGTCCTAATCATTTGTCGTGAAGTAATTCACACACACACACACACACACACACACGAGGGGCATGCACGCTCCCTTTAGACCCGTCGAAAGGCAGGGCAGCAAATCATACAAGTGTGGCGTCCCCACACCGTACGGTCCCACACGAATTGAACCTGCTGCATGAATCAGTCGCAAGCGAGCCGCGCGCGCAAGCGTTATTTGTTTGTTTCTTTTGTCAAATCCTAACCTCCTCTCTCTCTCTCTCTCTCTCTCTCTCTCTCTCTCTCTCTCTCTCTCTCTCTCTCTCTCTCTCTCTTGCTTTTTTTCTTTTTTCCCCCGTGCCTATACGTTTTCCTTGGTTTCCAGAGGTGGCTCATTTCCGGCCACCTTTTCAGCTAACGGGCTTCGTAGTGGCGCTACGTACGTGCGCTTCCAAGACAAATTCACTCTGTGACAAATCTTATCATAATAATTTCTTCACGTACATACTCTTATTGCCACAATATTTTGACACTATTTAACATTTTTTTTAGATACAAATGAATTTAAAATTGAGAATTTTTGGTTCTCTTTTCATCTACTACACGCAAAAAAAGGGTAAGCTGGTTTAGCAAACACTTTTGTTACTATGGTAACAGCAAAATAATTTTGCTAGAACTAATAACTTTTTTGCCTCTCCTGCAAAACATTTTGCACAAATGGCAAAAAAGTTGTCAGCGGTAGCAAAATTATTTTGTTCGTAAAGTTACCACAAAATCCCTTACAGTGATCTACTGTGAGGGCGGGTACCTGGTATACGGGCACGTTACCTGGTCCTGGTACGTACCGACGGATGTGCGCCGCACGCCACGCGCGTGAGGAATTGAAACCCCAGCCAGAGCCAGGCCCAGCGGGCGCCGCAACCGACGGCTGCTGTTTTGGTTAAATATCGTTTGGGTATGCAGATGCAGTGCAGGCTGGTGGCCGCTGGTGGCCGCTGGTGGCCGCTGGTGGCGCCCTCTCTACCCCGCGCCGCTGCACGACAGCGTGGGGCTTTTTGCATGTCCGTGCCGGGCCTGGCCGGGGCCCTCCAAAGGAAGCAGCGCGGCGCGCCACCTTCAAAGGGACAGCACATTTCCAAACACTGGGAGCGCCTGGGGACCTAAGGGCCGGCAGGGCGGGGCGGGGCGGGGCGGCAGGCAGGAGCGGGGGTCGGGGGGCCTTCCCTGGCCGCCTTCTTCGCGGCAAAAGCAGAGCTAGTACATCGCAAGATGAAAGGAGTGTATTGGACTGTAATATTAGGGATTTTCATTTGCTGCTCGTTGGCCGTACTAAACATTTGAATAACAGTATTATTCCTTTAGAAAGAGTCTGTTAGCGGTCATATTGTGGAACCTTAGTTTATGCGTGTAGTACTTTGTTGCGGGGAGGAGGCATCGGTACCTCTTACTTGGTGTATGACCTCACTGCTGTTAGAAGTGAGCGGGTATTTCCGCATCGTTGTGGCATTGTAGGAGAGAGAGAGAGAGAGAGAGAGAGAGAGAGAGAGAGAGAGAGAGAGAGAGAGAGAGAGAGAGAGAGAGAGAGAGAGAGAGAGAGAGCATGAAAGAGAGGAGGCAAGGCGATAGAAGGAGGGTGGGGTCCGAACGTGTGTCTTATTTATGATAGTTAACGCAGATCATAAACCAGCAGACGACGGCACTGTGCCTGCTCAGATGAAGCAGAAGACGATTGAGGCAGGGAGCGGGAGGGGGGAGGAGGGGGCATGCAGGGGGAAGGGAGGGGGAGGTGAGGGGCAGGGGGCCATCCTGAAGGGTGTATGAGGCCCCCGAATGTACGACGTGGGACGCTGGTACTCATCTCGGGGAGATACAAATCCCGATACGTACCCGACCAAACGACTGGAGCCACACGCGGGGCGGGGGCACCCGCCCGCCAGGCTGGCCCCTGCGTCCCTGCATCGCCGTCGTGTACACTTTTATTTAGTGCAGCCGGAGCAGCGTAGCGGGAGCGACGGGTCAACATCTTAATTCCAGGCGATAGACACTACAGCAGCCGGGCCCGGGAGAGAGAGACACCTTCATGGTCGCAGAGGACGTTATAGGTTGGTTATTGGTATAGACATCCTCATCAGTAATCGCGTTTGAATCTATATGAGAGTGCGTTCACTCTGGAAACACAAGAATAAGTTTAGGAATGGCGCGCTCACATCCAGTTGAGTGACAGTTTTTACACACTTGTAGGTGAGTAAATAGCTATTCATACACTTGCAAGCTATAGGTAGACACTATAAAACTGCACGAAAAAAAACTCTGCAATACATCGAAATACATACTCTAAATGACTACGGATATTTTTGTAAATAGCTCTGAACGTTTTTGTACGTCACTAACCTAGATACAATTTTGACCTCTTAATTGACTGCCGTTCGTCAAGATTTATCTAAAATTGTAACTGTGCTGAAACATAATCTTGTATCTTATTTACTGACGTACAAAAACGTTCAGAGCTAGCAACAAAAATGTCCATATAGTCATTTAGAGTGTACACAGAAATGCATCAAAATGCACGCCTAAAAATACATAGACGTACACAAGATGAAAGCAAAGCGTGCATTCAGTCTCCTGGCGTCATCTGGCACCGCGGATTGCGCAAGTACCTACATTATCTCCGCGGTCCCATTTTCTGTCGCGGAGATTACGGCCATCCAGGGCAACCCCTGCAGCCCCGCGGCCGCGTATTTACTCACATGTGACAGAGCGAGGGGGTGGCGGCGGCCACCCCGGCACGGGCTCGCGGGGCAGAGCGGGGCGGAAGATCAACAGCTGTGGTGGATTGCCGACAAGCAGTTAGTTCCCTTTTTTGGAGGACTATCATGTGGGCAATTCTTTCGGGCGGCTGCAAATAACTTATCGGAGGGAAAAAGTCACTGGTCAAACCTTTGCCGTAGCGGCAATGAGTGGGCGTTGCATTAGTTTTGCTGTATGCCCTGCGCCGCACTAGCTTTCCTGTTTGAACCCCTCCAAACTCCCCCCTCCCCCCCCCCAACCCCTGGACCGCAGCGGCTCGACCCCAACCCCAACCCCACCCCCGCTAATGCCCCCCCCAGTGACGTTTGTTGCGACCAATGCAAACAAAGCCCCTGCAGCGGCCATAGGCGGCCCACATATGGGATTATCTCTGCTACTCCGCTGCAAAACGCTAAACGCAATAAACGATAAAGGCTGTCGGTTCGTCACGCAGCTGAGCGTTTTATGATGTGAGTGACGTTGTGGAGTTTCGGTAGCATGCTACCAAGTGGCCAAAGCTGGGGTTGGGGAAAAATGCCCATGATGCCCCAAACAAATGCCCCAAAACACATGGGCAGTTCCCATAGCCGACCCATGGGGATCACTTGTCCATACGCAAGGAAGACTACCCGCCATATCCGAGGCCATATCTAACTTATTGTGTGCTGTAGGAAGGCTTTGAGCATATATAACTTGCCTATTGGTATGTACTGCCCATAGGCAACTTGCCTATGGGAAGAGCTCACCACCAATAGAAAGGATTTTCGATTAATGTTCAGAACGCTGTCAAATCCGTAGTTATTAAAAACAAAATGGCGATCTAAATTCTAACGCGAGCGTTCCAAAATTTAAAGTAAAACGGCCCGAAACAGAACGGGCTGTGCATGAACGCCGCGAGATCTCGAAGAGATAGGAACCCTCAACATACAGCCTCCCTAATAATTCTCTTCCTTCCCCTCTACGGCGTCCGGCAGCATTTTTAACGACATCCCGAAAAATCCATCAAGCAGCAGCAGCAGCAAGCGGCCCGCCGCTGGCCGGCCTGGCCGTGCCGGACCCGGACGGCCTGTGTACATTGCGCGCGTTCAAGAAGTTATTTGTCGTTTAGCCTTGCATGATTTACGGCGTTCGATTTCTGTTTCCTCATTAGGACCTTTGGGGCCACTTTGGCCGGACCCCGCTGGCCAGGGTCTGGGCTGGGGTGGGCTGGGCTGGGACGGCCCGGGCTGGGCTTGGCCGCATGCTCCGGGCTGGCTTTGGTACCCGGAGTACTTACATTCCTCTGGGCAACCCGTGCCGCCCGAGGCGTTGGGTTCGAGCCTCCGCCTTGCGGGGCCTCCACCTCGCCCGGGATGGCGGCGCGCGGAGCGCAGCGAGGTGTGGCGTGGCGCGGCGTGGCGCGGCGTGGCGCGGCGTGGCGCGCGGGCCGAGGCATGTCCGTCCGCGCTCAACCAGTTTTCGAGATAATGAAAAAGTGTGGCACGTAAAACGAACGATGGCTGGGTAATTACTCAATTCCATCAAGTAGCGTGGCAGTAGCAGGCCGCGGGCGTGGCGCAGCGCGGCGCGGCGGCGGCGCGGAGCTTCGCTAGGCGAGTAGCGGGGCGGGGCGGGGCGGGGCGGGGCGGCAGGCGCGCGCGGGCCCGTCGCCACGCCGGCCTTTTTCACTTTAATGAAGAAAGCCCAGGCATTTTCGAATAATAATGGTTTTTCGTCGCGCCCTGCGAGATGTATCGATACGCCCCGCGGGTTAAGATCGAGAATGAGTTCAAAATGATCGATCCTTCGAACGACTGCTTACAAAAGGAAACGCAGCTAATGTGCATGTTATATAATTACATCAATTGCACGTGCGATGTCGCGTTATAGTCTAGAACGCCCCTCAGCGCGCTGAAGTTCCCCGCAGTAATACTGCGCGGCTGTGGCCGAGGTCGAGACTTGGAATGGGAAGGCGGGCGGAAGCAGGCATCAAAGTTTGGAGCGGCGTTAGCTACGAACAAGCTGTTCGCGCAACCGCGGCGCGGGCCGGGCCGGAGCGAGCGCGGGCGGAGATCTCCACAACTATATACGCCTTACACGTGTAATCGGGTTGCAGCGAGTTAGCCGCGAGATGGATGTACGTGGGTGTGTGTGTGTGCGTGCGTGTGAATGTTGGCGTGCGTGTGTGCATGTGGAGCGTCGCAAGAGCAGAAGACACGAGAACACATGCTCAAGACCCGCTAAATCTTCCATTATAATGCCAATCCGAGGGATGCGCGAGTGTTTCTTCTCTCAAGAAATTGCTCCGACTACAAAAGATATACTTCTGTTTCTGATGATAACAGCGAGGGTTAATGTGTGTGGCTCCACGCAGAAAAGTACTTTGATAACAACTGAAATGGTGTTCAGTTTGTGAAAACCGTATTATGATGACGAATGGGTGCAGGCAGAAATATACTTTGGTTATTGAAAATAGAATGGTGTTCAGTTCATGACAACAATAAGACGTTCTGACGTCTCATGTTTCAAACTCAGAGGGCAGACTGAACACCATTTTAGTTTCAATATTTTGGTCGTGGTGACCAAATATTTTTGTGTATGGGTGCTGTGTAGTCTGCTGCATTAATTGACAGCTGGTTCGCTGCCAGGGCGCTAGAGGAGGAGGCACCGCCGCCGGTGGGTGACGCCGGGCGCTACGTCGTCTCTCTCTCTCTCTCTCTCTCTCTCTCTCTCTCTCTCTCTCTCTCTCTCTCTCTCTCTCTCTCTCTCTCTCCCTCTCCCTCTTTGTGATATCGTGGGCGTTTTGCGCGCGAGGGAGAGATGCGGCGGTCGAGATTACGTACGTGCGTCGCGATTTCTCATACCACCGTCACCACGCAGAGTAGCAGAGCCTCCACCACGCAGCCACTTCCCGCTGATTGAATGCGAGGCAGAGGCAAACCAACCCTCCTCCTCCCCCTCCTCCTCCTCCTCCTCCTCCTCCACACACACACACATACACATATTCGTCGGAGTAAATTGGAGCAGCAGGGTGAGGGACAAGGGAGAGAGAGAGAGAGACAAAGAAACAAAGAGAGAGAGAGAGAGAGAGAGAGAGAGAGAGAGAGAGAGAGAGAGAGAGAGAGAGAGAGAGAGAGAGAGAGAGAGAGAGCATATTCCTGCTCCTTCCGCTCTTCCAGTTTTCCGGCCTTTGCGTGCTACGTATTGACGAACTGGTCTCGTTACACTGTGTTTGTTTTTGCCGTCACATAGCCCCGTGCGACGCCTCTGTCAGGGGGCGGGGGTGGCTCGCGCCATTGTGTCCGGCCTCGCCCCGCCCCGCCCCGCCCCGCCCCGCCCGTCTCTTTCGGGAGGTTTTTGTCCGAGTGCGTGTTGACAATGTCGTGTGAGCGCTACAGCGGGGCTATAGCGTGGACCGTGACGCGGAGAGTGACTCCGGGCACAACAGGACCGGAACGCATCGCCACATGTTGGCTCTATGTGCGGCAAAAGGGAAGTACGGAGAAGTAAGAAGTGTGTATGCAGATGGAGACGGGCCCCTCGGCCGGACGGTCATTGAGAGGCGTGCGAGGCTAGTAAATCATCGTCTCGCCGGCCGTGCGCTGTTATTGTTTCTTGCAACGGCAAAAATCGCACGGGGACAACACACAGACAATGATACGAGATGCCCACTTCTCGCGAGCGACGGAGCAGAAAAAAGACAAGAAATTCGAGTCATTGAGTCATTTTATGGAAATAAGCAGAGGACGTGCATAGTGCATAGTGGCGCGCAAGGTGCCGAGTGCTGTGCAGCGGTAATATTTGGCCACGCGGCGCACCGCGCGCGGCTGTCGACGCAGTGTGTCAGCCTCCCTCTAGATTCATTTTCACGATAGCCGGTATATACAGCCGCCACCGGTGCTGTAAAATGATTTGCGAGTTTGAAGCGACAGAGCGGTGACATCTCTACACCTCTCACCCCCCCCCACCCCTTCCCCCTTTCCCCCACTTCTTTCACTCCCTCCCCCGCCTCTGTCTCACGTCGGCCTCCTCCTCACTGTGAAAAACAGTTGTTGGTTTACGGGAAAATTTTTCACGATAAGTGCAGTTGAAAATTCTATTAGAAATCGGAATATTACACGCACTACGTATCGACTTATTGAAACTCAATCAGAAACAAGATTGGGTTGTCGTGAATTTACATCTTATCTCGTTAATCGTATTTTCCACTGTGGAAAATTTCTTCGTAAAGTTACAACATTTTTCGTAATTTGTGATTTACAAATGACGTAAATTTACGATCGGTATCGTAAATTTTACCACAGCCTATTTCTGCTTGTTTATGAACAACAAGTCGATACCAAGTGTCTATTCAGTTTTGTAATTTTACAAATTGCTATCGCAACTTTACGATATTTCTCATGGAAAAATTTCCCGTAACCTTTACAAACATTTATCCCAGTGTCAACATATATCGTAAACCTACAGAGATATTTTTCACAGTGACCTTTCTCCCCCACCCGGACTGACTTCCAAGCGACGACGTGGTATGTATGACAACTTGCCCCCAATGTAGCGACATCTCAGATTTTTCCCTCAATCAACCGCGACTAATGCGTAAAAGACAAAAATTTCAGTCATTTGTGCGCAAGAGCCATTAAATTTAATAATTGTTCCCCCCCAAAATTATTTATCTCTCTCTCCACCCCATTCGGAGACAATTACCCATATACAGCACGCTCCGGCGGGGCGCCGCGCCGCGCCACGCTCACGCGCTCGCCGGGGGCGCAAAAATATCGCCGCTACGCCGGGCGCCCTTATCGGTTGCAGGGCGTGGCGTGGCGTGGCGGGGCGGGGCGGGGCGGGGCGCGGGGCGGGGCGTGAAGGGGCGGGGCAGAGTAGGGCGCGGCGGCAGTCCCCGCCGGGATGAATCATTAATTTGCGTCGGCCTGACAGTGGCAAAGACAACACCTTTTTCTTCCGCGCAAACGCCACGCCACGCGTCGACAGAAATTGGCGGGACCCGACTAACTCCGCGCTCCGCCTCGCGCCTCTCTCCTACTCTCTCTCTCTCTCTCTCTCTCTCTCTCTCTCTCTCTCTCTCTCTCTCTCTCTCTCTCTCTCTCTCTCTCTCTGCAACACCTCAGGGCCGATCCGGGCGAGGAGAGCGCGCTATGCGCAGGACGAGGAGGGTGGGTGGGTGAGGCGGGGCGTGGTCTCGCGGGAATCTTTGCTGTTGATAACGCATTAATCATAACGGTAACGAGTTGCGATATGCATCCGACAGAGATAGAGAGAGATATACACGAGCAGGCAGGGCGGGGGAGTGAGCAGTGAGCATCATCCAGGAGTGGGAGGGAGAGAGGTAATGAAGTGGGGCGAGACACAGAGAGAGAGAGAGAGAGAGAGAGAGAGAGAGAGAGAGAGAGAGAGAGAGAGAGAGAGAGAGAGACAGGGGGGGGGGAGGAGAGAGAGATAGGGAAGGAGAGAGAGATGGACCCCAGGCGAGGGGTTGGTTGTCGGCGGTGAGAGGGTGGCAATGCCTCGCTGCATCAACTTTCACCCGCCACCAAGACGCACCAGGGCAGGGCGGGGCAGGGCGGGGCAGGGCGGGGGGCGGGGCGGGGCAGGGCGGGCAGGGCGGGGCGGGGGCGCCACGCCGCGCCACCCCGCGGCAGCCCGCTGCTGCTGCTGCTGCTGCTGCTGCTATTTTTCACTCGCTGATCCCTCTGTCATCCAGCCACACTCTGGTTATTATAAATAGCCTGCGCAATCCGAGCTGCGGAGGCATACCCGTAAGTGTGTGCGTGTATGTGTGTGTGTGTGTGTGTAAGTGGGCGTGCTCACAGGGTGATTGTGACGATGCGTTATAGGCATGCCGCCACCAGATTGTTGCACTATATAACAGAATATCGTAACGCTTATTAGTGAAAGCAGCTAGATAATCCACAACTTTTGCGTGTCTTCATACTGTGTGGCGAAGGAGCGAACTACGGCAGAAGAGCGAGCGGGTGCGTACTGCAGCAGCTCCAGGGGGCAACTCAGACGCCCGCCCCCAGTGCGCGGTGAAGAGAGGTGCCTGGCCGGCCAGGACGCCCCGCCCCGCCCCGCCCCGCCCCACCTCGCCCCGCCCCGGCGTCGCAATTAGGTGCACGCTAATGCAATTTGGTGGCACGCGCCCCGCCCCGCCCCGCCCCGCCCCGCCCCGCCCCGCCCCAGAGCAGAGGCAGGGCCATTGAGCTTGTCAATTGGGGCCCGCTTCAAAACGCTCATTTAGTTAGGCCCTCGTTGTCATCGGGGCGGAGTGCGGCGTGGAAAGGAGGCGGGGCACCGCAACGGGGCGGCCGCCGTCGCCACCTGTCACTGGTAGTTACGGGTACACTGCCAAGCCACACTGCTTGAAGCTTTTATTTCGGTTGCATCACGGTTACCTTGCAGAAAATTTTAAAATAGGTTTGTGTTGCACTATAGTTTGATGGCTGTACAGCAGTGGGAAAGGGGGAAAGAGGCAAACATATCCAGCTGCCTAATCCGGCCGGCGCATCGGACAGATCTGGAATCGAAGAGCAGAGCGTCGCGGAAAATTAAACCTGATGCGGGGGCGTGGCGTGGCGT
Source organism: Frankliniella intonsa (assembly GCA_033675135.1). Lineage (NCBI taxonomy): Eukaryota > Metazoa > Arthropoda > Insecta > Thysanoptera > Thripidae > Frankliniella > Frankliniella intonsa. The sequence continues at coordinate 12,443,147 of CM066258.1, forward strand.
GGCGGACGCGCCTATGCAAATTCTTTGAAATGACTGCATCCCCACAGATCGACTGCCGACTGCGCCGCTGCGATCGGGAACCCATATCGTAATGCAACAAAAAACCATTAATTTGTATGTCCGGCGGCCAGTATTGTTTTAGAGCAAATCGGATTTGAAAGGGCCGCGCCTGCGCCGGCCAATCAGGGAGCGCCGCTTATTTATTGCAAAGTGCATATCGAAGTGCAGCGCGAGGCCGCGGGCGGGGCGGGCGGGCCGTATGCAGATGAACTGCCGCGAAAAGCAAACAGCTACACGCTGGGAAAAAAACGCAAGGGTTTTATACGCATTTTATCTATTTAGTTATAGCTGTGCTCGAGGGGGCAACCACTCCCCATCCTAGTGTACACGGGATTTCTACTGATTTTACAAGATTTCTCTCAGATTTTGAGAAATTTCTCTGAGATTTCACAAGATTTCTCCCAGATTTCTCCCAGATTTCATGAGATTTCACAAGATTTCACAAGATTTCACAAGATTTCAATGAGATTTCATGAGATTTCTCAGTTAGATTTCCAAGGATTTCATCGAGATTTCCGAGGATTTCATCGAGATTTCTGAGGATTTCATCGAGATTTCCGCAAGTTTGTACACAGGATTTCACGAGTGGTTGCCCCCTCGGCTGTGCTGAAGAAAAAACAAACATAAAAGAAGATGCAACTACGCAGTTGAATAGCTGAGAGAGTGAGTTCCTTCCTCATCCGTGCATCTTGTCCGCGGCAAGTGCCATGGCAAGTGTACGCGCGGGCGCGCCGCCGTGGCAATGGACTGTGCTGCAGAGGTTGCTGCTGGAGGCCGCAGGTTTCAGGAGGCTATCTTGCTTCCTCAGGCCGGCGGCTAGAAAACTTCCTTTTTCCAAAGACTTTTACCGCTGCTGCCGCCGGCTGCCGCCACCGCAGGTGTCTGGGGGCTTCTTCTTCACTCTGACTCTGACTGGCCGTGCGCATGCGCGGTGCTCCGCTCGAAGACCCGCTGCGCTTTTCCCATAATATCCATAATAAGTGGACACAATGCCTACGGGACGGCTGCCAGGGGCCGGGCCGGCCGGGCGCATACACGCGGACCGGCCAGTGGCACTGCGGAGGAAGCCGGCGGAGGGAAAAAAATGCAGAACAAAGTAAGTGGGAATTACAGTTGCCTTGGGACCGGCGGGCGGGGCGGGGCGGGGCGGGGCGCGACTCCGGGCGGGGAGGCGAGGCGGGCGTGTGCGATGATGGGAGGAGGATAGGGAAACGGCGATGATATGGCGATGCCGCGCGCGGAGAAAACTGGAGGAGCATGGTATGCACAGCGCATGGGGGCGAAGGGCATGGGTGCCTAGGCCTCCAGCTCCCTCCGGAAAAGTACTCGCGTCCTCGGAGGCTTGGGAGAAGGAGCGCGCGCGCGTGGTGTGTGTGTGCAATGATGATGATGGTGATGCTGATGAAGTCCGTCGTGCAGGTAAAGTGTGTGGCGGTGCGGGCACGCGTGCGCGTGCGAGGTAGCGTGAGCGCGGCCGCATCCTTGGTGAGAGGCTCGAGTGCACCGCGGCGTGGAGGCCCGCCCCGCCCCGCCCCGCCCCGCCCCGCCCCGCCCCACCCCGCCCCGCCCCCCCCAGCCCCGCCCCGCCCCGCCCCACCCGCCCCGCCCCGCCCCGCCCCGCCCCGCCCCGCCACGCCCCGCCAAGCCACGCGCCGATCACCTTGGCGGCCAAGCGTGCCTTCCGCCCCGCGTTCAGGGCGGAACACAGCTACACGAGGGAGGGAATCGTTAGAAATAAACGGGTTGGCTGTGCTGAACGATAATTTTTAGTCTGATGCCGGGGAGAAGTCACCCAACACTGAAAAAACTAACGTCACATAATGCGTCACGTTTCTTGCTGCACTCTCTGTGTGCTGCCCCTATCTTTTTGCACGTGGAGGAGTGCATCAAGAAACCTTGCCCCCAGAGAGTGCATGATAATGTGTGACACATGTCACACTTGTTTTCCCAGTGTACCCTGAGTACAGGACCAAAAGTGAAGAAAAGTATCCCCGCACACCTCTCCACTTTCCCCGCGACGTGTGCGCGAACTGCTGCACAGCTTCATGTCGCCTGCTGCCATGCCCATGATAACGTCTTCCTGTCCGAGAAAATGATCCTGTGGACCCATGTAACTCTATAACTCGGCCTGAAATGAAGCACGGCGGCCCCTGGGAACAGGGTAGACCTGCAAGGAGCTGTGATGCGATAGATGTTCTTGTCGCGGCGCATATTTCAGCGCGCATGACAGCTCTAATGGCCGCGAGACATTCTTAGATCGGCTCTCTATGTGTCGTCCGTCCAGCAGCCGGCCGGCGTAGCAAAGACACGCTGAGGCCTCCAGTGGGGCACGGCGCACTTGTCCTTCTCTCTCGCGCTCCGTCCTCCGTCTCCTTCACGGTAAAACTGTTGTCTTGTTGTGTTCAAGACGTTTTGGAAAAATCAAGACCAGGTCGATTTCCAAGACATTGCTCTTGGTTTTCAAGACATCTTCTTGAAAAAGTGGAATAATTTTAAGACGATATCTTGAAAACCAAGAGCAATGTCTTGGAAATCGGTCCTGGTTTTCAGGACGTGAACGAAAGGTCTTGAGTTTTCCAAAACGTCTTGAAAATCCAGAAAGTTGTCTTGAAAACCAAGACGCCAGTTTTACCGTGTTCGTTCGCACGGCGAGGGTCGTGGCTCCGCCACCGGCCGAAGCTGTCGTGGAGTGCGCTGCGCGGAGCTGAGCGGTCCAGTTGGCCTGCTGTTATTATTTAGTTATTGCTCACGTCGTCACGCGCGTATTTTTTTCCCCTCACATATCTCCGTTTCGAAACTTTATTGAAGAAATGGACACAGTCGCGGAGCACAGAGACGGGAAAATAACGGATTTGTCAGTGGCGCTTCTGAAAGTCATGTTCCATGAAACAAATAGCTACTAGACAGAGGAGATTGGCTAATTATTCTTATTTAAAGGTAACTGCATTACCTCGTGGTAAATGAATAGCTGACAGCCAAGTATTAGCGACAGAAACTGATAATTCAGTACTGGAGCTAATCCGTTGTCTTTCAGACCAAATAAACTGCGATGACAAACTAAACTTTGATATTGGTGTCATGAGGGAACAGGTTATCTCTAGTAGCGAATTCTCAGATTCTTTCCCTAAATACGTACTGACTTTGACGGCTAACTTCTCGTCTACTGATGGCTTATGCAATTACCTATCGCGAAACTAGCTAAAGTATTCGCTATGAGATATACAGAAATTATTTTTTTGGAGTGTAGGATCATGCTACCAGGTGTTTTATTTCTATCCGAGGCTTTTTTTAATTTTATTATAATTTTATTTGGCACGTCTGCCTGCGGCTCCTGCTCGCAATCGCCGCATTGCAATTATTTATTTCTCCGGCTATTTATTTTGGCGACGGTAACTCGAGACGCCGCCACCGCGGAGCAGCTCATGCCGCCGCTGCTGCCGCTGTCGCTTGTCGCCTGTCTCTCTGGGTCAGGGGAGACGGGAGCCAGAGGGAGGGGGGGTTATACTGCGGTACGCTCTGCGCTCCAGGGAGAAGGACGGGTCGGAGAGGAAGGGGGTAGGGGGGGGGGGGCAAGAGGACCGAAAAACGGGGTAAAGTGAAGCGGCGGCAAAAGCGAAGGGAGTGAAACACCAACCAGCCCGCGGTGCTATAGGGTTAAAGGGCCCTGCAGGGGGGACTGCAGCCCAGCAAGTGTGTGTGTGTGTGTGTGTGTGGGTGTAAGTGTGTGTGTGTGTAAACTTGAGGGCGGTAAGGGCAGCGTTGTATATGAAACAAGTTTTGTAATAATATGAGGCAATATATGATGCCCGAGGTGTCTCCGCTCCTCCACCGCTGCTCTCAAACACGGGGACAGATTGTCCCTCACTTCCCTCCTCCTCCTCCTCCTCCTCCTCCTCCTCCTCCTCCTCCTCCTCCTTCTCCTCCTCCTCCTCCTCCTCCTCCTCCCCCCTCCTCCCCCACCTCCTCCTCCTCCTCCTCCTCCTCCTCCTCCTCCTCCTTCCTCCTCCTCCTCCTCCTCCTCCTCCTCCTCCTCCTCCTCCTCCTCCTCCTCCTTCAAAGACGTTCACAGCAATATATAAACTTGCCAGGGCGCCAGAAGATTGGCCAAGTCACCACGGCGACGGGACGGCGGCGGCTGCGCTTCAGATTGGTCACTCGAAACGATTTCTCATACCGGCACGCGCTCGGTCAGCGGCGGCGCCTCGCGCGCCAAAACATGAACCGGAGCGCGGACGTGGCACTGCAGAGCGCATGCGCGGAGCAGGCGGCAGCAGCAGCCTCAAACTGCAACTTGTATTCTGCCTCGGAATGCAGCTTCACCGCCGCCGCCGCAGCAGACCGGCCATTACTTCTTCATACGCAACCCGTCAGCTGTCACACTCGCCACATCATGTCATGCGCCGTCATTTCTCTCGCCCGAGGATGAATTCGCACATGTGTGTGTGTGTGTGTGTGGCGCGTGGCCAGCAGGGGCCTAAACAGCCACTCTTACACCTACTTGTCCCTCGCAAACGGTTTGCTAGTGCAGCGTCTAATTTAATAAAGCGAGACCTGACATCACAGGGTCACAATTTTTTTTTTTCAGCGTACAAATACAAACTGGAAATCCAAGTGTACGAATGTCGATCACTTTTAGATGAGCGAATAAATTCACTCACTTGTAGGTGAGCAAATGACTCTTTGCTCACTTGTAGGTAAACAAATGACTATTGTATTCGCTCACTTGTAGGTGAGCGAATGACCATTTGGTGAAAAGTCATTCGCTCACGTACAAGTGAGTGAATTTATTCGCTCATCTACAAGTGAGCGACATTTGTCGAGGGGGCAACCACTTGAGAAATCCTGTGTCCCCCGAAATCTCTTAAAATCCAAAATCTTTCACCAAAAGGGCAAAAAAGCAAGCAAATAAATATGCGCGTAGATTTCGTTGAAATCTTACGAAATCCGCCGAAATCTCTTCCCCGAAGAAATCGTGTGTACCATAATATCCAAAGGGGTTGGCCCCCCGCATTCGTACACTTGGATCTCCAGTGTATTTTCCTGTTTTTAAAAAGTCTTTTCTTTTTTAACTGAAAAGGAAATAATAAGCAGAGGTACGACGACAAGGAAGACCGTCGTGGAGTTGAGCCGCGCTTTCCGCCGGTACGGGCGGTGTGTGAACAACCACACACCGGCCCGGCCCGGCCCGGCCCGGCACACGGCTAGCGTGTCGGAACAAATGGTTATTGCTGAGGGCATATCGTCCGCGTCCGTTTTCACGACTGTGTACAACAAAGCTATACAACAAAGCCCTGCCTGCCGGTGTGAGCAGCGCGCGAGTGAAGCCCCCCCCCCCCTTACCCCCTTTTCCTCTTACCCCTTTCGTCTACTGCTCGGAGAGTGAGAGAGAGAGAGAGAGAGAGAGCACGCCGGAGAGGTTTATAAGCCCGCCCAGGGGCTGTGCCGTGTCGCTGGGGGACCCCTAAAGGGAGCGCGCGCGAAGGGGTGGGGGTGGTAATCTCAACGCTCTCCTCTCTCTCTCTCTCTCTCTCTCTCTCTCTCTCTCGCTCTCTCTCTCTCTCTCTCTCTCTCTCTCTCTCACCCCGAACCCCTTTTGCCGCGCTGCTGCAGCTCCAGAGCGCTCTCTCATCGCAATTGTCTCGCACCCCCCCTCCCCCCTCCACTCCTCTCTCCTCCACACCGCTCGCCCACACCGCCACCAGGTTTTGTCATCCGTCTCTTCCAACTGTTGAGTCTCCTGCCGGCCATAAACCCATTTTAAAACCATCCCGCGCAGCCGGCGTGGCCTGGCGTAGCGTGGCACGACGCGGGCCCGAGGAGGGGTGGGCTGTGCGGGGGGAGGTGGGCCCCACCCCCTTTGTGAGGAGCAGGGAGGGCGGGCCTATCCCGGGGCTGCGAGTGAAAGGTGCCGGGGACGGTAACCGTAGTATAGAGGCTCCGTCCCCGTACCGCTCGGCTTCGTTCGGCTCTGCAGGGCAGCGTACCCGGACCCGGGCGCGTGCGTTTTTGTGGCAACCCTTCCGGACGGGACCGGCATCGGTCCCTTTTACAGGACGTCGACGCCGCGCTGACCCGCCGAGTGAACGCAAGAAAAAGGATACATTTCTTGAAAAGGAGAGGGCCGTGTGTTAATATGACGGTGCCGAATAGTACGGCGCATAGCAGGAAGGGGGCAAGCAAACACAAGTATATGACGGTATAGCGACGGACAGCAGCAAAAACGAGTCCTGTTCGTTTGTCGGGCGTTTGCCGACGCGTCCTCTGAGAGCGGCAGATAGCGGTGCTCTGGTCCTCACGGGTCGCAGTGCACGACGCGGACGTCACCGGCGGGGAAGCATATTCATCTTTCTCGGCGGCGACGCTCTGCTGCTGCCGCAGCCCCGCGGGACCAATCCGGCGGCAGCAGCTGCCCCGCGGAACCAGGACCATCGTCACGTGACTGATCGAGCAGCGCGCGCTGTGACACACGATCAGAGGGGACAGAACACTGGATTTTCATGTTCAACTTTTGCTGTGATATTTTTCTGAATTTCCTTGAATTTCACTCTAAATTCATCTCTATGTCCCCCTGAATTTTTCTTATACCCCCTCTCCCCTCTCTCCGAATTTTTCTCAAGTTTTCAAAATTCCACAGTGTACACAAATTTTAGATCGGTTTTACTCTTCGCGGGCACAAGGCTTGCGGGACGGCCCGGGCCGAGTTCGTATCGTATATAGGTCTTCAGACGCCAGGGATTTTTTTGTGGAGCGGGGGAAGATTTTCGTCGCCATCCCGCGGGTCTAGGCGAGGTCCAGGTGGGGGGTGAGGTGTGGTGAGAGGAGGGCGGGGTGGGGCGGGGCGCTCCACGGCCCGCGACGCGTGAGGTTTATGGCGCCAATTCACAGGTGCGTGTCGTGCCGGGGAGCAGCAGTGCGCGCGCGCGCGCCCCGCCAACTTGCGTGGCCGTAACCGGTGCTGCGCGCGGCGCGGCGTGCGAAAAGCGGGGCAGAGGACGCGGCGGTCGCACCTCGACCGACAGGTCCGCGTCGGTCAAGAGGTGGACCTCGTATTGTAAGACTTCACGAGGGCGGTCAAAATTTGAAATAGTTTTCCACGAGGGGGCAACCACTCGAATTATAATTTTTATCTCTATTATTCCGTTTCTGTGTATCTCTGTGTACTGAAATCCTCGGAAATCCCGCTGGGGCCGCACGGGGTCGCAGAAATCTCGATGAAATCCTTGGAAATCCCAATGAAATCGGGTCCTTAGAAATTTGACTGAGAAATCTCCCATCGAAATCTCATTGAAATCTGGTGTCAATCTTGTGGGAATCTCATATTGTAAGATCTCAAGAAATCTCATTTGAAATAGTTGTGAAATTTCTTTTTTATGAAAGTCTCAGTTAGTGGTAAATCTCAGAGAAATCTCTCAAAATCTTTAAAAGGTGCTATTTCTTGTGCAATCATTAGAAAGGCGCGATTGTGTACACTAGGATGGGAGTGGTTGCCCCCTTCGGTCGAATTTTCCAGGGTTTTTGAATAATGCCTTGTTAAAGGCACTATTACGAGTAGCACCCCTAAAAGGGTGTTATGTCCTACCTTTGTTTTTCCAGTGCATCGTGACAAGAACAGCCAGAGACCACGATCAGGCGTCTAAAGGTAACCTAGTGCTGGAACGGCAGCAGGCAAACCTCGACTCCGTAAGCCGTCCGCTACCACTTTTCTTCACACATTCAAACCATGACAGACAGACAGACAGGAAGGCAGACAAACAAACAAACAAACAGACCGACAGACAGACAGACAGACAGACAGACAGACCAAGTGCGGGACTATTCCGCGATAAGTAGCCGCCGCGCAACAGGCCAAGGAAATCACGGGCGCGGATCTTGAATATGGCACCAGAAACCGGCATCCCGCTGCATCGCGTGGCGGGGCGTGGCGGGGCGTGGCGGGGCGTGGCGGGGCGTGGCGGGGCGTGGCGGGGCGGGGCGGGGCGGGGCGGGGCGTGGCAGGGCAGAGGTGGCGGGGCGGGGCAGGGCAGGGGCGGGGCGGGGCGGGGCGGGGCAGGGGCGTGGCGGGGCGTGGCGGGGCGTGGCGGGGCAGGGGCGGGGCGGGGCGGGGCGGGGTTGGGCGGGGCGGGGCGGGGCGGGGCGGGGCGGGATCACGCTACGCACGGGCTCGCGCCCGCGGGCCGCCCCTGCCCGGCGGCGGGGAGGCGCATCTGCATAAGTTTCATGCGGTAAACTGAAGAGCGGTTGCGTTATGGAGCAGAGCGCACGCGTCCAAACCCGACCCGGACCGGACCCGACCCCACCGGAGAAAAATCTGCTGTCTCTTTCGCACCTGCTGAACACACGCAGAGGAAAGACGAGGATATCACCCTCAAGTAGGATTTTACTTCTGCACTAGGTTTACCGAAGCCGTGGTATCAATTTAAATTTGAGTTCGACTTTCCAATTCATGAAAATAAATTGTAAAAATTCTGATAAATTAAACCGATTCCGCTGATTTCAAACAGTTTTCACTGATTGCAAAGTGATGAGATTTCCAATAGCTCAAACTAGTTTGTATAAGATTTTCAAGGATTAGCAAGTGATTTCGGGAAGATTTCGGGTACACTTTAGAGGTTTCGAAAGACTTCCATAAATTTTCAACAATTTTGCCGAGTTTTAGCCTTTTTTGGAAGAGATTTTGAAGACTTTTATGTGATCCCGCAAAGCGATTTTTCGGCCTTTTACTCTGCAGTGTTGCAGGCCCCTCGGGAAAAACTGCACTAACCAAACTTAGAAAAAAACCTATTTTTTCAGAGTGGAAAATTGTGTGAAAAAGCACGTACGAGTGCCACAAACTTTAAAGATGTGCCATATATCTTTCCCGTGACCCGCTGGCGCCGCGCACGCCCCTCACACGCGCCCGCCCGCCCGCCCGGCCCCTGACCCGCACCGGCCGCTGGGTGCGTACGCTATCACGATGCTATCTGAGCGGCGCGGGCGGCTGGTGTCCATGGCTTGTTTGCGATCTATTTCAGTTAGGTCCGGTTGGGCCGACTAATAAGGGAAGGGCCACCGGCTATCGGCCTCCATCTCTACCTGCTAGCTGCTCTATATAATGAGCACGGGCGTGCGTGCGTGTGTGCGAGGATATGTGTGAGTGTGCTGCGCGCGCACAATGTTGGCGGCTTTTTGAAACTGACGGCTGGTATCGCCATATAGTAGACAACCAGACAACCACGCGCGCGCACTTCCCATGAGCGCGTGAAAGAGAGAAAGATAGATAGAGTAAGAGAGAGAGAGAGAGAGAGAGAGAGAGAGAGAGAGAGAGAGAGAGAGAGAGAGAGAGAGTAAAAGAGAAAGATAGAGGGACCGACGGTAGCACGGCGCCCACAGCGTGCGGTAGGACCGTCCATCAGATGGGCGAGCAGTAGCATCCATTTCCACTCTCCTCTATTCGACTACAACTTCCACAGTCCAGTTACGGTTTTCAACTTTTGGAAGGAGGCGAGCGCGGGAAAACGAAGACCATGAGACACTGTTAAAAATCCCGTACCCCATTCGACAGATACTACGGTAAAATCCGTTTTGTTTGATTACGGAACAGCCGTATCTTAAAAATACGGTGTTTTCCGTGACCAATTCCGCAGTTAAGTTTCTTCAAACTTCGAAAAAAATTAAATTAAAGGCAGTACGGTCATACGCACTACGGACGTCCCGTACCCTCTAAAAACGGTCCAGACCTGGTAAAAAATTAACGGGAAAAACCGTAGAAATTACCGTGGAAATTTCTGGCAGTGGAGTACACTGTTAAAAAATATGTCGTAAATTTACGACATATTTGTAGTTAAGTTTGTTAGCAACATATGTCGTAATTTTACGAGCATGTTGTAATCTAACAATATTCTTAAAATTTTCTGCAACACATTTTTCAATTGGAAAAGTGCGTGTTCCCAACCAACATAACAATGTTGGTTGTATTGAAACGACATGTGTTGTTAACAAACTTAACTACAATTATGTTGTAAAGTTACAACATGCTGATAAGTTCTCATTTCGGTATAGACGAATACGGTTGAAATAGAAAGTCTTTTGTCACTTATACAAATAAAACAAATATTGTTGTAAACCAACAACACAGCCATCACGGGCAGTGTCGTCAACTGACAATTATTTTTAACAGTGTAGGGCGCCTTGTTCAGGGTCATCCTAGGGGCGATCTTATAAAGGCGAGACAATCCGTAACTATGGAAAGCTGCGCGCGCGCGAGTGGGCAATGTGCGGGCAATGTGGGCAAAGAAGGCTGCGCTGGCCGGCGGCCTCCGCGATCCTGTAAATCGCGCGCACTCGCGGCCACGGCGACGACAGCAGCTTGGCCGCGCGCTAAACGGACGGCTCAGTTGCTTTTTTCTTCTCGCCCGTCGCATGACGTTTATATTCTTTATTTTCCGGTCTTATTTTTCCGCAGGACGACGACGACAGCGCTATTGAAAGATTATCTCGACGTTTAATAGGATTTCTCGAGCTCTGCGCAATTTTTCATGCGCGGCGGCGGCGGCGGTGGCCAGCGCGGGGGACGTTATAACTCGGAGGATGACAACAAAAGAATCGCACCTGACGGACACACAACATATCGCACGTGTCCTCAAATGCGGGCGAACTTCTCGTCCATTTGATATTCAGCAAATAGTATGTAATACTTGGGCATGTACACACTATTGACTGAATTCTTGAAAGCATGCAATAAATAATGAATACTTTTGTACACAGTTGCACTGTTAAACCAAGCGTTCAACTTCTCAACACTTGTATGTGTGCAACGAAGCAGCCTAGCACGCGCAAGTGTCAATAACTCACCAGTTGTACACTTGTAAGTGTTCAACTCAACAGTTGGGCACTTGCAAGTGTTCAACTGCCCAGTGCAACAGTGCAACACTATCCTTGTTGAGCACTTGCAAGTGCACAACTGTCGAGTTAAACACTTAGAAGTGTACAAACAGTTAAGCACGTGAAATTGCACAGTTGCCGATTGCGCACTTGCACGTGGTAGGCTGGAAGCTGCACACATACAAATGTTGAGCAGTTGAACTCTTGAATTAAACATTGTGGTTTTCCAGAGTTGATTTTCCAGTGCAGACTCGGACATCCAGGACCACACGGACGGACCCACGCGGCCCCGCGTGCTCACCAAAAAGCGCACACACGCGCGCATTCTCGCGTGCGCGCCGCGCGGCCGCGGACCAGACCGACTGGCCAGCACGCGCCTCGCGTGGAGCTAACGGCCGCCCCTTTTTTGGCTGGAAACTTTTTCAAGCATTTGCATCTCGCTCTGCAGGTAATGATGTTTGTTGTCTATCACTACCGTGTGCCTAGAGCAGCTGAGGGGGGGAGCACCAGCGCCCCGAGCGATGCATTATGCTAACCGATCTCTCGCTCTCTTTTATTCCCCGTGCGCACTTTATATTTTATTTTCACTTGGAAAAATTGTTATTTCATATAAAAATAAAGAAAAGCAGAGGCCATGCCGTCGCCGTCCCGTACGGCCTTGCCTTATTGCGGGCGCCCGTTGGCATGGCGACGGCTGGCGGACAGGCTGGACTTCATCTGGCAACATGATCGAGCATCTAAAATGATTATCCCGCAATTACGACGCTTGATGGCGAAATTTATGTCAACTTGACCGGTCTTCGGTATCGGGGCCATTTTGTTCCCGTCCAATCACGGACGGATTAGGACTCGCCCCGGAGGAGCCCCAGCCCCGCGAAGCGCTGTTGGCATCGCGGCCAGCAGGTCGCGGAAGCCCCAGCCCGCCGTCGTACTCCATGACCAACAGATAAAATTTGAGATTACGGGAAAGGCGTGGGGAATAACGAAAAGAAATATAAAAGTCTGTCAGGGGGCAGCTCGTGCCGTGAGACGTAAGAAACTCACTTCCCAGGGGCAGCTAGTATTCACACACGTGTACAAGCATAGCGTTGGACATGATGTTGAATACTTGTAGATGCCCACTCCTTTAAAGAAGGCTCATATGGGACATTAAACGTTGAACTGTTTTCGTCGGTCACCATGTAAATCCAACGAAAGACTAGTACACAATGTTCTTGTATGAAATGTATATGAAATTTTCATCGTTATAAGAAATATATAGACTTTTTCCTAAAGCATTTAAAACTTTTCTACACTTGTAAGTGGGCCACTTGGTCCTTTTTGAGTAGTGTAAAAAGAAAGTAAGGCTGTAGGGGGTGAAACGTACCGCGTATGTACTCTGCTTCTGAGCGGCGGGGAAGAGCGAAACGTGCTGGTATTGACATTGAAGCGGTGAGCCGATCCCCTTGGACCCCTTGGACTCGGCCGAAGTCCTGCCCCAGCGTCCTCTGCCGTGTTAGCATGCGTCCAGCACACGAGTCGGGGTGGCGAGGGGAAGGGGAGGGGGGTGGGGAGTCAGCTGGGTCAGCCAGGAGGGGCATAAGTGAAATATGGGTGTACATTACGTGATAGGGGTGGTGTGACGTCACGGAAGGGGGGGGGGGGAGGGGAGGGTTTCACATTGCGACCACACAAACCTCGGCCGGCCGTGTGTCATCGTGGAGACTAAAGGAGTGGGGGCTCACGTGGTGGTTTAGGGGAAGGAGTTCGTTAGGCTGGAAAATGATGACTAGCTAAAAGTTAGTTAGCGCTGCGAGCTGCGACGCATCATATTGAATCGCTACAAACGCCATAAGGTTACCTGAGATCGCTGCAAACACGCACGCGAAGCTTCCGAACTGCATTTTAAGCTGTCGGGCCGGATAGAAAACGCGAGGCTAGGAAAATCTGTCGGGGCCGGCGAGTGACTGAGAGAGATGATCCAGCGAGGAGAGCATTCTCAGCATCCGGTCCTGTACTGGGGGATGGACGCACGTTCGCGCAGGCAGCGCAGTGCACCCGCCACCACACTCACCCCCTCCTCTCTCTCTCTCTCTCTCTCTCTCTCTCTCTCTCTCTCTCTCTCTCTCTCTCTCTCTCTCTCTCTCTCCCTCACACACACACACTCAGACTCACGCACGCACGCACACAGACGCAACCCCCGCCTGCTCCACCGCGCGCCACCCTGCTAGTGCCCCACCGCCGCCGCTATGCCACCCTCCGCAGCCGCCCCCTACCCCCTCCGGCTCGGACGTGATTCGTATACAAATTTAGCTTTTGCCTTGTGGATCGAACAGCGGGCGAAACAACACAGCCAGCAGTAGCAGCGGCGGTGGAGTCGGGGAGAGGGGAGGGGGGAGGAGGAGAGGAGGGGGTGGCGGGTAAAGGCGCAGAGGGGCGGGCGACGGGCCAGAGGCAGTGGCGAGGCTACGAAAATCTCCACCAGCAGAGGCAAGCAGGGCACAGCAGCCCACTTCGAACACGGGAATAAGATCGGAGAAACACTCGCAGAAAATGGGAAACGGAAAAGTTTCACGCTCGCCCGAGGAGGGGGCAGCACCAAAGCACCATACACCACCACGGCCTTTGTCACTCGCAACAAACCGATATCACGGTATCGCGCTGAAAGTAAAGGCGTTGCCCCGCCCCGCCCCGCGCAGGTCGCCGGCCCTTGGCTGTCATATCGCCCCAATACGGCGCAAAGACTTTATGCAAGGCGTTCTTTTACGGCCCAGATACGTTGTAGTGCTTCTATAAAGCCCGGCGGGGGGTCATTATGGCCAACAGTTTTCGCCGCGTTTTGTTTGGCGCAGGTCGGAGTGTACGTGTTTCGGAGCCGGGCGTGGGCCTCTTTTATGCGTTGTTAATAGTAAAATCGTTATTATTGCAGCGGTTATGGGCACTGATTTCTTTTTTACGGCGCGCGCCGCCCCCGGCGCCCACGCGCCACCGCACCTACTTTGGAGTGCAAAGGGAGCGAGAATCTAAGGACGGTTTTTTATTTATCTATTTTCACATTCCCACCAACGTCAGGGTACCGAATGATACCTTTCAAGTAGAATAAACCTTTCTTTCCCACCACAGACTGCACTTTCAAATCAGATTCTCTGCTGCACCCAGAATCGTTTTTTTTTAAATTCGATGCAAAAAATAACATTTTACAACATAACAACTCACAGAAATGTGATTGATTGGTATTGCTTGAATCAAAGAAAAATGATTGATTCGAAACTGAAGTTTCCTTTGTCACTTTTTTGAAGAAATGCTCCATTGAATCAAGAAAGTCTGTGTTGTTTTAAAGAAACGATTCTCTGGGTGTGGCGCTAAGCCTCCCCCTCCCCCTCTTCCCCACCTGCACCTGGCGCGTGCCACCTAACCTCAACAAACACGTCGTAATGTTTATTGCCGGCTTGACGAAAAAGTTAAAGGTCCACTTGGCCGAGAATGAATGAATAAATGAATGACGCGATGTTAATTAATACCCCCGCCTCCCGTCCCTCTCCTTAAATCTGTGTCCAGCACGAGCGCCTTGTGAGGGGGTCCGCTGCACCGTCTCCAAAAATGGTAATTAAGCAGCATCTCATTAATGGCCCCTGCGAGCCGCACTCCACGCGTGGACCGCGCATGCTGCATGAATATTGCGTGGAAAAAAAAAATACGGGCAGGGTAGGTTTCCGTAGCATCCTGGCACCTGTCTCGTCTTCTTGCAATCGTCTCCTTCGGGACAGGTTCAAAAACCTCACCAATATTGTCTCATTAGGAAATCAATTACTATGCGTCTGCTGCTTGGCTTTCCTGATTCTAATCCCATTTTTAGGATGATAATCGTGGGTACGAATTGGAGTAAATGTATCGCCATTGTCGCCGTCAATGAAGCGGTCATTCCGCGCGTGCGGACAAGGCGCGGTATTTAAAATTCAGGCTTATCCTCCACTCCTGTCATCGTCAACAAGAATCGTGTTGGCCAGGGAGCATATTTCAAACTAAGTGAAGGTCCGCGTAATGGAAAGGTACGTTCGTTCAAAGAAATCAGAGTGCGTTACTGCGGTACTCTACATGTTTGGGTTCAAATAAGTACCGTCGCGGATTCTCCGTTCAGTTCACACCGCTCAGATTTGGCTTTACCCAACGGACATCATCGTGGCGAGTAAAATTAAAAGTGATAAAAAAACGGTGCACGTGAGTGAGAGAGAAAACGACGTGTGATCAGCAAAAGGAGATCGCCGAAGGATAGACCATGCAGATGGTTCCGGTCGCGAATACAACGGTTAACGACTTTTGCATCCCAACGATCGATATTCCTTTTCATTAGGGAGAGCGCATCCTTTCGTTCCCATGCGCATCTTTCTCGCAGACTGTCCCTCCTTTGAATATGCACTTGTCTTCGTCGCCCAATGACAGCCCACTATTCCCCCCACCCCTACCTTCTTCCGTCTCGCCACCCCGGCCAGATAAAGACAGGTAGAGCGCGCGCGCGTGAGAGAGAGAGAGAGAGAGAGAGAGAGAGAGAGAGAGAGAGAGAGAGAGAGAGAGAGAGAGAGAGAGAGAGAGAGAAGGAGCGGAAGAAAAGGGGGGAGAGTGGGTTAGCCGTGGTCGGCCAGGTGGATAGGAGGGTCATCATAATTGGCAACTTGTCTTTCGCTTCGGACCATTATACGGTATTAAATCACAGGAAAATGTGTGAAATTTTCAAAACCTTTCGTCATATTTACTGGACTATTATCGGAATTGAGGACTTTGGAAAACTGACCTACTGACCTGGTGTACTGGTAACAAGTTGTTTTGGAGAAGAACAGTTTCGCGACAGGCTCAACAATTTTGGCGCGCTCAGTAACAAATGGCACACCGTAGGTCAGGCGTTGTAAAGAGCAGGTTAGACTGGGCTGGCTAAAAAGGCAGATGCAAAAAGTTTCTCTCCCACCAGCCTACATGCCGCCGATTTTTTTCCATTAAGGAACCCTCCGCTTCCTCCTTCCTGCACAGCATAAAAAAAATACAAAATCGTATGCAGATATTCAAATGAAGGACAGGCTAGGTGAGGGTCAACCCTTTTCCTTTCCCGAGGAGCATCCTCCTCCTAACCCTTCCGACCCCCTGCCCGTTTTTCCTTGGTTTCGAACCCCAGCGCTCGCTGTCTCTCTCGCTCTCGCAGGGATCCGTATGCATCATCGGCGTTGTTTGCATGCAGGTTTAAAATGTCTCTTCCGGAGCCCGGCGTGGCCATTGTCCCCGGCGTATGCATATCGACCTTCTTCCTGAAGGGTGCTGTCTCCTGGCCTGCCCTCCCCTCGCCGCGGCCGGCCCCGCTCCCCCCCCCCCCCTCCTTCCCCCTCCCCGCCGCCGCGCCGCACCCCGCGCCGCACCGCATGTGTGGGAATGTGCAGGAGTCAGAGCGCGAGTCAGACAGAATAGGAAGAGCAGGTAGATGCTACTTTGTTTATCTATCTCGTAAAAAATGAGGAAGGGAGGATGACACGGACGGGTTTGTCTTCCCGAAAGGGTTGGGGAGGGCGGCTGGCCGCTGTCTCTCTCGCACTCGCCGTGGTCGCCGCCCCGCGCGCGACAAGGACGGCACGTTACTTTTTTATCTTCCTTATTATTCGCGGACCGAAAGGGGTGAATCTTCTCTGCTGTTCTGCATATCGTGGGACTATTTTGCAAATCGCGAAGCCTGGACCAGGAAGAGGGGCAGCGAACCTGCTCGTCTTGTCTGGTCCATGGGAACGGGCCGGCGCGGCACACAGGGGGATGATAGAGGCTCTGTATGCAGACGAGGAAGGGTTGAAGATGAAACGTCTTTTCTTATTATCTCCGCTGATCAGGCGGCCGGGCCATCGAACAGCATCAATACTCGCGGGTATAAAAAAAAAAGGTAAGGCTGAGGCTGGGGGTCGCGGTCTCGCTGTCGGCCTGCGATTTGCGTATCGGGCGCGGCCAGAGGATTCACCCTATTAAAAGGTGTATTCAAATGATGCCTGCCGCATCCTTCCGCATGTGGGGTGGGGAGGGGGGAGGAAGGGGGGGGGTAGGGCAGCACCTTTATCACCCTTTAGCCCGCGGATTCCCTTCCCGATTTCGTTTTTTCCCATGGGGGTTGGCCCGTCTGTGCATATCATTAATTCCGTGATGTTCACTTGGCTCGCGGTCTTAAAGGGGCGACCCCTTTCCTCTCCGCGCTCCCTAATAGCGGAAGGGTTATTTGAATATTGATTTAGGGGCTGCTGCGCGGATTCGACTATTTCGCGCGCCGATCATCGCGCCGCGCTGCAGCCTTTGTGTCGGGAGAAAGAGAGAGAGAAAGATAGATAGAGAGATAGAGGGAGACGGGGAGGATGCCGGAGACACCGCGCGAGTGCGAGTGAGACAGACGAGCAGGAAATCTGCATACGTGTATCAGGTCGGATGCACGGCTCAGGTACAAGTGGCAGGATGAGGTGGCCGTTACACCCCGTTACCGTGGTTACCGTCCCGACAGTCGTTGTGTCTTCGAAAGCCATCCGATCGGTTCGGCATATTAATTAGGGGAGGGCCCGGCCGGGCCGCGCTAGTCCCGCTCGTATTGACGGGCTATCGTTGGAAATATGAAACAAGCCGGGGAGAGAAAAGGGGAAAAATATGATTTCGTACGTGCGGGCGCTACATCAAACAGGGGTGCATTTCATTAGTGCCGAAAAGTGAAAGAACAAAACGTGTCTGTTACTTGTCGCAGACATAGAAAAATTTATTAAATTAAAGTTGAAACAGGAAAACGAAACATTACGTCATTTTTTTGTTCAATTTTTTTGTCAACTAATGAGTAAATTGGCTGAAATAAGTATACGATTTAAAACAAGTAATCAGGCAATCAAAACAATAAGTGGCGCGAGCACTAATCACTCCTCTCCACACCCTCCTTACACCTCCCTTCGCGACACCTCGCAGGTACACACACATACACTCACACACTACTCGACTCGTTAAACTTGACGCCTAACGAGGAAGGAGTCCGCAGGCCTCCTCATTATGATCAAAACAAAGCACCCCCTTCCCCCTCTACTCCTCCTTCTTCGCTCTTTATTTTTTCGGTCGACGCGCGGCAGAAAAAAAAAGCGAAAATAATAATTATAACAGGGAGAGACACCGAGAGAGAAAGGGGGGGAGGAGGAAGGGGCCGAAAAAAGAGCGGCGCGCGCTGGGCTGCGCGTGGCGTGCGGTGGCGCGGCGTGGCGCGGGGGTCAGCGCGGTAAAACAAAAGACTATCTCAGCCAGAGCGATGTGACGAGACGCCACGCGCAGCAGCGGCGCGCGCCGCAGCGACCCTCTAGCACTATTCACTCATTGACTTTGTTGAAAGAAAGGCTTTCGGCCGAGACAATGGCCGGCAGAGCCTGCAGGGCCCGCCGGTGCAATGAGCGGGCAAGCGAGCTCTCTCTCTCTCTCTCTCTCTCTCTCTCTCTCTCTCTCTCTCTCTCGCTGCCGTGCACACGAGGTGCGGTTGACCGCGGCCCAGCAGCATCCCCGCAATTATAGTAAACGCGCCTTTTTTTTTCCGTCTCGGCCTGAGGTCAGCCCGGCCCGGCCCGGCCGCCGCCTGTCTGCGGCTCATCGCGCCACCACCGCGGCCGGCGCGTGCCGCACACACACCTCCATAATTAAAGCGTTTCGAGTTTGACTAACATTGAATATTCAATTTTTGACAAAATGGACCGACCGCGAAGCTCGTGCTGGAGTGCGCTGGTGTGAAGAAGAGACTCCGCGGCCGTGGCGCGCACGCACTCGCGACCCTTTGTCTAATTACATGCGGGATGCTGCTGTTGGGGGCAATTAACATGTTGTCTTAGCGTGTGTATGCGCGTCTGCCTGGATCTTCTCGCCTGTCCCTCGTGCGATCCAAGAATTTTTTTTCCCATCTCCGTGCGTGCTATGTGCGGTTTCTGCCTTCCTTTGCGTGTGCGCCCCTCCCCCACCCTCTCCTATCCATCTATCTATCCATCTTTCTCTCTCCCGGTGCACCCCTATAGCGCGAGGCGGCCCCAAACGCACTCACAGCACGGGGTGTATGTATGTATAGTTGGTATTTTGGGCAAGAGCGGCTGCAAATTTGTAATTAGGTTATGATAATTTCGACTTTGTGGTGTTGGCGCCGGCGTCACCGCTTGGTAATTAGTGATACATACGTCATGTTGATTGGGATGATGCGCGCCGCAAAGAGGGACTAACCGCGCCGCGGGAGTGACGGCGGCACCTTATGCCTCGCGGAAAACAGCGTACCTGAAATCAGAAAAATTAGATCAAATTTCTGGAGTAAACTGTAAAATTTTAAGTTGTCACATTACGACAAAGTCAGTGCTAAATTTTTCTTTTGAAAGGTTCGTCACATGACAAACGGTTCATCGCAGTGTGACGTAAGATTCATGTCAAGTGACGAAATGTATGTCAAGTGACGACTGTTTCTCGACAGCTCTTCTGACGAAATACTCGTAGCAATATTTATCGTCACATGACAACTTGGTTTAACAGTGTATGGTGTCTGTGCGAAATAACCCTATGTTTATGAAAATCGAGAGTTTAAAGTGAATAAAATCGGGAAGCTCATTATAAAACCAAAGTGGTACTCGATTGCTGCTTCAGAGGTAGCTAGCTGCAGCATGCGCATCTGGGTTGTAAGCAACCTTACGCAGTCTGCGACGTATGTACTCTTGAAGTTATTCAAGCCTGAATTCTGCGTGTGCAAAGTCTGCGTCTAACGTGATCAGGACGGTGTCTCAACGGTCCATGTTCGACGGAGACCGGTGGGTAATGCGTTTCCTATTCATAAAAAAAGGTTGCATTAGCATATGTGCAGTCTATAATTTTGGCGGGATGTACGGCGGTCCTACGATGGGTGAGTGTGCGTGTGTGGTGGGGTTAGGGTGGAGGGAGAAGGCTTTCCGTTACTAGTGTGTGCGCGCGGCGAGGTGCACCTACCTACCAGACAAGCTGCATGCAAATGTTGCCAGGCGAGAGAGAGAGAGAGAGAGAGAGAGAGAGAGAGAGAGAGAGAGAGAGAGAGAGAAGAGAGAGAGAGAGGTGTCTGTGGCCCGCCAGACCGCGAAGGATCCTCAAGTGCAAAACGCATGACCGCGCGTTTTCACGTGTTGAATTTATCTGCTTCCTGCGAGTCGATGATTTGAAGTAAGGAATTATTGTCTAACCGGTTCGAAAATTGCTTTATTAGAAACTACCTGTGCAGAGCAGCATTCTCCTCTGACTTGCGAAACATTTTATCAGTATAAAATAGATTCCAAGAACTCTTTAAATGCGAATTTATTGGAAGCCTTCTCATTTTGCGCTGATTTTCACGAGGTTTTCTGTCCGTCCGTCCGGCACGGGCTCATACTAGACCGACCATTACTCCTGTCACACGTTGAGTTATCGCCTCGTGCGTGATCGATACATCGATCGATACTACCACTACTACAACTACTACGATCGATGTACGGCCGATCTGCCCCGACGACACTTGCACTGCTCCTCGCCACGACATCACAAAAGTTCAATAAATGGAGCTGGTTTTTGATCCTCCCGCCCATATGCGTGTGACAGGTACAAGTTACTCGGTAAATCACTGGCCCGCACCGGCCGAGCAGTCCTGCTGCACTCCACCAATCATCGCCCCGGACGTCTCACTTCCTGCAACGCCCAGTCAAAAGTGAGGCACACGCCGAGAGAAATGTTGCAAAAAATAATAATTTTTGGCTCGAAAACGGCGGCGCGGCGGCTGTCGTTTGCATCTCCGTCATCCCCGGGCACTACTTGATCAGCCTGCAGCCTCGCCTCTCGCTCTCTCTCTCTCTCTCTCTCTCTCTCTCTCTCTCTCTCTCTCTCTCTCTCTCTCTCTCCCTACCTTTCCCCGCGTTCTCGGCGGCCGCGCGCGCCGCTCATCAAAACGCGTCATGTCATTTCCCTTGTAAATAGTCGGCATAACGTCACGTGCCACTCATGCAAATGGCTTTTGCACTGAATAATGGACGAGTAGTAAGTATTTCGCTACCGCAGTCCTCTCCCAATCTGAGGCGCGCGCCGCCCCGCCCCGCCCCGCCCCGCCGCGGGTGTACTTGTTGAATACGCACCACGTGGAGCCGCCGACCCCCGCGTGTTTGTTTCACTTAGAATAGTAATTGTCTGGGGCGATGCGGGCGACGCACCGGCGGCCGACGATAAATAATTCACTAACCATATGATCTCTTTATAAGCCGGTTGGGCCCGCGCCTCCTTTCGGCGCCGCCGCGCGCCGCATATGCATCGCACGCAGTCAAATGGCGCCATCTGTAGGTGGATGGCCGCCGCGCTGGACCCGACGCATTTACATCGCAACGAGCAGGCGGAGGATTTTCGCGCGCAACCCGATTCCACGCGTTTTTTTTTTTTTTTGTTGTTTTTTTTCGGATGAAAGTGTAATCGCTCCTGAGGTGACGATTATTCGCTATCCTCACGTACGCCCCCCGTATTATTTGCAGCTCGGTACCTTTACACGCCCGCCACCAGGCGTCCTTTCTGGCTGCGCTGCCGAACACGTCGATTTTTCAGTCTCTAAAGAGTTAATAGTCCGTTTTCGTGCGGGCAGGCCGCACAATGGGGTGACCACGGCGTCCCGGGCTGGCTGCCCGGCCTGGCCACGGGCCCATAGCGATAGCGTTTAGGCTCACGGAACAGTTTCGTGCCGCGGCATCATTTTCTCATAAAGCCTGCCCTGCCCAGATGGCGTGTACCCCTTTCCTCGCAGCCAGCCCTCCGGGCGTCCTTAGGGCTCCGCCGGGGAAATACCTACACACGTCCTAATTGCGTCCCAGACTGCCGAGGTTTCGGAGGTAGCGTGATCGGGTCGCCAGGTGCCAGTATAGATCGGGCGGGGCACCCGCGGCCGGAGCCGAGCGGGGCCACGTCCGAGGCAGTCATTAGGTTCCGCCCAGAGGGAAGGGGAAAGGCAGTGCTGTTTCGGAGGCAGCGGGGGCTGCTGAGCCGGGGCTGAGCGCTACCCGCCGGGCATGGACGTGGGGAGCACGGCGTGACGTGCTCGACGAAAAGCACACATGGAAGCCACGCGTGGTATAATGCCAGGGCGCAGTAGGAATCTCGACAATGTTCTACCGACGCTTATAAAATGCCGCATTTTAAACACTGAAAGTAACTTTGAGCTCCTATTATTTCTTCGACATTTTGCAAAATTCGCGATTCCGTTGCGCCAGAGGTGACGACGCGTTGACAGCTGATCATGCCTGCCCTGGTGCCGGGTGACCCCTTCGGCGATCCGATTGCCTTTTGTTGCGTGCTTGCAATAGTTGATTCTGTTAAAAAAAGATACCCTGAAAGCACCCTGGCCACTGCCAGGATCTCGGCTTGCGTTGCAGTGAATATCTAGTAGTAATCCGTACAGTCATGCAGGGCAAAAGCAAGTGACATGACCTGACTTTCTGCGCGCGATCTCTCCTGAAACTCGACTGGATCTTTGCTCGATCTCGCCTGGATCCGGAACAATTCTCGTTAAAACCCACGGGCGGGCCCGGGCCAGATCCAGATGACAGCCACCCACGCCCAGCGCAGACCTCGGCAGACATTCATGAGATGGCCCTAACGTCTCTCGCGCCTGTGTGATACAAATCATCATCTTTACCCAAACAAACCTGTTATTTCAATGTGAGTCTGGGATATTTTCAAGCGCGGCGGGCAGGTCAGGTACCGTCCGAAAAACGAGACCAGAAAAAAAAATCTATCAGCTATGCAAAATTTGCAACGATCGTATAACGGCCGAACGTACTGACCTGCCCGCCTGCATCGTGGGACGCGGTGGCGCGGTTCCCAAAGGGTTGAAGAAGACACTCAGGGGGGCGTCCGCCCGGCCGCCCTGCCCGCCGCCCTGCCCTGCCGTGGGAGTCCGGGCCGGACCGGGCTGCGCTGCATAAGAATGAGTCCCACCCCCGCGAGCGCAGCTTCCTCCTTCCGCGACAAGATAATCGCCCCCCTCAGGGTTTGGTCTTTTTTTTTTCCAGCTTACGTCTATTTTTTAACCATCCATGATTGGCCTGGTTTTCCTCTTCCTCGTCTCGCCCTGAAGTTCCGGTCTCGACAAACCTGCTCTGCTGGCTGCTGTGGAGGCGAGCGGACAGTTTCTCACACGGGGATGAGCCCGCCCCGCCCCGTCCCGCCCCGCCCCGCCCCGCCGCCGCACCCGGACGGGGTGGTTCTTATTGTTTGCCGTCCGTGTGGCGGTGGTCAAGCACTACCAGTCGAAGGTGGCCACGGAAGCGACCGGCCCAGCCAGCTGTTGAGACCACCAGCCTCTGTCACTACCCGCTCGAGGAGTTTCCGTCTTCGGAAAATTAGCTCTTTAACCTTCTGCACGGTAATATAAGTTTCTGGAATTTCAAGGCCCGGTTTTGGATCTTATGGATAACGCCAATGGCTTCCAAGCCTGTGTCTTGAAATTCGAGAAACTCTTTTTAACGTGCGCTGAAAATTGAAGTGGGCCAATGCTGCTCACTTATAGGTCAGTGGTGTTTTTCATACACTTGTAGGTGACTGAATACCAATTAGGTGCATTTTAGTGGAAATAGCCGACTTGCAAGTGTACGATTGGACATTCGCTCACATACAAAGAGTGTGCGAATAAATCACGCATATGCTACTGAGTGGCACTCGAATTTAGGCAAAACCGTCAGGAGCCCCGCCC
Organism: Frankliniella intonsa; assembly: GCA_033675135.1. Lineage (NCBI taxonomy): Eukaryota > Metazoa > Arthropoda > Insecta > Thysanoptera > Thripidae > Frankliniella > Frankliniella intonsa. The sequence goes on from CM066258.1 coordinate 12,466,773, forward strand.
GCACCTGAGCCCGGGTAGCGTAGGTCCACACCTAGGTTAGCAGCAAGCTTGACATCAGTCCGAAACTGGGAAGAAACCTCGGTATCCCAACCTCTTGGACTCATATCTGGTCCAGGTCGCCTTTGAAGCCTTCTGGGCTCAGGTTCGGGCGGGGCTCATGTCGGTTTTGCCCGAATTTCCAGGGTGTCGCATGACGTGACGGATGCGTCGTACTGGCTAGCGACGTAGCTCGTGTTGGCATGGGGGCGTGAGGCGTTGTCGCGGTGATAGAGCGTCATCCTCGCCGCACCCTCGCCCCCCTATACCTGGTGGCCGCGAGACAGGGCGACGCGACGCGGCCCGCAGCCTTCCTGGGTGGCAGGAGAGGTTAGGTGTGCAGCCGATTGAGTGTGTCTTTTGTTTGCCGCACGCCGTGCCCGCCGGCCCGGCCCGGCCCGGCCCAGCCCGCGGGCTCCGAGATGATGACGAAAGGAGACCTCCCCAAATGTCCTTGGGTGCGACCCCCTTCTTCCTCCTTCCCCCAAGGCTCCCTAAATCCCTCGGCGGGGTGCTCCCCACCCGCCCGGCCCCTCGCTTCCCCCTCGGGGTCAGTGGCTCTCTGGAGGGTGCGCGGGCTGGTCGCCTGGCCCTGCCCGGGTTATACCTTGTCCTGGTCATCTCCTCGAGGAGGGGGAGGGGGGGGGGGTCGGCTTCTTGACCACCTTGGCGGGCTGCAGAGGGACATGCCGCAGTTAAATTTAAAAGGGGGTAAGCTGATTCGCCACAGAGGACGCTGTGCGGCGACCTTTGCAAAAGACACCACAAATTTATCGGCATTGCACAACACTATCCTCAGACAAGAAATTTCCACTAGTAAATTATTCTGTTTTAGGTCCTGAAAATATAAGAAATATACATGTTTTCCAGCAAATCTGTAATTTTTGAGGTAATTTAAAACAGTGAAGGTAACATGTTTTCTGCAAGGAATCCGTACTGAGTTGGCTTGCAGCGTGAAGAAATGCCCTGTTCCTTTTTGGTCAATGCAATGTCTTGTCTCGAGGTGTCACCCCCCCCCTCCCCCTCCTTCCCACTCCCCTCCAAACTGACCGGTACAGAGTTCTCAGATATAAATCTGCCACACAAGCGTTACCGCGCAGGTTCCGCGTCAAGTTGGGGGATTCACTTCCGAAACCCTAACCGAAAACGGAGTAGTAGAATCTCTTTTCCCAGACGGCCGGTCGGCCGGCCGGCCTCGCCGTGCGGGGAGCGCGGACACTGGTCAGTGTCCTTTGTGTCCAGTTGCGTGGATTGATGACCCATGCAGTCGAGGATGCACACTGGCCGGCACTGCGTGGCCGTTGTCCGAGCCCTCCTTGGGCCGGGCGGGGCGGGATGGGCAGGTGGGAACCGCCTCAAGGGTTGTGACTGAGACAATGACGACTGACAAGATCATGAGGATGGCATGGCCTCGGGTTATGTAGTTTCGGTGTTTGCCCAGTCGTGATGGTTCCGTCCCACGTATGAATTTGTGTTGGGTAATCCGCCTCCCGCTGCAAGAAGAGGAGACACACCGAGTCTTACCTCGTTATCAGTGGAAACATTGTGTGCTCATTCATCCCGCGAATTTTCTCACTGGAAAAGCAAAGGTAGGACATGACACCCTTTTCGGGGTGCTACTCGTAATAGTGCCTTTACAAAGGACTTATTCAAACAGGACCTAGCCAGAGGCACTGATTTGGCCGAAATGGGCTATGTTTTAGTGCCTTTGGACACAATCGCGCCTTTCTAAAGGCACTAGAGTATATCACCTTTTAAAGGCACTAGGTCCTACCTATGTTTTGCCAGTGCTGGGTTGCAAATTTTTATCAATTGTGGTTGATTCGAAGTGATTATTATCATAGCAGCTTAAGACAGGCTGTGCTTGAACTTAACCCGTTATTGCAAATAAGGAACCTGTCAATTCGTCCGCCCAGCGGGAAACTCGGACCAAAGGACTGACAGTGCGAATCAAGCGCTCAGCCGCCCACTCCACTTGGCGTCCCCGTAGTTCATACGCAAGGTGTCACTTGTTGACGCCGTCTCCCGATTAGCATAACAAACTAGGCGGCCGGCCGGCCGGCCGGTGCGGCGCGCAGTAGCTCAGCCATGGCCCGGTGTGCCCGGTGCGTGCGCACCGCACCAGACCTGCACCCCACCGGCCTGGCCATGTACTGCGTCTGCTTCCCGAACCATCTCAAATCCCAAAGAGCAGGTTCCAGAGGTTTACATCATATTGCGCCAGCTGCAGAACGAGAACGCCAGGGGGGCGATATCGTGACAACTGCGTGTCAGGAGCCATGGTGCCTTAGCATTCACCTGATTGAGACATTGTTCGGCCCAAACTGGACGGGTCTCTGGGCGATCTGGTAGGCAGCCAGCCCGATTGACTACATATCAACCAATTCAATTTCACACTCGGACATGAGCTATTCAGAAGCAGAGCGCTGCCGGTGCCGGGAGAGGTCACAACACTGACCTCTCCTTCTTTCTCTTTCTCCTGCTGCGCTCTATGATGAGCGGGGCGTATCGCTCGCTGCGCTCATAACAAATTACCCGCTGCAAAGGGCAGAGCCTGCTGTCCCCTCACTTCTCCGTTAATAACTGCTGAGCAGGGCGGCTCCCAACATTATGATACGGTACGCCGTGCGCGCCGCCGTACGTCTCGTATAAATGCAATCGCGCCGGTCAGCAGCTATACGGACCGTTCAGCACCTTTACTCTACTTGTTTCTTACAAATATCCTTCTTAAAAATAATAATACGCCAAAATTGTACACTGTAAACGATGTGGCAACTTTTGATGCAATAATTTGGCGTTCAAAAAAGGACACTTTAAAATGTGTGAGCAGCCCTTCTTTGCTTGCAGGTGTACAAAATTTACACTGTAAACGCTGTAAGAAGGGCTGCTCACACATTTTAAAAGGTTCAAAATGAAAGATCTCAAGAACCGTAATCAAAAGAGTTCAGCTGAAACACACATGTGGAATAAAATGTTGAACGACACTACATGATAATCACTGAAAAAAGGCCCATATATTTCGTATGAGACAAAAGTGTAACACGCTTCAATTGTACACATTCTTGATAAGAAGCACTTCTTAACTTCGTGTAAAATAAATTGTCTTTTTGACTGTACAAGCGAGTCAGTTTAACACTCAAAAGTGCTCGCCGCAGTTGAACACTTATTCGATTACAGTGTTCGTCGGGTGTGCCCTCTATCTTCATCATTAGCAGACTCCCCTCCTCCGCTTCATAGCAGTATGTGCGGCGTGGTGCAACACCGACCGACGCAGACGCCGCGAGCCCCTTAGCGTTCACACCTTTCCATCTCTGAGATTTACCGCCCGACGCGCCCTCCTCTTTTCACAACGAGTTCATTACTCGCATGGCCTCTGTGCACCGCGCCGCTGCTTCATTTAGCGGCGGCCTCTAGGCGAGTCTAGCCAGAGAAAATATCATAAATATCTATTTCCCACGCCGGCCCGTCACGTCTCTTTTTCTCCCCGTCCCGGACGGAAGGGAATGTGCGTATCTTGGGTGGGGCCCCAGCCGGCCCCGTGGCCCCGGCCGGGGCTCAATGCGGTGATGTAGTGCGACACCGCATAGCTGGTATGGGCGGAGTGGCGGGGCGTAGCGAGCCGTGCCCGGGCGTGGCGGGGCGGCGTCAGTCACAGGAAGGTGAGGAGAGACAGAGCGAGAGAGGGAGAGAGCGAGAGAGTGAGAGAGAGAGAGAGAGAGAGAGAGAGAGAGAGAGAGAGGGAGAGAGAGAGAGCAAGAGAGACCGGGAGAGAGAGAGAGAGAGAGAGAGAGAGAGAGAGAGAGAGAGAGAGAGAGAGAGAGAGAGAGAGAGAGAGAGAGAGAGAGAGAGAGAGAGAGAGAGAGAGAGAGAGAGAGAGAGAGAGAGAGAGAGAGAGAGAGAGAGAGAGAGAGAGAGAGAGAGAGAGGGAGAGAGGGAGAGAGAGAGAGAGACAGAGAGAGGAAGAGAGGGGGAGAGGGCACGCCTGCCCAGCTCAGCTGCGCCTTGCCCTGTTCTGTTCCCTGCCGGAGTATGAAACACCTGCCTCTCACCAACTGTCACGCCACCCCGTTTTTACTTGACAGCAGGAAAAAAAAAAGATTGAAAGAAAAGGAAAACCCTTAAGTCCAACGCGTATAGAAAAGTACACGTACACTTATCACAGTAAAGCTTAAAGCATTTACACATGTGTACATTCTTCGCGGCTGACACTTGGGCCTGCCAACTACACCCAGTCGTTCCCTTACGCCGCCCTCCGAGCCCACTTAGCCCACCGCACTGCTCCCCCACCCCCTCCTCCCCCCGCCCGGAGAGGAGGGCCCCACCGGGGTCACGCCCGCTCGCTCGCGGGGCAAAGTATTTAGGCCTGTCGGCCCCGCTAATGTGGCCTGTTCATCGGCTCCCGGTGCAGTCCTGCGGCTTGATGGATGGTTCCCATGACGTGGCGGGGCGGGGCGGGGTGGGGTGGGGTGGGGCGGGGCGGGGTGGGGTGGGGCGGGGCCGTGTGGGGCGCAGGGTGGCGGCACGGCGGCCCTGCGCTGGAGGAGAGCGGGCCCCGCCCCGCCCCGCCCCGCGGAGTCTACTACTTATCGGGAGTTAGTTTCTGTTGTACTGCGTCATGCCCGTGCTGCCGCTGTCCATCCCGCCCGCCGGGCTGAGTGAGACGTGCCGCCGAGAAGTCCTGAATCATCGCTAGGAGGGGGTGGGTGGGGCACCGGCAGAGAAGTGCGTTCCACCGTGCGGTGCGTGCCCGGGGGGGGGGGGGGGGGGGGGGCGAGCCTACTGTGTTTACAGTACTTTTTGATTCCTTCCCTATCTTTGCTCATTCTTCACTGCTTCTGCTTCATCCCCCCCTCCCTGCTGTGCGCGCGCCTTGTATATCCGCATTTTTGCGGAAAAATACTTTCCTTTAGCTTCCCCGCATTATGTCGTCACTCTATAAGTTGGCACAATAACACACGCGGCGTTTTTCGACGCCTTGCGCACACACACCTCCTGAGTACGGAGGGGATGATTATGGGGGAAAAAAGGTAGAAAAACTCAGCGCTGTGCTGCAGGCCAGCCGCGCACCCCAGCATCCCCCCCCCCCCTTCTCCTTACTTCACCCCGGTTCACCCCGCGCAACTACTTTCACAATTTTCTGCTTCCGTGATCTCTTGCGGCGGATGCCGCGCGGCGCATCCACTGTACCCCGGCGCGTCTCAGGGGAGGGCATGTAGAGATATGAAGTAAGGACGGGTTACGTCATGAGCATGAATTTTAGAGTAAGGCGGACCTATGGTAACGCAACCAAATCAATCGTCATACATACACTGAAGATCGAAAAACAAAGGCGAAGCCAACCTAAAGCAACTTAACCTGCTTTATTTAAAATTGTGAATGCTCGAAATACCTTTGAAAACCGCTTAACTAAAAGGTAACCAGTGAACTAAAAGATAACCAGTTACATAAGCTATAAATCACAAACTTCAACCTCTCCTGCACTGTTAAATTTTAAGTCGTCACATTACGACAAAGTCAGTGCTAAATTTTACTTTTGAAAGGTTCGTCACATGACAAATGGTTCATCACGGTGTGACGAAAGATTCATGTCATGTGACGAAAAATTCATGTCAAGTGACGAAAGATTCACGTCATGTGACGAAAAATTCATGTCAAGTGACGAAATGTATGTCATGTGACGACTGTTTCATCACAGTGCTTGTGACGAAATATTCGTAGCAATATTTATTGTCACATGACAATTCGGTTTAACAGTGTGTGTGTACATATTCCGGTACATTCCATTCCACCCTCCAGCTACTTCTCGCGACTGTCAATTGTGTCCGTACATGTAGCACAGCGTCTCTTTCTCTTTCGTTTCCTTCCCTTTTTTTTCTTTGATTTCACTCTCACCGTCGTGTCGGAAGGTCAAGTGGATCGGGGGTGTAGATATATTAATAATGCATAAGTGTGCACCGGTTACGATTTTTCCCTCCCTCTGAGCGGGGCGGGGCGGCGCGGGGCGGCGCGGGGAGCACCGGCGGCAGATGAGCAGCCACACCAGCAGGTTCCGCTTGCAAATTGTGTGACAGTGCAACAGATCAGGTCGATTGCTATGCAGATTGCAGTTTGGTTGCGGAAGACAGTGCGGTCGGGTCGGGCTGGCCGCGGCGCGGCGGCGCGGCGGGGTGGGCGGTGGGCGGTTGGCCGGTTTGTTGGTTGCGCTGCCCCCGTGTAATACCCTTGTTATCATTTTGATTCCTGCCCCCCCCCCCTTATGCCTCCACTCCACCACCACCACAGCCGACAATGGGCGTTATATCCGGACTCCTCTTCTTTTAATGTTGCAATAAAAATACTGCCCGCTTCCGAAACGGTCGAGGTGACTGTATGGGCGGTGGTGATGGCGTGATTCTCACGTGTGAGCCACACTGAGCAGCACGAGAAGCGATTTCGAACCAAAAGACCAAACGACTTCTGGTGCTTGAGTTCACTGGAAGAACAAAGGTGCTAAGTCCTACCTTTAAAAGGCACTAAAGATTCAATGGCATTACAGTTTATGTTTTTTCGAAATATTTCCTTTCTATGGAATATAATTGAATTCGAAGACCTATATTCGTAATCTACGCAAAATTCCACGTCAAACGAGCCTACATGTGATGGGGTTCTATCCAAAAATGGCATAAATTGATTGCATTTTTTGTTCGTTTTTACTTGCTTTTCATTTGCTGGCCGCTTATCAGAACCCTATCGCACATAGCCTCGATTGACGCGGAATTTTGCGAGGAATGCGATAATGTATCCTTAAATGTAATCGCTCATACAGAAAATATTTTCAATTAAACTGAAAATTTACACTTCAGCACCCCTAAAACGGGGTTAGCACCCCTGGAAAGGTAGGACATCGCACCTTTGTTTTTCCAGTGTTACTTGGCCAATCCTGGGCTAGGGCCCAACCTCAATAGGGCCGCAACCCATACAACTGCTGCTGCAACAGGTTCCCCCCCGGGGCCCGGGGGGCGGCAACACCGGCTCCCCGCCCCCGGCCCGCCCCCGGCCCGCCCCCGGCCAGCAGCAGCCTTGGCTACGCGTGCGGCGCCGCACCGCCGCTGCCCCGCTGGCACGCACGCCCCCGGGGCCTTCGGCTCTCGGCTCGGCCCGGCCCGGCCGCCCGGGCACTTCCGTGACGCCCCGGTAACTCACCGCCATGCCCTGGACACACAACTTTGGACCTTTTTAAGGACGCAGAGGATGCCGTGCGCGCAGCAACAACTTACTACTGGAGATCTAAGGGTATTGGAGTGTTGCAGGCGAGTGATTTTATTACAGCAGATGATACACTTATCACAGCTAGCCTCGAAACTTACATTACAATTTATAAACGAAAAATATTTTTACGCACGAACAGGTATACCTGTAATACACTTATAAGTGAATGCCTGATCGAAAACTTGTAGATAGGGAAATGGCTGTGACGTGATGTGTGCGATCGGAAATTTGCTTGCCCACAAGTCTGTATGGTTTTTCAACCACCTATCAGTGTGTGAAAAAAATAGGCCGGTCACCTAGTAGTAAGCGACATTTGTGCGGTTTTCCAGTGACATGTCTTCCGCCGCCATCCCGTACACCGCCGCCGCCCCCGACCCCGAGCTACATGACGACATGTGCGTGGCATGGCGGCACGTCGCTCAGTAACGACGCTCGCTCCTTTACTTTCATTCGGAAACAAAAAATGTAAGAAACGCAGAAGAGATGAAAGGTAAAGTCAACCACTTGTTCCAGCACGGTAAGGAAAAGCTATAAGCTACGCCTCTTTCGGTTTCTATTCATCTCATTTTACAGAAGGAATGACTATAATCTTAGATGAGACTAGTAATACAAAATAAAATTGCTCATGGAATTTTATTTCTTTTGCTCGTCGTTAGCCATCTATCATCTCGACGGGTGCCTGACTGCAATAATAGACTGCAAATAAATTATCTGGAAAACAAAAATCCCTTCAAATCAAAGACCTTCTACAGGAGAGCACGCTCTGTATACTGCTTCAGGCTCGGCGGGGAAGTCTCTTTCTGCAGAGCTCTCCGGGCCCGACTCAGACTCGCGCACCCTGTCGGTCAGCCGCAGAGGCTCCCCCGACACCACGTGACCTGCCGACTTTCGCAAGACGCGCGCTCGCCGGTAAAGAAGGGTGCCGCGGCGGCGGCGGGAGTCCTGTTTCTTTTTTTTTTTCATTCAGTCTTTCTCTCGTCCCCATTCATTCATATCTCCTTTTCACTCAGTATAGTAGAGACGCTTCTGCTTTTTTCTTAGGGAAGGGGTAGAGGGGGCCGGGGGGAGGGGGTAGGGGGGGGGGTGACAACAATAACGGCACCCTTGTCGCCATCTATCGGGAAGAGCACGCACCGTGTCGCAATGCACCCCCTCCGAGATTCCTTTCCGCAGGCTACCCCAGTTTGTTTATTGCACGGGAATGCGGCCGTCCAGGTAGCGCGCGGCACGGCACGGCACAGCGCGGCACGGCACGGCGCGATGAACGGGGTATCGGCAGCGCGACGACGACTTTGTGACGGGCCGGGCCGGGCCGGCCTGCAGCAGGCGGGCGGCAGGCGGCAGCGGCAGCTGTCGATACGCCGCACACCGCGCCATCAATCACACTGGGGATGGTCGTAATATTCTGCTGCGAGTGAAAGTTGATGGCCGCTCAAACGCGGTGGCGGGGCGTGGCGGCAGAGGGCACTTGGACTATCATTGTGTCATACGCACAGAGAGAGAAGTGCGGCGGCGTGGCGATGTGCTGCTGCCCTGCCCCCTCGCGCCCCGCCCCGCCCCGCCCCGCCCCACCCCGCCCCACCGCGCCGCGTTTTCACGACCGATAACCCGCGGCACCTGCTGCCCCGGCATCGCGGTTTGACGACGTGGCCGACTGGAGTCACGCGTCCAGTGATATACACCTCACCGACATACCCGCCACTTGTCACTCGCGCTCTTTCCATTCTGACATCGAAAATAATAAAATCTCGGCCCCGCGGCAGCCGCGCGCTCTGCAGGTGCGCGAGTGCAAGGCGGGGCGGCGATACCCCCGGCCCGGCGAGGGCGACGATGTGTTCTACTACCTGGACCCGCCGACCTCTCCTTGGCCTCCTCGGCGGCGCGCACGGCGCAGGCAGGACTCCCCGCCGCGCGGCCGACCCGGCCCGGCCCGCCTCCCCTCGCCTCTTGACGGCGACAGAAGGACAACAGGACGACGGCGATACTCCTCGACGTGAAAACCGGATTCGATTCACTTTTAGGTCGCGAGAAATTTCTCATCACGGTCCTGATAAAGCGACCCGCCGTGCCGTCGCGTCGTCGCGGCCGCCGGGGCTCATTCCCGGCCTCCCAGGCGGGTCGTCGCGTCCCTTTCCGGCCCCCCCCCCCCCCCCCTACTCCCTTCTCTATGCGTCCTCACCTCTCCGACTTTTTCGACCGTCTCACGTCTCCCTCGGTGTGAGGTCCCCGCGTCGTGTAGCCTCGCGCGGGGCACCGCGCCGCGCAGCCATACCGCACCGCCGTGCCGTAACGCACCGTGTCGCCGGGCCGCGTCGTGTCGTGTCGTGCCCGGGGACATGTGCGCGACACGCCGGGCAACACCCCCCCCCCCCCAATCTCTCTCTCTCTTTCTCTCTCTCTCTCTCTCTCTCTCTCTCTCTCTCTCTCTCTCTCTCTCTCTCTCTTCGCCTCTCCCTCTCTTTCTCTCTCTCTTTCGCCTCTCCCTCTCTTACTCTCTCTCTGTCTCACGCCCTCTCTCTCTTTCTCTTCCCCCCTCCCTCCCCCCCTCCCACCCTCCCTCACTCCCTCCCTCCCACCCCCCCCCTCTCCCTCCCTCCCCCCCTCTCTCTCCCTCCCGCTCTCCCTCTCTCTCTCTCCTTCCACCTGGGAGCATGAATGAGCCGCCCCTCTGGCCCCGCCCTGCTCGCAGTCCTCGCACTCCTCGTCGTGAATGGAGCTGGCCGTGAATACGTAAACACTCACTCACACACTAAGCGTGGCGGGGCGTGGCGGGGCGTGGCGGGGCGCGGCAGGGAGTGGCGGGGTGTGGCGGGGGCCTAGCCCGCAGGTGGGTATGTACGCCAAGTACGCAGCTGCCCCCTTCCCCCCACCACCCTTCATCCTTACTCGCCTTGCAGCAGGCAGGGGTGGGAGGGCCCGCCGCGCTGATGTGCCTGCAGGTGGATGAGAGCACAGGGTGCACCGGTGACGACGACTCTAGGGCGTCTGGCAGGTCGGCGGCGCGTGTGAGGTGTCAGCGTGTGCGTATGGACCGTGTGGGTAAATGCAAGAGCAGAAGTGTGTCAGTGCTCGGGCGCGCAGGCACGGTGTTTGGGCGTGAGTGTGTGTGTGCGTATATGAGACATTAATCAGACACGCGGGCGAGCAATAAGACATCGCGACGGTGGTGACACCCTGGTGCAGCCCGGCCACCACGCCCTCACTCCCTCGTCCGCGACCAGGTGAAGCAGCCCACCTCGTCGCAGAGAGAGAGAGAGAGAGAGAGAGAGAGAGAGAGAGAGAGAGAGAGAGAGAGAGAGAGAGAGACGAAGGAGGAGGAGGCGACGCGAGAGGAGTGGCTATCCGACAGAGACAGAGAGAATTCTCGGTACCGTACGATGGAAACAGGTTTAGGAGCCACTTTAAGACATATAGTTAGCAGTCACGGAACGCGAATAAATAAGGAGGGGCGGAGTGAGAGAGAGAGAGAGAGAGAGAGAGAGGAGAGGGAGAGAGAGGGAGAGAGAGGGAGAGAGCGAGAGAAGGGCTCGAGACATTGTACACCGCAGGAGGACGTCCTGAGTCAACCCAAGGACACCAAGGCGCGGGGTCCGGCAGCGCGGGGGAGAGGTTGCGGGGCGCGTTTCGCACCGGCGTCTGCCATGTGACCAGCCCAGCCCATCACGAAAGTCTAGCGTGTCAGAGCCAGAGCTCCAGCCCCGCCTCTGCCAACCTCTCTATCAATTAGAGAGACACCAAGCCGTCGCGACGCCTAAATGCCCATCCCGATCCGACGCCTACCCCCCCCCCCCCCCGCTTACTGCACTGAAGCCCGTTGTACTGCCCCCCTCCCCGCCCCTTTCGCTCGCGAGGTAACCAGACGCCAGCAGCTCCTGGAGTTACACAATGGTCACCGGCTCGCCCCACCGCCGCCACGCCCCGGCTGGTGGGGGCCTAAGCGTCGTCATGGTCCCCCTAATTGGACAAGTCGTTTGCGACCTGATACGATACCGAATCTTATACCGCCAACGTCACTCACTCATTGGCAGCCCATAGACCGCCGTTGGCAGGCCGTTGGCAGGCCGTTGGCAGGCCGTTGGCAGGCCGTTGGCAGGCCGTTGGCAGGCCGTTGGCAGGCCGTTGGCAGGCCGTTGGCAGGCCGTCTGCAGGCCGTCGGCAGACCGTTGGCAGGCCGTGGCCGTTGGCAGGCCGTTGGTCGCTATACACTGTAATTTTAAAGGTCACACATGTGACCTAAAATCGGCGACACACTGATGTGTCGCCGAATTTGAAATCTTTCTTAATTTGTGACCTTTTTTCGGCGACACTTGCGTGTGACCTTATTTTCGGTGACAAAATTGTAGCCGAAGGAAAAGCTCACACGCACCCAGAAAATGTGATCATTGAAACAAGGCTAATCGCGTTGATTCAAGGGAAAAAAAATTACAAGGAAAAATTTAACCCAATTTCTAGGAATTTTCTTTGAGTCAAGGATTTTTTATTCCTCAGTTTTAAAGATTATTCCTTATTTTAACGTATTTAACATCATGTTAAGGAAAAAAGTTCCTTGTATTTTATTAAGGAAAATATCCTTGATTCAAGGATCAGATTTTCTGGGTGCGTAAATGTCGCCGAAAAAAGGTCACAAATTAGGGTCGTTTCCTTTTTGAATGTGTCACCACCACAAAAGGACACAAATTTGTCGCCCTTTGAGTTGCAGTGTAGGGTTTCGACACAGCGGGGAGTGGACACGCGGCTGCTACTGCTGACTTTTAGCGGCTAGGGGAAAAAGAGTTATTCGAGTCATACCTCCTCCTCCTCCTCCTCCTCCTCCTCCTCCTCCTCCTCCTCCTCCTGGTCCTGAGCGCATGGGTTCCTGAGAGGAGGGGGTATCGCCGGCCGGCGCGGCACGCGCCCGTCGAGACGCCACGTTAATGGGACTGTCAACTGGACGGCAACACACACACACACACACACACACACACACACACACACACATGCTACGGCGGGGTCTCAAGCCGAGCCACGGCCCATACGGTATGAATATTAATAAGGATAATTGATAGATGGCGGGCATGTGTAATGAACTAGAGGAGTGTCAGGGAACAACGCTAAGGTAGCAGCAGCAGCTTCCACCGGTACTCTTGGACTTGTCTCTATATTTTTTTTCCCATTTGGATACGTAAAACACGTGACGCGAGCAGCGCGCGCCCGCTTGTCCGCGTCATGTCCAGGGCGCCTTGCCCTTAGCTCCGCGCGTAATCCGGATGGCAGAGTAGTGCCCCTCTTTGGTTATTTTGCGCTCCCGCCGCTCGATGGTCCAAGGCGCGAGTCGATGATAGCCTTGCCACGACATGTGTCGCCTCGACCCAACTGCTGACAGAGTATAGAGCGAGCACCGGTCCGCCCGACAGACAGCCATCTGGCTCTGTTCAGATGAGACATCTGACCGAGGGGGTATTCAATCTTGAAATCTGTGACCCGTCTATTACATCTATAACGCTGTATTACGCACGCTCCGAAAGTGAACAAGTTCAGCCAAAGATAGGCAAAAACAGCCCAAAACGACCCAAAAATCGGTAGGAAAAAGGAGAGTTTCGACTATTAGGTTCCTATTACGATTCTATTACACATACTATATTCCGCCTTCATTACAGGCAGAGTGATCCGACTTACGCGAGTGCATACCCCCTCGCATCTGACTCTTTGCATTTCACCCAGAAAATGGAAGTCTTAAATCAATAGACTATAGCCTTGAAGCGCTCAAGACCCCTGAACTTGAATCAAGTCTTTGGGCTTGAATCAAAGCAAATATACTTATTTTAAGGTGGTCTCAGTCTTGAATCAAGTCTTATACAAGGCTACAAGGCTAAGACTACTGTTTTCTGGGTGTTGCAGTGTTAGTTCTGCAGCCGAGACTGCCTCCCCCAAAGGTGCTTCTTACCTTCGGAAGGCTGTCACTACTCCTATCTCGAGTAGACGTTGGGGACAGGAGGCAACCTCCCCCAACTCACACCACCTCTCACAGGCGAGTATCGTATGCTCTATCGATGCGGGGATCTGACTGCTATACGGCAAAAAAGCCGGAGTGCTGGCCAGCTCGCATCACCCTGCATCACCCCGCTCCACCCCGCAGCCCCCCCGTCCCACCCCTCCCCCGCTGGGGCAAATGGGAAATGGGCCAAGTCTCACGTGGTGCGAGTGACCAGCTACTGTAACACGCCCTCGCCCAAGCAGCGGGCAGCCGGCACAACGCACAAGGCAAGGCGTCCTGATTTACATGGCGATGGGCTATAAGCTTATTTGCGGAGACGGGAGGCGCGGTGTCCAGTCTCGCGGGGAGGGTAGGGGAGGGGGGAGGGGTGGACTGGGGGCAGAGAGAGAGAGAGAGAGAGAGAGAGAGAGAGAGAGAGAGAGAGAGAGAGAGAGAGAGAGAGAGAGAGACGAGGGGGGGGGGGGAGGGGGAAAACTGCGCTCGGCAGACCAACGATGCCAACCTTCCCAACACCTCGGCAAACTGCAGTCCACGCCGAAACACACACACACACACTGAGCTGGGCCGTCCGACTTCTGTGCTACACGGGGGAGGCCTAGCTCTGCTGGCCACTGCTCGGCCGTGGGCGTTGTTAGCGGCAGTATAAGTGGCAAGTGGCGTGGCCGAGCCACTTGTCAGCCACCGCCGCCGCGCCGGCCGCTGCGCTTCCAAACTGTGATCTCTTACTCCACGCTGCGTGCCCGGCGACGACCCGAGCACAGCCAAAGCGCAGTCATCAGCATAAACTAAAAGAAAAATGTTTGGTCACTACGACCAGACGTAGGTGTGTGATTTCCCATCCGTACTCTTGAATCTACGTAAAGCTAAGAGTATTTTCCAAGAAGTTTCACTCATATGGATGGACAGGTGTGCGAATGCACTGGTAAAACTAAAGCGTAGTTGTACACCTTTTTCAAGCGTACAAGTGCGCTTAAAGTCCTTACGCCCTTCGTGAATGAAGCGTACAACTACGCTTCAAGACCATTCCCCCCATGCATTTAGACAGGAGGAAAGGAGCGCATGAGTTCTTGTATTCTTCAAGAAAGGCGTACGGACTGTGCGCTTCATGAAAGGCGCCATGCAACGCCTTAGTTTTACCAGTGCACAAGTGTGCGTCACACACTTGGAATTTCCAGTGTGCGAAGTACACGAAAGCAGGTAGGATTAAAAGAAGATCAGGACGACGACGACGACGGGGAGGATGCGAGCGCGCAGAGCAGAGCGGGCTGCAGCGCCCCGGCCCCGCCCGGCCCCGCCCGGCCCCGCCCGGCCCCGCCCGGCCCCGCCCGGCCCCGCCCGGCCCCGCCCGGCCCCGCCCGGCCCCGCCCGGCCCGCGACACACGGCGCAGCGCAGAGGAGAGACGTTACACAAACCAGTTCTGGTGCTGCAAGGTGCACCGGGGCGGGGCGGGGCAGGGTGGGGCGGGGCGGGGGCCTCCCGGCGGTGGCGGCCTGCTGGCGTGGCGGGGCGTGGCGGGCCGCGCAGTGTGGCCGCTCGCGTCCTGCTGCTTGTGGCTTGCAGCATGACCACGTCGAACGACCAGGCTGCGCCACGCCCCGCCACGCCCCGCCACGCCCCGCCACGCCCCGCCACGCCCCGCCACGCCCCCGGAACACCAGAGAGCATCGGCGAGGCAGCGGCTGCGACGCGACGGCGGCGGCGTCTGCTGCCCCTCTTCTTCCCTTCCCCCTTTTTATCCTTTCCATTGACACGCTGCAGACGACGGGCAGGTGCACCACGTCCAGGACACACCCCTCGAGTGCAACAGTCCGACACAAGAAATAACCCAAGTGTGTAAATGCCGTTGTACAGGAAGTGCGGATCCAGGGGAAGGGGGGGGGGGGGCAAAGGGTCGATTGCCACCCATCGCACCTAGATAGCCGCCTGAAAGGTAGGCAAAAGACCATAATACCTTTCCCCTGTAAGTGAGCAAAAAATGCTACTTTGACCCTCTCAAAGACAGCCTCTGGATCCGCCACTGTCAGGTCAACACACTTGTGTGTGTACTATGGACACTTATACAAGTCAAGGCTCGAAATTCACACCGACTTGAATGGGCAAGTGTGCCAGTAGAAATACACAATATATACAGACACAGAGAGAGAGAGAGAGAGAGAGAGAGAGGGGGGGGGGGTAGAGAGAGGGAGAGAGAGAGAGAGAGAGAGAGAGAGAGAGAGAGAGAGAGAGAGAGAGAGAGAGAGAGAGAGAGAGAGAGAGAGAGAGAGAGAGAGAGAGAGAGAGAGAGAGAGAGAGAGAGAGAGAGAGAGAGAGAGAGAGAGAGAGAGAGAGAGAGAGAGAGAGAGAGAGAGAGAGAGAGAGAGAGGGGGGGGGGGGGAGAGGGAGAGAGAGACACACACACACACACCATTGAGAGTTTGACATTTACAGATATGGGCGACTACCAGTTCGCGGTCCAGCAGATGCAGCACGCGCCGCGCAGTCTCCATCTGAGCGTGTCGTCCTCGCGTGACAATGGCGCCGCGAGGCGTGACGGTGCGTGTCACACAAGGGTGTCACACAACATGATGTAGTTAAGGCCAGGTGTCGGGCCGTGTCGCGTCCACCACGAGCCCTAATGACACACCACGACTCATGTCATGGATGGTCTGCTATAATACTCTTTGAGCTCCGCAGCACAATCAACCTGTGAACATCGCCCATTCGTTTCATAAAACAGTTAACACTTGTTTCCTTTGCACCTGGGCACTCCCACGTAAACTTTTCTCTGCACATTTCTCCTCTATTCCTCTTCAAGTGCGCGCGTGTCCAGATTTCTCTGTCGTCCCGAACCTCCTATCACGCCTTCCAAGCGGCGGTATTCCTTTACACTTGCTCATCGTGCCGTCCGTCGAGAACACAAACAGAGAAAACAAGTTTGACGAGGTTGCGCAATGTCATGAGGAGTGAGAGAGACGAATGGCCAGGCCAGAGGGACGGCGCGGCGCGCGCGCTAACACGGAAGACGGCTGCGAGCGCCGCGCCAGGTAGGCAACCCGTTCGGCCGGTCTGTGTGACGGGACAGCCTCACGGTCCAGCCTCAGCCCCCCCCCCCTCCCCCCCCCCCCCCCCCGACACGCAGCGACGCCGCATCCTCCGGCTCCTGTTTACCATTTTATCGGCCAAAGAGTACCGCCTTTGGCGCGCCGCGTGTTCCAAATTGTAAATGCAAATACATGTCGTTCCTATATTGGTGCGCCGTGCGACACTTTTTAATTGAGTCGTTAGCGATCGGCGAGCGTAAAAGGAACAAGGGCTTCCCTCCTTCTATCACCGTTCCTTGTCTCCTGTTACTACTCGAACGGGGCGTTTCATCCTAATTTTTCTTTCGAGCATCAGAGGGGTTTCACTGGTTAAATGTCAAAGGAGCGTATAGTATCCACTGTTGACCTAAATTCTCGTTTTGTTTGGATGGACTTTCACATGCCTCATCTTTTAATCAAATCATAACTTTCCAATCTCACATAATTTCCATGTTATTCGCCATTTTCAATTCAACTTTTGTCCAATTTCCTTGCAAAGTAGCTAATTTTCAACCGCGATCAATGAAATAGACACATGTTCAAGCACAAATACTTCAACGTGCCATACATACAACATATTTTTTTAAAAAAGAGCCATTCACACCAATTATACTTTCCTTTCATTGATCAACATTCTTACGATGAAAAATTTTGCTAAACCAAACTACAACAAAGGTCGACGAACTTCAACTCATGGAAAAAGTTTCCAGCAACAAGTACGTTTCGTGCCCATTTCCCCTCGGACGCACACATTCATGCATACCGCACGGGTATGCCTGGTCGGGCTCGGGCTGGGCCCCGGGGCCGCACACCCAGCCCGCTGGCCGAGCGGAGCAAGCTGTAGGCCATGCCGTGGAGGACTCCACACCACACGGGAGCGACCCGATACCATCGCCGGGGAGATTTGCTTCCAGGAAAATTGCTAATTAGAAGTCAAGGAAGTTCTTATTTTGAGTCGAAATCTGGGGTGGAGGGGGGAGTGGAAATGAAAGGAAAGGAAAGGAAAAGAGAGAGAGAGAGAGAGAGAGAGAGAGAGAGAGAGAGAGAGAGAGAGAGAGAGAGAGAGAGAGAGAGAGAGAGGAGTTCTCCCTGTCTCTCTATGTTCAGGACTGTGTGGCATTTCTAGTCCTATACTTTATTTCAGCCCTGGTAAATTAAAGGTAGAAGGATTTCAATGCCTGTGGAAAGGCATTACAAAGAAGCACTTCTGAAAACGCATCAGGACTAATGCCCTTGGGGGGCATTTTTGCACCTTTCCAAAGGCATTCAAATTAAACACCCCTTAAAAGGAATGAAGTCGCACCTTTGTTTTACCAGTAAAACCACCACTTCATTGATGTTTTTCTGTTCCCTTTTTAAGGGAAACCGCGTACTTTGCGAGGTCATTGCAGGGACTCTACCACTGCGCGGCGAATGGCTGTGATATGGCCCTCATTATGGAAATGCGGTAGCGTGGCGTGGCGTGCCGCGGCCCGGCGAGTGCTTATAGGTGTCCTCTGTTCCATATTGAAACGTGTCCACGGTAGCGACACATACAATATTCATACCCGATCACTTACTCGTCTCTCGTCATTTTTCTTCCCTTTTTTTTTTTGCTCTCCCCGCGCTGCGCCTCGTTGGAAACTTTCGAAATCTTAAACGCGTCAGCACCCGCGCTGACACGAGAGCTCTGCTGTTTTTCATACTTCCCCCTGCCCTCCTCCCACCTTACGGATTTTGCAAAACATACGTGACAAAATTATCGGGCAGTGCCCCGATTTCACACAGAAGATTAGAATTTCAGCGCGCGCGGGAGCTTGAAAAGTATAATGTACGGCTTCCAGACCTGTACGGCTATGAGTGTAAGTGCGTGGAACCTTATTAGCACCTGCATTGATTGGGTTAAATTGGCCGTAGTTGTGGAAGGTGGCGCGCAGGACGGGAGCTCAGTGTTCACGGGAGGCACTGCCTTCTTATTCGCGATAACAACCTCAGATATCCGCGCGCCCATGCGTGCGTCGTGTAAGTAGACGTGGTGGACAGAGGGCCCAGGGAGGTGGGAGAGAGAGATAGACTGGGAAAGTGGGAAAGAGGGAGAGAGAGAGTGAAGGAGCGAGAGAGGAGTTAACAACGCTCTAAACGAATAAATAGGCGTCTGCTTGATTTGGGCCTTTCTGACGCTGCTCTGCTCGTGTTGGCGCCCACACGGTCCGGGGCCACCCTGGCTGCCTGCCCACCACGCCCCGCCACGCCCCACCACGCCCCGCCACGCCCCGCCACACCCCGCCACGCCCTGGACGGCAGCCGGTCGACCAGGCGAACTCAAAGAAGGCAGGTTAGTGATGAACTTGGCCGAACTGGTTTGAATACGGGTTGAGCGTGGCGTCGTGGCCTGGCGTGGCGTGGCGTGGCGTGGCGGGCTCGCGGTGCGTGGAATAGACCGCTTCCTTCGTAGCTCCCCCACCGTGTCGCTCTCACTCGCTCCGTCTACCTCCTCTGAGCGTCTGGATCTCGCCTCCCGGCCCGCGACTCGAACGCACCCGCGCCACGGATAGAGCGAAGTGCAGTGGCGCGAAGCCTCCTTCCGCAGCCGAGCGCACGCAAAGAGCACACCGTTCAAAAAAATTCGCATTTACGTTGGAGAGAAAAAAACATAAATGGATTAATTTATTTATTTGAATTTTTTTGAAAAAAGAAAACGCCACAGTCTGATGTTCGTCATTCTAAGCCCAGCACTACTCGGATCAATTTTTTTTTTTTTTTTTTTTTAAATTTTTGCCAGTCAGACGGACGTCATAAACACCTCATGGCGCGTCGCAAGAAGGTGGCAGAACGTGGCAGGGGCGTGACGGCGCGTACCTGGGCAAGACGGGCGGGTTTGGCACAGCGTTTTGGCACTCGGTCAGCTGCGACGCGCGAGCGGCCCGACTCGACTTTGACCTTGACGATCGCGGAGGCTCGGCCGGCGCTGGCGGGCGGATGGTGTTGACGACGTGCCGTACACTGCCCAAGATATTCCATGTGACTTTTCCCGTGCCCGCGTGAGCGTTAAAAGTGCCACCTCCAACATTCTCACTTTGAAAATTCCCCATACAGTGCGATATTGTGCGATTCGTGACACACTCATAATACAGCATTTCCGTTTTCGAATATGAGCAAACCGCGTGGGGTCACGCTGTGCTCTCCCCGTACAGCGTTACGCCGGCCCGGCCGCACCTCCCCGTGCCGCAGCGTGACCGCGAGCTAAAAGGTCCTTCCCCCATAGCCTGCCGGCCGCCGCGCAGCCGTGCCGCTTGCTTTCCGATGACAGGTCGTGAGCCGTGAAAGAGGCTCTATGGCGCCTGTGCTTCCTAACCCCCCTCCTGCCGGGGATCTCCCCCCACCCCCACCTCTCTCCCCTTTCCACCTTTTTTGACTCGAGTCAGCAGTAAAGCGCGCTAAGTTACGACTTTGCCGCCTGAGCAGCCTGAGAGTCGCGTTCAGGTTTCTTTTCATCTCTCTCTTCTCTATCTCTCTCGCGCTCTCTGTCTCCCTAACCGCGTCCTGTCGCGTCCTTCCTCTTTTTGAAGCGCTATGGGGGATATAGTCTCGACGGCGGCGACCTGCTCGGGGAGTGGCGGGGCGTGGCGCGTCTCGGGGCAGAGGAGTGTCGCGGGGCCGAATGTCAATGTCGCGGATAGGCTCCGTCGGGCGGAGGCAACAGGATCGGCGATAAGAACGGCTGAGAGCGCGCCGCTATAGCGCTATAGCTACACGCACCCAGAAAATGGTCTCCTTAAATAAGTGGAAAATCCCTTAGATTAATGGAAATTTTATCAATAGAAAATATGAGAGAATTTTTACGCTAACCCAAGGGATTCTTCTTTACTCCAGGGGAATTATTCATTTTTCTCAATGAAATATTACATTGAGTTAGGAAAAAAAATTCTATCATATTTTCCGTTCCGTAAAATCCGTTTAATCAATGGAATCGTTTTCTCGGTGCGGGCGGGACAGGGACCTGCCTAAGGGTCGTCTCGAGGGGGGCCCATAGCGTGTTTTCTGTCACTACATAGAATACATAGAAATTCACAGGAACACACCAAAATACAAGAACTGCAATCAGTGTATGCAGTAATACACGAGCTGGTCTTCCTTCTTGTCTCATTGTCGCAGGCAGGCGCGGATCCAGGGGGGGGGCGACGGGGGCGTCGCCCCCCCCTCAGGTCTAGCCGCCCCCAAAATTTTTAAAAGCGCGCGCAGCGCGCGCTTTGCAGCGCAGCACTCGGCACGCGGAACTGGCATTAGACCGCCCCTTATTTTCGAAATTTTCAATTCTTAAAAAGTTTTACTCGACTTTCTCTAAAGTGGGCGTAAAAAATTTCATGCCAAAGCGGGGGTCAGTGCAATAGCAATTGACCCCCTCTCAAGGGCCCAAGTTACAGCTGGAGTTAAGCTTGATGATTAAAGTAAAATTATTGGCAAGTATAATTTTCCAAGTGGTAAACACGTAATTCTGTGGGTACTCGGTTGAAAATATTGTCGGTTTTACGGAAAAAGAGTAAACAGCCAGCCCTAGCCCCTTGAAGGTAGGCAACCCACACACGTCGCCCCTCCCTGAACTCCCTGCTGGATCCGCGCCTGGTCGCAGGACAAAAAGGAGCAAACATATTAACGTATTATTAACGCGGGACTTGTAAAGGTCGAAGTACACAGAACATTATGCCATCTGTTCCAGTTTTACTTTCGTTTCTAGGACGACCGCCTCCCGCGCCGCCGACCCCACCTGCGTGCCCCACCTGCGTGCCCCACCTGCGTGCCACACCTGCGTGCCCCGCCCCACCTGTAGGACGTGACAATGTTTCTGGTCGGGTCGCCGTCAGGGAGAGCCACAGCGGGGCCGGGCCCGGTGTGGCCGCGACCTGCAGGATCTTATCCTGCTGGCGCACCTTCCGGCCTGGCACGCCGCGGCGCGCCCGGGTCCTGCGGATCATCCGAAAAGCAGGAGGAGTCCTTTACGAGTTCCTGTGACCCGGGTCGACCTGCGGACACCCGGCCGATCTTCTCTCGAGCAGCGAAGACGCTTTTTTTTCTCTGTTGATCCGATAACACACACACACACACATCTTCTCTCTCTCTCTCTCTCTCTCTCTCTCTCTCTCTCTCTCTCTCTCTCTCTCTCTCTCTCTCTCTCCCTCTCTCTCACACTCAGAGTGGCGGGCGGGCGCCGACACCACCATACCTCCCCTAAGAGAAAATAGATGTCTATTTTATGTGCAATAGACGTCTACAGGTAGACGGCTAGACGTCTAGAAAATTCCGTCTTGATGGTCGCTAAATTCGCGTCTAATAGACGTCTATCTTTAGACGTCTATGTCTAGATGTGTCTAGACGTCTATCGTTGGATGCTCTTTAGATGGCTACCTTGAGACACCTGTAAGATGTCCAGAAAGCGACCGTCATGAACGAAAATGATTTTATAGCTTCGTTTTCTGTTAATGACTATTTCTCTTACTCGTTTGTTGATCGTAATTTCACTTAACCTATTTGATTTGATTTATTATATGTAATTTACCTTACCTTTGCGTGGATTCGAACCTCGGAACTGTGGGTGTGGAACCTATGACGATGACCACTGCACCACCAGTTACCTCCTACCTGAGGAAAGTCTGGCTCCAGTGCCTTTCATCCCGTCAGACTCGGGATCCCCTCTCCTCTGACATGGACTAGTCAAGGGATGTTTCGTTAAAATTACCCTTGCAGTCTGCGGACAATTTCGTCAAACAATCGCACTACAGTACAAACATTCCAATGTGTTCAAAACTTTCGTATCCTACTTGGTTTAAACTTGAACGGTTTGACCGGCTGAGTTCATAGATACGCCAGACAGGAAATAGATCGTCTCGCGTCGTCTACACTCGGTTTATCACTAGACGTATAACTTTCATAGATTGGTTAGATGGTTGTTCGATCGTCTCGGCACGTCTACAATTCGTCTACTGCTAGACGTCTTAATTCATGGATGGGTCAGACAGGAAATAGATTATCTCGTGTCAACTACACTTCGTCTACCCCTAGACATCTAATTTTATAAATAGGTTAGATGGTTGTTAGATCGTCTTGGCATATCTATACTTCATCTACTACTCGACGTCTAGGTTCATAGATGAGTCAGACAGGAAATAGATCATCTCGTGTCGTCTAAACTTCGTCTACTCCTAGACGTCTAAGCTCATAGACAGGTTAGATGGCTGCTAGACCGTCTCGGCATGTCTACACTTCGTCTACCGCTAGAGGTCTGGTTTCATAGATGGATCAGATAGGAAATAGATCGTCTCGTGTCGACTGTTTTTCGACCAAACCTAGACGTAGACGTCAAAAGACGTCTATTGGACGTCTTTTAATCATCTACGTAGAGACATCTACAAATTTAGACCAACTATAGCAGCAATAGACCATCTACAGAAATCTATAGACGTCTATTTTCTCTTAGGGTTTGGTTTGCGGTGTTCAGGGCGATCCGCTATACGAACGTCCCATCCAGGTCCGCCTCCTCTCCCCTCCTTCCACTCCTCTCCCCTCCTTCCACTCCTCCTCCTCCTCCTCCTCCACCTCCTGTTCGTCCTCGTCCTGCAACCCGTCCGCCGCGTCCCCAAACAAGCGACGGGACGAGGACGAGGCCCGTCAGCCGTAAATGTCCACTAACCAGTTCGGAAATCGAACCCGGATGATGCGGTGCGACCAGCCGGGGCGCGGGGCGGGGTAAGGGGGCGGGGGGCAGGGCGCGGGGGCACCAGGCCTCTCCTCTCGCCAGCAGGGTCCAGCCAATCCACCCCACCCCGCCCGGCCCCGCCCCGCCCCGCCCCGCCCCGGAACCAGGAATGCGCCGGGGCCGGGGCGTCGGCACGGAGTGCAACGCTTCACGCCTACGGAGCAGAGCGTCATCATGCGTTCGATCGCATGTGTGCGTGGCGGCCTGGTGGCGGCCTGGCCTGGCGTGGGGTGGCAGTTAAAATAGCCCAGCGATTATTTTCGCACGGACACGACCCCGCACTACACGCACGCACACACGCACACACACACACACACACACACACACACACACACACACACACACACTAACACACACACGCGCGCACACTAACACACACGCACACTAACACATACACACATTGTGGCTCGCTTTCCACCACTCAGCACCTCCGTGAGGACCACCTGTGTGCGGACGAGTTACCGCAGCACGGTAGGACGTAAAGGAGACCTCTTTATTTTCTCTACTGTCCTGCTCCCTCTTTCTGAAACCCACCATATAAGCTTTCGCTCTCACTCCCACATTCATTGATAAGTGCCAGCAGCAGGGCCTGCGGTGCGCCGCCACCACCACCGGCCGCAGATAACCATCATCGTGGCATTTCATCCTTTTTCCCCTACCCTGGTGGTGGTGCGTCTTATTATCAGCCGGAGATTTTCCTCCCGGTTCTCATACGGGCACGAGCGGGGCGGCAGCGGGCGGCAGCGCGTATGCATGCATTATTCACACACATTAGCGGAAATTAAGGAATTTGTGTGCGCTGGAAACAAGTGGCGGGGCTCACGCACTCACGCGTCGTCTGCTGGGAAGGACTCGTGCGCTCGTGCGCTCGTGCGCTCGTGCGCCCAGCCCGACCCGGCGGCAGTGGCCGCGTCCATACGTCCGTGCAGCAACAACCTGTCTCATGCGCCGCTCCGAAAGACTGTGCATGCGATCTGATTTGCTGTCCGGAAACACAATCCTATCTGCTTTTTCTAAGTTCTCTGCAGCGCGCAGCCGTCTTCTAATTATAAGTTCTCCATTATCGGTACACTGGAAAAGCAAAGGTGCTAAGTCCGACCTCTAAAAGGCACTAGAGTTCGAAAGGTATTACAGTATATGTTTTTGTCGAAATATTTCCTTTCTATGGAATAAAATTAAATTCGAAGTCCTATATTCGTAATCTACTCAAAATTCCGCGTCAAACGAGCCTACATGTGTTTCGAGGAATGCGATAATGTACTTGTATTTGTATGTAATTCGTACAAAGTTGAAGTGACACGATCAAAATTATCTGCAAGCTTTTGTGCATGCATTTAAACGAAGCCATGCGGTTTTTCGTACATACACGTGTGAAACTAGTTGAGTGCTTGCTTACCTTTTTGCACAAACGGGTGCAAAAATAAGCACACACAAATACAGGTTAGAGTCTAGACTACAGCGATAGTTCACGACGTTGAGATATATCTCACTTTAGTGAGGAAAGGGGATGGAGAACAATCGGACCTAAACTCCCGTTGCTCACCACTGTTCAAGTCTCTATCAGAGGGCGCTCGGCCTGGGCCTGCCATGGCCAGCGAGGCCTCCTCCTGATGATTGGACGAAAGCGAAGATAAGGCACCCACTTTCATACATGTAAATGATTGCGGGGACTCTATTTGCTACTCAAACAATTCATTGAGTTTTCCCTAGGTTCTCTCTTTTCGCCTTACCGATACTAAAAATCCACATGTGCGAAGGTCATGTGAATTTGTAGACCTTTAGACTTGTGGAAGTTTTCTCAAAAAAGTGTGCGCAAATTAGCATCCGTCGGCATTCGCTCACCAACAAGAGTGGGAGTGGTGTTTCTAAAGTGTGTGAATAGTTTGTCACACACCTATCCCACACGTATTTGAATTGTTTGATGCTTACCAACAAAACGGTAATCAAAAGTTTTTAACTGACACACACTTCACAGTGTTGAACCATTTAAGATGCTTGGTTAAAAGACCATTCATTTCATTGAAGACAAAAGTTTTCAACACTTTCGTTGAGGAAAAAAAGTGAACAACACTTTCGTTGGACACATTCTGCTGGACAACATATCCGTCTAACACTTACTTCCTCATATAATATACATAGGCTTTTTTAACATAGCATCTTTAAGTGTTCAACACTTGTGTTCTACACTTTGAAGTGTGTGTCAGTTGAACACGTTTTATTACAGTGAAGTGAGCGACATTCGTTTACTTTAGATTTCCAGTGCCGTGCCGCGGACCCCTGTGCACGGCTGCTGCACGTCGACACGACGCGACAGGATCGCGATGTCGCGATGTCGCGGGCCGCGGCCTGGCCGACTCCTACCCACGCCACGCCACGCCACGCCGCGCCACGCCACGCCACGCCACGCCACGCCACGCCACGCCACGCCGCGCCACGCCGCCAACGGGAATGGAACAAATTGAAACGGCGCCCGATGGTGCAATCACGACGGTGTCCAGGGGAGTAGGGGGGGGGGGTATTGGTACCCGCGGGTACCGCCCCGACGTCCCCGCGCGACGGCCGGAGGGGCGAGGCGGCCGTGACGTACCCGTACCGCTCCCATCACGGAGGGCGTGACACTCTCCCACGGCCCGGGCCACGGCGCGGCCTCCCCGCGGGGTACACCACCAAAAGGGCGGGCGCGGTGGATGGATATGCGTATTTCTGTTTGCTAAACATACTTTGGGCTTTTTTTATCTAATTTAAATGGATGCCCGGAGCAATGACGAATTATCCAAACGATAGAAGAGTATGGAAAACTTCTTACTACTATACAGGGCAATCAATAGTTTTCCGAAGTATGCGTCCTCATTCGAAACCAAGAGCAGGGTGTTAAAAAAGGGTTGTTTTCTTTAACAACACCGATGATTTGTATTTGCATAGACTTCACTGTAAATGCTGCGTCCTCTTTGCACGCCGAAATTTTGGCATACTTCTGCAATACAAATTTTGGGCTTCTTTGCACGCCGATTTTGGGCATTCTTCACGGAAAATGCCGAAATTCAGCATTGAAACATGCCGAAAGACGGCAATCTTTAGTAAAAAGGTGCCGGACATTGGCATTCCAGAAGAAAGCAGGAATTTCGGCATGCAAAGAGGCCGTAGCATTCAACAGTCTTGTCAAACAGTATTTCCATTAACCACAAACTTATTTTGACTGCCAGCCCAGACCTCGCCTCTGCACAGAAACGTTGTCGTGGACTGTAGCGTCTCCCCGCAGCTGTGATAGTTCTCCCTCCCAAATAACAGATTTAAATAATAACGGAGCCACCTCAGGCGGCGCGGGGGTGCTGCGAGTCCTCCCACCTAGACCGGCGGGCGGGGCGGGCGGGGCGGGCGGGGCGGGCGGGGCGGGCACGCCACGTGTCCTCCGCGGGATCCTTGACCCATTGTGACCACCGCAGCGGGTGCGTCTTGCCGCATCAGCCCCGCGGGCGAACGTGCCGCGCCGGCCGCCTGTCCCGCCGTAGCAGGGCGGGGCGGGGCGGGGCGGGGCGGGGCGGGGCGGGGCGAGGCGGGGCAGGGTGAGGCGGGGCGTGGTGCAGCGGGCCCTGCCCACGCAGCCTTGCCGAGGGCCCCGCACGGTCGTCGCGCAACACGGCCGGCTGGGTGGACATGAGCCTACCCTGAGTTGAGACTTATATAGACATAAGACTATGGACTTGAGACTAGACTTGAGAGTGGTCGGGGTGTGTACCCTATACCGGGGCATAGTAAGCTGGCTATGATAGTGCCCCATGAGGACTCGTCACTGTAGGCAGGGAGGAGGGGGGGGGGGGCAGCCCCGTGGGTTGTCTACATACAGGAGTTTGGTAGCCCACGTTGCCTATCTTTCAGGCGATCCACTAGAGCCCGACAGGGGGGTGAATCAGGGGGAGTTTCATACCAAGAGTATCTGAGCTACGCTAGTCTTCTCTGGAGGCTCTGAAGTACGTGTCTATTCCTTTCCGTAACAGACATTTCCACCCAGCCGCACCCCGCCACAGGTCACGCCGCCGACCGACAACGTGGAGCAGACCGCGCCTTTCACCTTCAGCCACTTGCCTTCTACTTTGCTGCTACTGCTGCTGCAGCCGTTCCCACCGACTGTCCGAATTTCTTGGTGCGGGGGCATCGCCGCCACGCCCCGCCCCGCCCCGCCCCGCCCCGCCCCGCCCCGCCCGCTGGGAGAGTACATCACGCTGGGGGATCACGTTCACCGGTCCCCCGCTGCTGGGAGCGTGACCGGCCACGTCCCCTGGTCTGCCCCGCACGGTTCATTCAGAAGCCTCTGCGTCGTACATCCCCCTCCAGAGCCAGACGGACCTGCTGTCCATCCCTCTGTCTGTCTGTCTGTCTGTCTGTCTGTCTGTCTGTCTACCTGTTCACTGATCCTACCTACCTACTACTCTAGAAACTCAAGTGTGTGCATGGCATGCTCCATTTGAAGTCAACCACAAGGCACACTCGAAAATAGAGTGTGCTTGCCAGGCATGCTCTAAATTAAAGCATGCCAGGTCTCAAGTTCACAATGAACTGCCGCCGTTATAACCCAAGTTGAAGTTGGAGTTGAAGTGAAGCGAGCGCCAGCTAGGCATGCACTTAGTGCTGCCTCTATGGCGAGGGGGTATGAGCTCGCGTAATAGTCGGGTCACTCTGTCCATAATAACACGCGTAATAGTATGCGTAATAGTGGCGTCATAGCCGAAATTCTCCGAATTTTACCTATTTTTGGGTTGTTTTGGGCTGTGTTTAGCTGAATCCCGATATTTTTGAGGCGTAATAGACGTAATAGTCGGGTCACAGGTTTTGAGAGTGCATACCCCCTCGCTCTATGGCATGCTTTAATTTAGAGCATGCCTGGCAAGCACACTCTGTTTTAGAGCATGCCTGGCAAGCACATTCTATCTTAGAGTGTGCCTTGTGGTTGACTCCAAATGGAGCATGCCATGCACACACTTGGGTTTCTAGAGAGTAGTCCTCTGCGTCTCCAGTACCGATACGCCCCGTACTCTCGATCAGCCGGTCCGGCAAGAAAGAAAATCTTCATTTATTCGCGGCAGAAACTAACTGCTTCATCAGAGCGGGCGGCGGCGGCGGCGGCGCCTGTGCCCGCTCCGGTAGTCGTATATGCAAATTTACAATCAATGCGTATTCGTAAATTGTTACCCTCGCCGACATAACACACTCACACATGCTGAGCGGGTCAGAGAGAGAGAGAGAGAGAGAGAGAGAGAGAGAGAGAGAGAGGGCGAGGTATTACCGATGCTGTGTTGGTGTGAGCGCTGATCACAGCAGCAGCTCAATGAATGGCCGTGTTCAGGTGTGAGTGTCTCTCTCCCTCTCACGCCTCTCACACCACTCTCTCCTCCCCTCTCTCTCGCTCGCTCGCTCGTTCGCTTGCTCGCTCACCCCCTGCAAAGACATGGCGTGCAAAAGCGCCGCAAATGAAAGATAGCCGTAGCGACACGCGGTGGAGTGAGAGAGTGAGAGAGAGTGATACCCCCTGGCGCAGCGGCCGTGCCCGCAGGAAGCCCACCGTGAGACCGTGTGTGTGTGCGCGCGCGCAGTCTAGAGACAGTGTAGTTCTATCGTCACGATCGTTACTCTCGTGTTTTCAACACCCTCGCAACAAAACTTGACCGGTAGCAAAAGACGCGGTGAGGCAGCAGAGGGCAGCAGGAGCAGCAGAGGCAAGCAGGAGCAGCAGGGCAGCAGGAGCAGCAGAGGGAAAACTCGTTCCACTTTTTCGGCAATATCTCTTGATCCGTAGGAGTATCATTAACAAACTAGACTTCATTGGAAAGCTAAGATTGTACTGAACTTTCGTTCCCTTATGACCCGAGATCATTAAAACACTCCTTGTGGCCAAAACTAATTTTTGTTATGAATGATTTTTTTAAAATGTTTATTTGTAACGAAAATTATTTTTTGCGTCAATGAGTGTTTTGATGATCTTGGGTCATAAGGGAACAAAAATACAGTGCAATCTTAGCTTTCTAATGAACCCCAGTTTGCTAATATTACTCCAACCGATCAGGAAATATTGTCGAAAAAGTTGAACTATTTTCGGTAATGCTACGACATCCTGGCCACGGGAGTAGCAGGAGCAGCATGAGAAGCATCATAGCAGCAGCAGCATCAGCAGTGGCAGCAGGACCAGCAGTAGCAGCAGGACCAGCAGTAGCAGCAGGACCAGCAGTAGCAGCAGGACCAGCAGGAGCAGCAGGACCAGCAGGAGCAGCAGGACCAGCAGTAGCAGCAGGACCAGCAGGAGCAGCAGGAGCAGCAGGAGTAGCAGGACCAGCAGGACCAGCAGTAGCAGCAGGACCAGCAGTAGCAGCAGGACCAGCAGTAGCAGCAGGACCAGCAGGAGCAGCAGGACCAGCAGGAGCAGCAGGACCAGCAGTAGCAGCAGGACCAGCAGGACCAGCAGGAGCAGCAGGACCAGCAGTAGCAGCAGGACCAGCAGTGGCAGCAGGACGAGCAGTAGCAGCAGGACCAGCAGGAGCAGGAGGACTAGCAGGAGCAGCAGGACCAGCAGTAGCAGCAGGACCAGCAGGAGCAGCAGGAGCAGCAGGACCAGGAGCAGCGCGGAGCTGTGAGAGAGCGAGTCGGTCCCCCGCGGTCTCGCTGTCGACACGGCGGGGCGGGCCGCGCCGGCGCCCCGACTGATCACTGATTGAAGAAAGGCCGCTGACCCGCTTGTGTGCCGCGGCCCAGCGCAGCCGGTGCAACACGGCTATGTGGGCCAGGGGGACAAGGCACAAATAAACTTTGAATCGACTTGCTCATTACCGGACAAAATCTTTAGCCGCATGTTGTGTCGTTTACGAGGCAAAATACAAATTTGGAAAGCTTTGCAGATTGCAAAGAATATGCATCGCATTTATAAAATATCGCGTCGTAATCTGCAAAGCTTTCAAATTTATTTGAAATTTGCAAAGCGTTCTCTACGGACTTAACAGTGAGGGTCAGATACATTCTTTATTCTTTACGCCTCTTAGAAAAATGTCGAAGCAGCAAAGTAAAAAAAAAAAGGGTTGAGTATTATCCAGTAGCAA
The DNA here is from genome assembly GCA_033675135.1 of Frankliniella intonsa. NCBI lineage: Eukaryota > Metazoa > Arthropoda > Insecta > Thysanoptera > Thripidae > Frankliniella > Frankliniella intonsa. Next base: position 12,496,903 of record CM066258.1, read on the forward strand.
ACTTCTCCTTCTCATGGTCAAGCTGCTCCGCCCTTGTCTTGTTTCTCTCCTCTTCTTTTTGTCTTTCCCGATTCTCCAGCACCAGCAGTCTGCCCCCACTGCTCAGTGCGAAGGAGGAGGACGCTCGCTAGTACCTGCTGCGCCACGCCCCGCCCCGCCCCGCCCCGCCCTGCGGTACCCGGTAGCGGTCAGTAATTGGCCACCCCACCGCAGCAGCCAGCCGCCACGCCCCACCACGCCCCGCCACGCCCCGCCACGCCCCGCCACGCCCCGCCACGCCTGCAAGGCGATAATACCGGCGAGGCCGGGCCAGGCCGGTCTGCTCCCCCGTGTTGCCCTTTATATTGTGGCCTGCTGCTGCCGCCCCCATTCCATCTGTCGCGCTCCTCTCTCTCTCTCTCTCTCTCTCTCTCTCTCTCTCTCTCTCTCTCTCTCTCTCTCTCTCTCTCTCTCTCTCTCTCTCTCTGGCTGAAGGGTTTTCCAGACTAGTTCTTTACACTTCAGTGCAACGATAGGCGTGGCCTGGTCAGCGCGCAGGGCACCTCGGTGTTCCCCCGGGGGCCGCAGGCCGCGGCGATGCAGCGGAGCAAGTGGGAGGGACAGGAGTCGTTCTGTCTGGCACGGGGGGCGGATGACACCACAATCCAAAGCGACTGACGGCAACGGTTAGGTGCTCACAATGACGCCTACAGAGTACCCAAATATGACCTAATATGACCGTCTTTCCTTTTTACTTACTTCCAAGTGAAACAGAATTTTCTGTATCCGAAAGTGTTCAACTGGAACACGACTTGCAAGTGCACTGGAAAAACAAAGGTAGGACTTAATGTGAAATTTTAATGCCTTTGGAAAGGCATGAATGTGTCTAAAGGCATTAAAATGTACAATGATTCAGCACCTTTGGACTATTTTAATGCCTTTCTAGGGGTGGCAATTTGCAATGCCTCTGCAGAGGCATTGCAATCCTTTTTTTCCTACCTTTGTGTTGAAAAATCTTACTGGGCACAGTCACGTGTTGGTCTGACAGTGTTCAGCAAAGTGGGTCAAACTGAAGAGTTCCGGACTTTTACTTCATGAGAAATATGTGAGACCCATTTGACTAAACATCCAAGTGCACCCAGAAAACCGTGTGCTTGATTTTCCATGTCCTTGATTTATTCAAGTGCAATGCGCTTATTTTACGAACATGGGATTGTAACAACCACACTTTGTTCTCAAACCAAGCGCATTGCATTTGACTAAATCAAGGACATGAAAAATCAAGGATATTGAGCTAATATCAAGAACACGCTTTTCTAGGTGTGCTTGACAAAAATGTGTGTGCATCTTTAGAACATATTTTATTACAGTTGTCGAAGCGTACATTTTTGTGCATACAACCCAACCCACATCCGTACACCAAGCGAGAAGGTGTGAGCAAACCAGCTCTTGGTTGTTGGCGCTCGTCGCAGCACCAGACCGCGCCATTTTCGGACGTGCAAATCTGCTTACTTACTTCTTTTAGTGAGAGAGAGAAAGAGTAGGGAAAGGAAAGGGGAGAGAGTGTGGGTGGGGGAGAAGGACTTAGCTTATCTCTGGGATTCAGCCTGCTTTTAGTAGCCACGGCCCGGGCGCCGGTACTGTCCTGGAGAACGCGCAGAGAGGGGTGGTGGTGGGAGGCGTCACCTAGGCCCGTAGGCTGCTCTAGTTCCATTTGGAGACTAAATAAACGGACAACAGAGAGAGAGGGACGGGGAGGGAGAGGGACAGGGAGAGGGAGAGGGAGAGGGAGAGGAGAGGAGAGAGAATGGAGAGAGAGAGAGAGCGAGAGAGAGAGAGAGAGAGAGAGAGAGAGAGAGAGAGAGAGAGAGAGAGAGAGAGTAGATGAGTGTTTAGTGTTTGGTTTATTGAGAAGTACCTGCCTGTGCTCCGCCGAGCAAAAACACGCAGCTCCGCGAGACCTCCACCGCTGCTGCTAGGCCGTTTCATATACAAAATAATCTTGTCAAGTTGTAGAGCAGGACGACGTAGGCCCTCGCGGCAGCCTCCCTCCTCTTTGCCCGCTCTCTCTCTCTCTCTCTCTCTCTCTCTCTCTCTCTCTCTCTCTCTCTCTCTCTCTCTCTCTCTCTCTCTCTCTCTCTCTCTCTCTCTCTCTCTCTCTCTCTCTCTCTCTCTCTCTCTCTCTCTCTCTCTCTCTCTCTCTTCCCCTGTCCCTCCCCCTCTCTCTCTAATTAAGTTTGTTCGGAGGCCGGGCCTAATCCCTCTCTCCCTCTCGCGTCTCTCGCGGTGTGCGGCGAGTCGGTCCTCTCGCCATAGCCCCGCCACGCCCCGCCACGCCCAGCTCCGCCTGCCTACTTTCGCATCTTCTTTCTCGCCCCCGCGACCTCAGGACGGCCCCACGTCTTCCCGCCGCCACCCCCTGCCTTTTTCTGTGGCCCGAGGAGTGAGTACGACAGCCTCACAGGGACACCGGGTGTTTCAGAGAAAACATAACAATACGCCTACCCGCTCCAGCCGTAAGGCGCCGTTGCCCCTCACTGTTGAAAAATACCACGGTAAATGCCTACGGTACGCGCCGTTAATTTGTTACCTGCTCCTGGACCGTAATTTTTGACTACGGTCTGAATCTTACGGTACGTTTCGTAGCTTGCAAATATATTGGGGAAGTTCAATGGTGAACATTCCATACTCAATATGAAACTCCTGATACTTCGGACAGCTCCTCGCCGTGTCAGTCGTGTCACTTTCTTTCCCAATCTCAAACTGAAAAATTTGCAGAACTAATACGATCCAAAAAGCATCAGTTTTTAAGAAAATAATAATACTTTCGTTCCTGCATACAATATCGGTGTATTTTGTGAAGCTTTAAAAAAATCGCATCCAGACGAGAGGCAAGCTGGTGACATTGGCACAAAGCCATCGTCATGGACTGCAGCAGGAAGAGCGGGATGAAAAAGTGAGAGAGCTGGGAGGGGGGGGGGGAGGGGGGGGAGGAGTGGGTAGTGACTTGCGCGGGAGATTTAATTTGCCTGTTCGGCGCCGCGGGGCCATTCCCGACTGCAGGCGGGACTGCATCGCCAGAGGACGCTCAGCATGATGCCCCCCTACCCCCTCCCACTCTCTCCAGGGATAATCCTGGCTTTTATTAGACGAGGTCGATTTAGCGCGCCAGCACGTTCCTTAGGGATCTCCTCGCGAGCGCGCGAGAGTGAAGGGGTGGTGGTGGTGGCGGAGCGTGGCGCGCGCGGTCCCCGAGGGTGGGAGGAGCTGAGCAGCTGTCTGTCAAAGCCATTAAGAAAAGAAACTAGGTTTCTTCAAAATCGCCAACAACTATCTCGGCGACTTGCTCTCTCACTGGAAAAGCAAAGGTAGGACATAACGCCCTTTTCGGGGTACCACTTGTAATAATGCCTTTACAAAGGCATTACTCAAACAGCACCCCTACAAAGGCACAAATGTGCCCGAAAGGTGCTAAATTTTAGTGCCTTTAGATACAATCGTGCCTTTCTAAACACTGCTAAACCAGTGGCCTCCTCCAAAAGAACGCCAATTTTTGGCCATTTTTGACGCCAAAATTTGGCGCTCTTCTCTCTTCGGACGTCAAAAATTGGCCTTCCTTTCGGAGAATGCCTAAAATCGGCATTAAAAATGGCAATTAATGGCGTTCTTTAGAGAACGCCAAAATTTTGGCACTAATAACGGCCACTGCGTTTACAGTGAAGGCACTAGAATTAAGCTCCTTTTAAAGACATTAGGTCCTACCTTTCTTTTTCCCGTGCTAGCGCGCTCGAGGTACAAAGCAGCGTGCAGGATAATGCGAGGTGTCGAAGCATTCCCGTCGGGGAGGCTCGCTATGAAAATGACCGCGCGTCTGATTGAGGGGGAGAGCGCCCCGAGCCTCGGTGGCGCTATTGAGAGCTGATTAGCCAGATGAGCAAACATACGTCGCGCGGCGGGGCGCCCGCCGGTCGGGAGGCGCCCCTCCCCCGCCCCAGCCATATCGGTTATCGCCGGCGCGGCGGGGCGGGGGGGCGGGGCGGGGTAGGAGATCGCCTCCGGACCGGAGCATTTATTGTGATTATCTCGCCCCCGTGCGGACTGCTGGACTGTAGGCCCTGATGAATGAAGCGGGACGGGGAGATATTCCCTTTTCGACCGAATGCCGGCCCGCTAGGTACCGGAGCGGTGCCGGTTGCCTACCCCGCCGGCGGCGTGCTGACCTGGTTGGCTCCGGAGTGGAGCCGGTTGCCTACCCCACCAGCGACGTTCTATTTTCCAATTTATAAATACTTTATCATGCCATTAAAACATTTAAATGATTTTTCATCTGCTCATGCCTTGCGGTCTTGAAGTACTTTCATTTCAATTTCTGTTCAAAAGTGTGTATTGCATTATAATGTATGTTTCCTCCTGGATTTAAATACATAATTACGTGTGCCACGGCCAGGCTCGATACCAACCCGCTGGGCTCCGGAGTGGAGCCGGTTGCCTACCCCACCGGCGGCGTGCCAGCCCGCCGCGCTCCCGCGTTGAACTGGCGGCCTACCCATCAAGGCGCTATGCCGGCCAGCTCAGGTAGCGTAGTCGGCACTGCCGGAGTCTCAGATCAATCCCGCTGGTTTAGACACTGGAAAAACAAAGGTGCTAAGTCCTACCTTTGCAGGGAGCGAGAAGCACTGTAAATTGAGTGCAGCTCAAATTTCTCAGTTTTTAAAAATATTTTCTGTGTGAGCAAACCAATCACATTTTAATGCTCTCCCAAACATCATCGATTCCTTATCTCCGCTCAATTAGCCTACATGTGAATGGGGTTCTGATAAGCGGTCAGCAATTTTATCGCTCCATTGGAGAAAATCAATTTATATCGAACCCCTCACAAACTCGTTCGACGCGACTTCGCTTAGAGTACGAATATAGGTCTTCGAACGTAATTGTAATCCATAGTAAGGAAATATTTCAAATCCATAAACTGTAGTGCCTTTGGAACTTTGAGTGCATTATTAAAATATGGACTTAGCACCTTTGTTTTCCAGTGGAATTCATTCTCCTCAATTTACAGAGAGAAGGAAAACGTTCGGGTTTAGCTCGACCCGACCGATCCGCAACACTGTCGTGAAACACAATAATACCCAGCCTTCCGGGTCCTCGGCGGAGCTCGGGATATCAACCCCGCAGGGCACATCTTATTGAAGAAATGAGACGTTCAATGCAGCGAGACCGGCAGAGGCGGGAAAAACTTTCCTTGAACAATCAAACTGGCTGAGAGAGGGGTGGTATAGAAAAAGAAGAAGCGATCCCTTGGGACCTGCAGGGGGAGGGAGCTGACGGAAGGCGGTTACGGATTTAATTGTGCATGTCATGAGAAGACACGCAGCCAACGTGTCGGTGATACGCGTTTTATGCCGTTTTTTTAACCAGACGGTACTGTCTCTTACCTACCGGGACATTGATAAAACAAATCTGTAATTTTGATTTTGAAGTTAAATATGAGTACGATGAGACATTTTTATGCATTTTTCCTTGAGTTTTCGGAGTTCACTCTGTCCACCCCACTCCGTCTGGGCGTTTTCCTCTCTCTTCCGCACATCCACAGGCGTCGGCCGTCTTCCACAGGGAGGGGAGGAGGGAGGGGGAGGCAGAAACAGTATCAAGGCCGGGTTGGTGGTGGCTTAGGGATCGAGCATCGAGACGCCCTGGCCTGCCGATCGGATATGCAACCAGATTAAGAGGAGGGGGAGGAGATGGGATAGAGGAAGCCCTGAGGTATTTTTTAATTCGACCCATAAATTTCTCCTACCCCCTCGGACTTTTTTTTATGGGCTGACTGTTGGACTCATTTGAGGGCGCGGGCCTCCGAACGATAAAAAGGCACATGCAAGGGGATTAGTGTGGCGGGGGTGAGGAGGAGCCACCTCCTCGGCGAGGCGCACGCTCTCGGAGGAGGAGGAGAAGGCCCTCGAGCTTGATACGCGCCGCGCGCCGGGACTTCCCCGCGGCTGTTTGGGCCCAGAGCGCACTAGCGCGCCGCGTGCACGTCAGGGTGTGAGGCTCAAACAACACTCTGGCGGCGCGGTCTAATATGAGTTGCTGAAAACAATTCGCAATAACAAAACGTGTATGTATATTTTGTACATAGAAATGTGCGGAAATACACATGCGTAAGAGTTTGCAAAAATATGTACATTTTTCGTCCTAACACGTGTCAAACACGGTTATCGCCAGGTATCCACAAGAAAGCACTGAAAACAGTGGCGTCTTTTGACGCCAGGTTAACAGAGTCTGAAGTGCTCCGGAGTCAGTTCCGAGATAATTTTGGCGATTCAAAGTTCTAAAGTTACTAAGTCTTTGGAAGCTCAGTGATTTGGCGTCTTTGAGAATAAGATTTTTAAGACGAAACCAATTTTCAGAGAGCATGTAATTCCATCAATAGAAATGGCTGAGCGGATCTGCACAGGACAACCTCACAAACACTGTTAAAAAAATTGTCTGACAATTCAGACTAAAAAGTCCAAAGTTTTTTTTCAGCTTTGTTGTCTGAATATTCAGAGTAAAGTCCGCTCCGAAAAATTTTACTTTAAAAAACTAAATTTTCAGTGAAATTCTGAATTATATGTGCAGGTCTTTCGCAGACTAACAGTTAACCGTTAAAATCTATTAGAACGCGATCATTATCATACCTAGTACGGGAGAATTTTCCATGGAAGATGTCGTACAACTATAATTCAAGATTGTAAATTTACAAGCACTGCGTATCGACTTGGAATCGAGTAACGAGCAAGAGTGGGATGTTGTACATGTACGACACACTTTTTAAATGATAAATTACAAAATATATCGTACATGTACGAACATATATTTCCCAGTGAAGGTATGGACTTCGATATCTACAAGGAAGAGAGAGAATTCCAAATATCTGAGCGGATCTGCACATGAAAAGTGCACAAAAATATACGTACAGTATTTCACTGCAAAGCAGGTAGTCGCAGAAAACTCAGGAAACATTTTTAGTCAAAGTCTGTGCAGGCAGGGCTGTACCCACCCGCAGCGCTGTTATTCTTCCGTCCAAATTAAAAGAGACTTAAGTGGTGGAATCATTTCGACATCAGCAGTTAATTGCTTGGCAGGCGACGGCGTGGCGGTGCGTCGCCAAGGCGATCGCGCGGCGAATATCGGGCCATCTGTGGCGGAACGGCTCGGAACGATATATCGCTGATGACTTTAAAAAGTCTCAAAGCTGGACCTGAGGGGATGCCGAAGCCGAGGATTTTACACCACGCAGTGGGGAGGGAAGCAGTTTAGTGAGGGTTAGGGTGCGCCCGGCCCGGCCCGGCCCGGCCCCGGGGGTGCGCCGCGTGCGGGGGTGGTGCCAGCACCGCACCCACCCCAGCCACCCCAGTGCATGGGGCTTGCAACAAGGATTTTTTTCGACTTCCCTTTTTTTTTATTTGATTCAAAATAGACGTCGCCTTAAAGTGAGCGGGTGCGGTTTTTTTTCCGCTGCCATTACCCCTGAGGCTTTTTCTACAACAGGAAACTGAAGCATTGTTCCTTAAAAGGCCGCAGAGTTTTCACTCATTCGCCAAATGCAGAGCACATCGAACATGCATACGGTGTCGTTGTTGTCCGACGGATCCATGGATCCATTAAAACAGCTTTCCCCGCTGTCGTAAAATTCATTTTCCTGACAGTGCAACTTTTTTTCCCCCGACAGCCTTTTTTTTTTTCAACGTTCATTCCTGCCCCTCGTGACTTCTTCTGGCACGAGTGTCATGGGTCGCTGCGTCATTGGAATAGCGTCTTGCGTTTTAATTTCATGCGCAGTTGTCGTGCGGCACACGACCTACACCCAGAAAAGCACGACCTCAAACTGAGAATAGTCTTATCAAGAGACTAGGACTTATGGATAGGCAACGGTGGGCGGCGTGAGCTCCGAATTCGCTGCCGCGCGACATATTTGTCGCGATATCTCAGGAACCGTTGCGATTTTCGGGCCGATCGAAAGTTTGCTGGACTCAGGAGGTCTCTGTCTATCACCAAAATTCAAAAAAGGTTTGACTTTCCGCCCTTTACCGTCGCTGGAGCCGGCCAAATGCAATTCTCCCTACGGGGCCGACCTCCGAAGGTGGTGGAGCGTAGCTGAAAAAAGTACCAAATCGCTTCTGTGGTCATGTAACTGCACAGAACTGTTAGGACAACATTCACATTCACATATAGTGCATTATGAACCCATCGGCACCAAATTTGTGCAGTTACTTAGTCTCAGAGTCGATTTGGTACTTTTTTCAGCTACGCTCCGCCACCTTTGGAGGTCCGCCCCGTAGGGAGAATAGCATTTGGCCGGCTCCAGCGACGGGAAAGTGTGGAAAGTGATACCTTTTTTGAATTTTCGTGACAGACAGAGACCACCTGAGTCTAGCAAATTTTCGGTCGGCCTGAAAATCGCAACGGTTCCTGAGATATCGCGACAAATATGTCGCGCGGCAGCGAATTCGGAGCTAACGCCGCCCACCGTTGCCTATCCATAAGTCCTAGTCTCTTGGTCTTATCGATATCTAGTTTTTGAGAGCGTTGACCTCTTTTTGAATAAAGTTCGTACTTGTTAAAATGTAGAGAAAGTGCATTGCACGAATATGGAAACAAGGTCATGGGGACAAACGAAATTTTCTGAGTGTGTAACCCACATCGCTGAAGCTAGAACTAAAGGTCAGAATGCAGGCAACCAGCGTGAAAAAAATAATCTTCATCCTCCGTGTTCACGTTAATAGCTGCAAATAAATGTTGGTTTACTTAAAATTCAACACTTTAACCAAGGCATTTGCGACGCCTTTTTTTTCGCCCCCTCTCTCTCTCCCTTTCACCCGCCCTCTTCTGTCTCCGTCCCTCCCTTGCGCGGGTGGCATTGATTCGGGCAGAGCTTTATATGGAAATAGCCGGGGAATAGCGCACGAATTAAATGTGCAGTTCAACTTGAGGAAGGAACTCTGGAATTCGCAATTGATCTCAATGATCCAGCCCCCTGCTCCTGCGCGCGCAATTCTCTTCCGCTGCTCCTCTCTCTCTCTCTCTCTCTCTCTCTCTCTCTCTCTCTCTCTCTCTCTCTCTCTCTCTCTCTCTCTCTCTTGCTCCAGCACTGAGTCCCCCTCACTCACCCCCTAACCTCTCCTACCCCCGGCAAACCACAGCACCAGCCGACGTCCCCCACTCTCTCGTTCCCAATACATCAGCCCCCTCCACCCCTGTCCCCCTCCCCTTCCTTTCGCCACCGCCACCTCTCCTACCTTTGTCCTCCTTACTTCCCTTCTCCATTGGGCGCTTAAGAAATTACCCACGCACTCTGGTCGTCCTTCCCTCCCCCACCCCCTTCCCCCGACGATTCCACCCTATTTTCCCCCTGGAACTAGTGAGTATTTTCTCGCACGATTTTTATTACTCGGCTGGGGGGAAATAAACGACCCTTCTCCTATCCCGCCTGACCCGCCCTTTATTTCGGCTCTGCCAATAAAGGTTATACAATTACCTGGCCGACGCGAAAACACGAGCCGATTACAAAACGAGAGTGAAATGGGGAACTGGAGACGGGCGTGGCGCGTAGCGCGCAGGGGATGCAGCGTGCGGGGCTGGAAGTTCCGTTTCTCACCCGGGACGTCGGCCAAAATTAAAAGGAATTGTGAAGATGAGTTTCGATTCTTTCAACAACGGGCAAGTGCACTCCACATATGCCACCCGCCACCATATCAAGCAGAAAGAAGTACAGCCAAAGCAATTTTCTCCTCTCGCCTCAGAGCCATACCGGATCACAAAAGAAAAGTATATGGATATGCAGACCCGCAATTGTCGCATTTGTCATTTTCATTTTCGTTTGCCGACTCTCTCTCTCTCTCTCCTCTCTCTCTCTCCTTCTCTTTTGCTCTACCGTAACGCCGCGCACCCCTATCATCATCACTGTGCAACTCCATTAGTCTTCTGGGGATGCGCGCACATACACACACACACACACACACACGCACACGGAGTAGCGCAGTGCGGTTATCGTGCGGAGGCAACCATGTCGGTAAATAATCTCAGGGAGCAAAACAAATTTGGGAGATGCGTCGCCGCGACGCGCGCGCGTCCAAAAACGGGGGGAGGGTGAGCGGGGGGGGGGGGGTGTAGGGGACACGGACCAGCTTGTCGCGCCGAGGAGGATATCGCTCCCGCGAGGGCAGTGCCGCAGTCCGCCCCGCCCCGCCCCGCCCCGCCCCACCTCACCCCACCTCACCCCGCCCCACCTCACCCCGCCCCGCCTCACCCCGCCACCCCCCGGCAGCCCAGCCCCCTCGTAAACTGGCGGCGACTTAGTCCGATCCAAAGCGACACAGCGCTGCAGGCGATTACACACGCGGGCAGCCGGGCAGCAGCACCGAAGTAAAGGCTCAAGTGTTCATCACGACTGCGACCGGATGGTTTCCTTACAGGACGTGTGCAAATATCACACATTAGTAGGTGAGCTAAGTATCTATTTATCCACTTGCTCTGTATCAGTAATTTTTGTAAAATTACTAGGGAAATTTACACGTATATTTCGGGATCTTGCGAATTGAAATTTACTAACTACAAGTGGTGTGCGTACGTCATTCACACTCTTGGGTTTCAAGTGTACAGAGGACTTAGAAATGTGCGACACTCGGGTTTTCCAGCGTGAGGGAAGCGACATAGGTAATCCGGCTGGCATAATGGTCCGGTCGGATTTAGTGTACACAGAGAAAAATTTTTGGTTGCTGTCATCGAATCTTTGATTACCACCATCAAACTGCTGTTCGATCCGTCTGAATCGTTGTGGGCATCGAACTTTCGATTGCTGTAATCGAAATTTCAGTTCCGGGAACTCAAATTTTGATGCCCCCGACGATTTTGACGGATCGAACAAAATTTGATGACTGCAACCAAAAATTTTTCTCAGTGTAACCCAACCCGGTGAATTTGGTTCAAATTAAGGGTTATTTAGGCAAATTCTAGACGAATACTAATGGTTGGAACCCGCTGAAACCTTAAGTCGTGTTTCCCCCTTTGGTATCCAGTGCTCCTGAGCTTGAGAACTCGCCCGGTACGGAGCAGTAGCTCATGCTCGCCCACCTCGCGGCCCGGCCGGCCCGGCCCGGCGCTCGCACGGCCCGCTGCCCGCACGCAATATGGCATATTTGCTTTGCCACATATTTATTATTCAGAATAAAAAAAAAAAAGAGATGCTTTGACCGCACCATAAACATGACAGCCAAATCCTGACGGCGGGCGCTTGCGCGTGTGGAGTCCGGCGGCGGGCCGGGCGTGCGGGCGGTGGGTCAGCCAGTCGTAAAGTGATTGCGCGCGGGGCCACAGGAGAACGCCCGCCCCACCCCGCCCCACCCCGCCCCGCCCCACCCTGCCCCGCCCCACCCCATCCCGCCTTCTGGACATGTGCTTCCATCGCTGCACTTCCTGCAGGGTCTTGGCCATTACCTTGCGGCCACCCGGCCGGCTGGCCAGCGGGGCACTCGCGCGCGCACTCGACCTCCGCCCCGCCCCGCCCCGCCCCGCCCCGCCCCGCCCCGCCCCGCCCCGCCCCGCCCCGGCCGGAGGTTTTGCGGGTAGGGTCGGGTTGGGCCGGGCCGGGCGCAGGACGCAGTCTGGCCGGATGCAATAAGTAAGCAGCAGTGTCCTGCCGCCGCCCTTGAGAGCGGCGCGGGCCCGGCCAGCGCGCCAGGCCAGGCCAGTGTCAGTGAAATCAGCAGTAGTGTCGGCCGGCAGGCCACCCTGCCGCTGTGGCCAGCCAGTAGGCAATAAGTACCCTAAGCACAGTATGGGCTGCCCCTCCGCCTGCCTACTAGGCAACGCATTAGCACAGGTGCGTGCATGTCGCTTGCGGCAGCAAAGCGCAGATTCAGGCAACCACTTTACTTCACTCATGTCTTTATTGGCTACTTTTTACGGTCAACACTGCACCGCGGTGGGGTAGGCCAGTCCTGCGAGTGATTTGATACATAAAAAGGTGGGGTAGATCACAGACGAAAAAGGGTTAAAAAACTGATTTCCGTCGTTTCAAGTATACTGAGCGCGCGTTGAATGTCACTGTACCTTTTAAAGTGACATTCACCGTAGCTTACGGTGCGAGTACACTGTACTGCATGGTCCACCGTAGTTTGCAGCAGTGAAAATCTCTGAAAGCTTTCTGTAGTGTGTGGGAGGATGCGGTGAGTAAGTCACACTAATGCACTTTATGCAAAACATATCTCTGTAGATTTACGTTAAATTTCGTAAATTACGATTTCCGAAATATGTTGTAAATTTACAACGAACCGATATGTAGTGCTTGAAATTTTACGATTTGCGATTATAATTTCACAATAACTGCACTTCGAGAAAATTTTTCCCGTAAACCTATGACGACTATTATTGACAGGGTGGTCGCTAGGTCACGCTGCCAGGACAATATCGCTCGAGAGCGTCATCAGGCGGTACATACACGGTCAAGAGGTCATGGACCTGGAGGAGGTGCGCAGGATCTCGGCGACGCCGCCGCCACGCCACGACCGTGTCCGAGGACGAGTCGGCCGGGCCGGCGCGGGGGCGGCGCAGTGTACTACAAGGGCCTGAGCAGAAGCAGCTGCACCGCCGTGTGGTCCGCGCGGCGCCGCGTGGCGTGGCGCGGCGTGGCGTCCCGTCACATTTCGTGGCTTGTAAATCGTGGCCGAAGCGGGGCGGGAGAGGAGGACCCCCTCCTGAATGGGACGACTACGGAGGCGTGCCGTAGATTTGTGGACCGGCGCGCCGCTCCCCGGGCCCATAACTCTCCCGGCTTTTCCTGTCCCGCCGAGCGCAGCGCGCAGGGCAGAGCGGCAGGGCAGGGCAGGACAGGGGCAGCACGCCGCGCCAGCGCGCGCCAGCGGGGCGCACCGGACCTGACGGCCGCCTGCCGCGCGCGCGAGCAAGCGACCTGGACGCTCCCCGCCCCGGCACCGGAGCAGGCAACCTGGAGCAGGCGACCGGGAGTAGGCAGCCTGGAGCAGGCAACCTAGAGCAAGGCAGCCTGGAGCAGGCAACCTGGAGCAAGGCAACCTGGAGCAGGGCAACCTGGAGCAAGGCAACCTGGAGCAAGGCAACCTGGAGCAGGGCAACCTGGAGCAAGGCAACCTGGAGCAAGGCAACCTGGAGCAGGCAACCTAGAGCAAGGCAGCCTGGAGCAGGGCAACCCGGAGCAAGCAGCCTGGAGCAAGCAACCTGGAGCTGGCTATCAAGAGAAGTTAGCCAAGAGTTGGCAAACTGGAGCAGGCAACCTGGAGCAGGCAACCTGGAGCAGGCAACCTGGAGCACGCAACCTGGAGCACGCAACCTGGAGCACGCAACCTGGAGCAGGCAACCTGGAGCAGGCAACCTGGAGCAGGCAACCTGGAGCAGGCAACCTGGAGCAGGCAACCTGGAGGAGGCAACCTGGAGCAGGCAACCTGGAGCAGGCACCCTCGAGCAGGCAATGTTGACTCCCAAGGATCCTTTAACACATTGCGTCAGGCAAACCAGCTTGGTCACACACACCCCGAGGTTTTAATCACTAGCGAGAGTTATATTGAAAAAGTCGCAGCCCATTAGGGCGCTGAAATTTCTGGAGACAGCCAGTGTGACGCCATATAGCCGTAAGGAACGAACTGGCCGCTAGAAAAGGGAAACTCGCAGCACTAAGTAAGGTAAATGTTGCCTAAATATCCGGCGCGGTGCTAATTTACCTGCCACTAGTGTAACTTCTCAGCTTCCACCTGCCTCGTCAACCTCTGCCCCTCTCACTTGAGCAGACTGCGACACAATTTACCTGAAACATCAAAATGGAAAAGAATATAAACATTTGCTCCCGCCTGACATTTTCTGCTCGCCTTTCTCCTCCTAAACGCAGACTCCTCAGCCATGCTTTAGCCACCCTCCCCCCATCCCCCCTCCCCTCTCTCTCTCTCTCTCTCTCTCTCTCTCTCTCTCTCTCTCTCTCTCTCTCTCTCTCTCTCTCTCTCTGGCACACGTGCCGGCAATCTGGCAGCGGCAGAACAGTAGCAACAACAGCAGTCTGACTTTATCAAACGGTGAGCGAACACAAGAAGTGGAATGCAAGGCTGCTGGTTTTGCGCCGCGCGCGCTCTCTCTCTCTCTTACAAGTGTGTTGTGTGTGTGTGTATGTGGGTGTGTTTGTGTGAGTCGCCGCTTGGCAAGCTTTCAGAAAGTAGAGAAGAGGAAGCAGCAGTAAGAGAATTTTACCCCCGTATTACTCGTCGCAAGAACGCGAGTGCCCCTCGAGCGCTAATCACTGATAACCTGATGGACGGGGCCAATTAAACTCGCTCAGCGCCGCGCAGCGGCAGGCAGCCACTTCGTGTGTGTGTGTGTGTGTGTGTGTGTGTGTGTGTGTGTGTGTGATATCGCGCGCGTGTCCGGGAAAAAATGCTCTGCAACTCTAACGACCATTTTTATCCACCGCTTTACCTATTTGCCCACCTCTCCTGCCTACAGTATTCACTAAACGCCGCAGTAGTTCCCCTTCTCCCGTCGTTCTATTATCCTCTCACTACCTCCTCCTCCTCCTCCTCCTCCTCCTCCTCCTCCTCCTCCTCCTCCTCCTCCTAATCCTCCTCCTCCTCCTAATCCTCCCCCCTCATCCTCCTCCTCCTCCTCCTCCTCCTCCTCCTCCTCCTCCCCCCTCCTCCTCTCTCCTTCTCCTCTCCCCCTCCTCCTCCTCCTCCTCCTCCTCCTCCTCCTCCTCCTCCTCCTCCTCCTCCTCCTCCTCCTCCTCCTCCTCCTCCTCTCCTCCTCCTCCTCCTCCTCTCCTCTCCTCTTCCTCCTCCTCCTCCTCCTCCTCCTCCTCCTCCTCCTCCTCCTCCTCCTCCTCCACTCCTCCACCTCCTCCCCTCCACTTCCTCCTCCTCCTCCTCCTCCTCCTCCTCCTCCTCCTCCTCCTCCTCCTCCTCCTCCTCCTCCTCCTCCTCCTCCTCCTCCTCTCCCTCTCTCCATGTCACGCGCACCCTTCCCGCCACTTTGAACACTTTAAAAGAGCGGCGGGGTGGAGGTGTGCTACGAGTGACTTGGGGCCGCTTGGTGAGGTTATGAGGCAGGCGGTCTGCGCCGCTCCACCCCCTCCCTGTGAGGGGATGGAAGGAGGGGGTGGGGGTTGAGGGCAGGGCGGGCTGGTGAGGGAGGTGGAGGCAGGGGTGCGGTGGCAGTGACGGGTGCAACCGCGGGCTGCTCTTTTATACCACCTCAAGAGCCCTGGCGCTGGTCTGGTCACCCCGCCGCGGCTGGGCATGTGGGGGAGGGGGGTGAGAGCGGGGGAGGGGGAGAGGAGGGGCTGGAGCGCGCGGAGAGGCTGAAGGGGGTTGTTGACGCTCCGAGTCAAGGAGACGCACCCCACGCTGTCCGCGCTCCTCTTGGTGCCGGCGCGCACACGCCGTGCTGGAGAAGGGTGACTGCAGCGAGGGGGTATGCATGCACCCGCGTAATAGTCGGGTCACTCAATCTGTAATGAAGGCGTAATAGTATGCGCAATAGAAGCGCAATAGCAGCGTGATAGCCAAAATTTTCCATTTCATACCAATTTTTGGGTCGTTTTGGACTGTTTTGGGCTGGATTTGTACAATTTCAGGGCGTAATACAGAGTAATAGACGTAATAGTTGGGTCACTGATTTTACGCGTGAATATCCTCTTGGACTGCAGCTCACTATTCTTTGGGACTGCAGGAGTCCTCGTTTAGCTAAAACAAAGTATTAAGATTTTAAAAAAATAAAAAAAATAAAGGCTTCAGAATTTTGCAGTTGTTGCAAAGACCCCGAGAGGCCGAATTGCAATTTTGCTCCCACATGCTTCCATCCCAGAGCAGAAAGCTATTTAACTGCGATAACCACAGACGCGGGCAGAACTAAAAGGATGATACGATTTACTTTTTTTATGGTTTCCAATTTTGTCTATTTTTTTCCCCTCCTCGCGGGCTTGTTTTCGCGAACACACCCTCCTCCTGCTCCTCCTCCTCCTCCTCCTCGTCCTCCTCCTTGCCGACCGTGACAGCGCGGCGCGTCGTCGTGCGTGTGTGCAGGGAGGCATCAGCTGTTCACCGCACGCAGCACCCCACCGCGCCCCGCCACGCCCCGCCACGCCCCGCCGCACCCCGCCCCTCGCCCGCCACGCCCCAGCGCGACACGTCTCGGCAGCATTGGCTCGCGGTTATACCGTTCTGTCACTTCCATCCCGCGCTGCTTTATCTGCAGTGACGTACGTGTCGGGCACAGCGCAGCTCGCTGGAGCCGCTGGAGTCGCTGGAAGACGCAGGAGTCGCTGGAGTCACTGGAGTCGCTGGAGACGCTGGAGCCGGTGGAGACGCTGGAGCTGCTGGAGTCGCTGGAGACGCTGGAGCTGCTGGGGCCGCTGGAGCCGGTCGAGACGCTAGAGCTGCTGGAGCCACTGGAGCCACTGGAACCGGCGGAGAAGCTGGAGCTGCTGGAGCCGGTGGAGCCAGTGGAGACGCTGGAGCTGCTGGAGCCGCTGGAGACACTGGAGCTGCTGGAGCCGCTTGAGGTGCTGGAGCCACTGGAGACGCTGGAGACGATGGAGTCGCTAGAGCAGTCTCCAGGCTAGGCGGAGGGGAAGGGGAGGGGAAGGGCCAGGCGTGGCTCCCTGGAAGAGGACAGCCGCGAGTTGTTTCTAAATCGCTGTTCTGCACTTTTAAGAGCTTGCGGCGAATTTCACTGTAAGCAACAGTGGACCCTGCCCCGAATTACTGTAACTTACTATGAATTTTCACCTTTGTATTTCCACCGTAAGCTATACGGCGACTGTAACCAACGGTGAAGAAAGAAGCGTCAATGTAACTAACAGTAGCGCTGCTTACGGTACGCTTTCCTTAGTGAATCATTGCGGTCGTCCGCGGAACATCCCTTCAAACATCCTCATACGCGGTGAGGGAAGGCCCACTCCACACCGCGTGTTCAAAATTCTCTTGCATGTCTGCGGTGTAGTCTGGCCGCACTGAGCCCTCCCTCCACCCCTACGCCTCCCTCAGTCCTCGCCTCACACTCTCACCGCGTGTGTGTTGTGTTTCTTGCGGGGGTTTTGTGGGCATGTTTCGCGGCGGGAAGTTTCGCCTGGTGGCGCGGGTCGGCGGCGGTGGGTGCAGCCGGCAGCCCCGGGCCCCGGGCCTGCAGCGGGCTGCGAGAGTAAGGGGACGTGTATTGCGCCACTTATTGAGTAATGCTCCTCTGATTTACGAGGCCTCCGTGGCGCTCGGGGGCGGCAAGTGAGGCTGCGCGAGACGCGCGGCGGGCGGCGAGGGCCTTTTTTGACCAGGGCGGCCGCGAGAGAGGGCCGGGGGGGGGGGGGGGGGCGGTCATGTCGCACTGATAAGTATGTGGGCGACGGAGCGTGGCGTAGCGTGGCGCAGCGTGAGCGCACGCAGCACGGCCGGCCGGACCAGAGGACCATCAACCATTGGTTACGCACCACTTCCGTCACGTCCTCTCGTCTCTCTCTCGTCTCTCTCTCGTCTCTCTCTCTCTCGTCTCTCTCTCTCTCTCTCTCTCTCACTCACTCACTCACTCACTCACTCTCTCTCTCACACACACACTCTCACTCCCTCTCTCCAAACTGATGGAAAGTTATTCAATTAGTGTATGCACTGAAAAAGTTTAAGGCATCACTTGATGACAATATAAAAGCTAATTTTTCGTACAGGCATGTCATCAACCTGTTTCATGACCGTGTGATATCAATTTGTGAAAGCCCTATCATCACTTTTAAGATATACTATCATCCACAATTTTATCATAAATTGACAAAAATCTTTACATTGTCGCAAAAAGCTGTCTACTGTCAAAAATATCGTTATTGATTTTTTTTTTCATTTTCTGTTTTATTTTACTTTTTTGCAGTGTCGCGTAGCGCTGGGTGGCCTGACCACCAGGCCGGGCCGAGAGAGGAAGCCGGGCCAGGCGGGGCAGGGCGGGGTGGGGACCGCATCGCATACCCTTGCATACCGGCCGCCTGCCGCGTTCCGCCCCGCCGGGCCGGGCGCCGGCCGGAGCACGTACACGGACTGCCTCCCCATATCAGGCGTACCTTCGGAACATTTATTTTCATCCCCCATTCCTGCGCTGTGCATCGCGGGGCGGGCGGCGGGGTGCGCACCGACCGCACCCCGACAGACAGCCGCGCGGGCGGGAGCTAGCCGAGCCAGGGGGGCCGCGCCAGCCCCGCCACGCCCCGCCCCACCCCGCCCCACCCCGCCGGGGGAGGAAATATGGATGCGTTTCCAAAGCAAGATAAATTAGGGGCGGGGTGGAGGGTGGCGGCCCGTCCAGGACAAGGAGCCGCCCTGCTCGGCCCGCGGCCGCCGCGAGGTCCGCCCGCTATAGCAGTGACCTCCTGCCGCCCCGCCCCGCCCCGCCCCGCCCCGCCCCGCGCGGGTCCAGCAGCTCTACGACGTGCCAACGGCGCTGGCCCGGCGCACCCCGTGACAGACCTTAGTCAAATGCAGCGCGCCGTTAAAGTGCACCCCAGGGACGCGTCAGAGCGTTGCGAGAGAGAGAGAGAGACGCAGACACACACGCATACGCGGGGCAGGACAGAGTGAGACAGGGAAAGAGGAAGATTGACAGAGAGAGAGAGAGAAAGAGAGAGAGAGAGAGAGAGAGAGAGAGAGAGAGAGAGAGAGAGAGAGAGAGAGAGAGCCTGCGTACGTGGGGGTGAGAGTAGGAGGAAAGGGGAGAGCTATTTCTTACGCTGGCGACGCAGAAAGGGGAAAAAGTGGTGGCGCAGCAGTGTAGAGCAGAGCAGCACGCCACCGAGCCTCGCTGGGGACCGCTGGGGACCTCCCGAGGGCGGGGCGGGTCAGGGCGGGGCGGGGTGGGGCGGGGCGGGGTGACTCGCCGCGGCGCCGCGGGGCTAAAGGGCTGGCTAAATAGGGTGCCCAGTGCCGGTTCCTCGTAGCGGGGCATGGTGGCGGGGCGCGGCGGGGTGAGAGCAGGTGGGGAGGGGGCGGGCGGGGGCGCCACGGGGTTGCCCGCCTCCCTGCCGTCGTCCTGGAAATCGTGTCAAGTACCCAGGCGGCGCGGCGACACATCCCCTGCCCCCCTCCCCCTCCCGTCCTCCACACCCCACCCTCACCTCACCCTTCTTGTCCTTGCCCAGCGAGACAGCAGGTCGTCCTCTCGTCTTTTCATTTTCACCCCCTTCTTCATCACGGCACATGCGGCCAGGAAGGTCCCGTGGCGTGCCGGGCCTTCCCTCCTCACTACACGACACACTCTCCCGCTTCTGCCTCCTTCCCGCCCCGCCCCGCCCCACCCCGCCCCGCCTCACCCCGCCCCGCCCCGAGGCGCCGCGACATACCAAATAACACTGGTCGTCGATCAGAGGGTCACCCCTAACCTCTCCAGCATTCCTGTCAATCCAACGACGGTCAGGCATTCCTGACCCGCCCCGCCCCGCCCCGCCCCGTGCCCTGGACCGAAAGGATTACTAGCGCCGGGCACGCGGGCAACGTGTAAGGGTGCCTTGCGCGGGCGGGGAGGGGCCAGGCCAGTAGAGGGAAGTCCCACTGTCTCCGAGAGTTTCCGAGGAGCCCAGCAGCAAGCTGCACCGTCCAACGTAGGTTTATCTCGGTGCACCCTTTTCGTGATCTTTTTGAATTTCCGAATACTTTTCATATGTGCTTTTCGTGAGTTTTTTCGTTTTTATTGTACCCGGATGTAAGGATCTACAGTTCATCCTCAGATCAAACTACAGTTTCTTATCGCACACTGGCGAACCGTAAATAGACTTCAGTTTGACTGAAGTTTTTCACTAATGGAGAGTCTTTTGACGAAATTGGAGTAGTTTATCAGTAGTTAAACTGCAGTTGACTGTAGTAAAACTATTGTTGAACTACAGTTGCATCTACTGATCCTTACATTCGGGTATCTCTCTGTATTTTTCCTTTTATTTTTTGTTTCAGGTCCGAAAACCTCCGCCCGCCCGCCGCGCCGCGCCGCGCCCTGCTCCTAACACGGCTATCTGGAGGCCACGACGGCAGGTGACATCTGCACACGGCGCGGCCGGCAGCAGGAAGAGGATGCCGCCGTCGCGGAGACGCAACCAATCCAAACTGGAAACTGTCCAAAAAAACAAGCTGGCCGCAAACTATTTGCTCCAGAGTGTATATCGTCGTGCGTCGTCAGGCGACAAGACAAAAAATGGTATCGATAAGTTTTAGAAACACACACACACACACACACACACACACACACACACACACACACACACACACACACACACCGCCGCCTATGTGTCTTGTCCGTGTTGGCGCCTTCCTTTTTACCCGCCTTCTCTATCCCTCTCGTCTCTCCGTTCGGAAACCTGATCTTCTGCCGGCGGCGGCTGCGCGTGTTCCTTTTCCCATTTCCACGGCGGCGACGACTACTCGGGGGCCTCAATAAAAAGCATTGTTTTGTCGGGCTGCTTGACCTTGGCCAGCGAGGCGCGACGCGCCGCCGAGGTGAGCCTGGCTGAGCGCGGCGGCGGCGGCGTGGCTGCGGGCGCCACGGGCAGGGGCAGCTTCTAGGCGGAGGGGAGGCGTGTTACTGTGGACTCTCACATCTCTATCAGTGCACAAGACACTCACTTTAGCAGCTCAGCTTCTTGCTAATGCAGCGCGTGCACACTAACTGAATTTGTATCTTTTCTTTGTACGAGGTTAAGCAATCAAATTTTTTGCACAGATTTGTGCGTTGATTTGAACACTGTTAAAACTTACAAAGCAATGCTTCGCAATTACAAACAAAATGCTTCGCAATTGCGAAGGATTTGGCTGCTTTGTAATACAAAGCATTTTGTTTGTATTGCGAAGCTTTTGCTTTGTAGATTGCGAAGCATTTGCTTCGCAGCTTGCGAAGCATTTGCGAAATGCTTTGTATTACAAACAAAATGCTTTGTAATACAAAGCATCCAAATGCTTTGCAAGCTTACAAACTATATTGTTTGTAGGGATTTAACAGTGAACACTATTGTGTATACATAACGAAGAAATGCATATTTGCGCACAAATTTGTCCAAAATGAAACGTAGGTTTAACTTTGCACAAACGTTTGCACAAAAACATAAAAACACAGTTAGCGTGTGCATTTTGAAGAGGTCAGCAAAATAATTGCTGTTGGAGCAATAATCGCTTAGCTGGCTTAACAAAGCAGTTTGTAGATCCATCAATGCCGTTTGCTGTTGCAGCTACTTTTTTGGTGATGTAGCAAAAACTGCAGGCAGGTGATGCATTAGCGACTTCCACTGCGACAGCAAGTATTTTCTCGCCGTGTGCCCGCGAAAGAGTCTAGTATGAGGAAATAAGGGACTGCGTTGGGGTAGCAGGGAAGGGAGAGAGGGTTGGGGGGGGGGGGGGGGAGAGGACCGGAGCGGGAGGGGAGGAGGGCCGCGCCCTGGAGGCGATTGAACTTACACCTTTCGCTACGCGCACTCGCATACTCTCGTGAGGACAACGCCTAGCGAGCCAAGTTGTAGTTTCCGTCACCGGCGAGTCGTAACTCCGGCGCCGCCGCCGCGCGCCGACCTGTATGGCGATAAATAACCACGCGTGATCAGCAGCGCCTGCTGCCCGGGCGGGGCGGCCGGGCGGGGCGGCCGGGCGGGGCGGGGCGGGGCGGGGCGGGGCGGGGCGGCCGGGCAGGGCGGCAGGCAGGGCGGCCGGGCAGGGCGGCAGGGCGGGGCGGCCGGGCGGGGCGGCCGGGCGGGGCGGCCGGGCGGGGCGGCCGGGCGGGGCGGCCGGGCGAAGCGGGGCGTGCGGGATGTGGCAGGTAAGGGTTTAACAGGGAAAGGTTTGACTGGAAAGGGTTTGGCGGCGGGTTGTGGCGCTCAGCTTGGCTGGCAGGCTAGATCCCCTCCTGCAGGACCTGACGAGACACTGTACCAGTGCCTACCTAAAAAGGCTATTCAACCAACCCTTTCAGCTGTAGCAAATCATTCTTGCGCTGCCCCCCCCCCCCTCCCTCCCCGCTCCCCCGCCCCACTTCCGGTTTCGCATGTAATTAAAAACACGCAGCCGGTCGCAATCAATGAACGAGCGGGTGACAGACAACTGTGTTCAGTCCGCAGCACGGAGAGTGAGAGGAGAGGGAGAGAGGGAGAGAGAGAGAGAGAGAGAGAGAGAGAGAGAGAGAGAGAGAGAGAGAGAGAGAGAGAGAGAGAGAGAGAGAGAGAGAGAGAGAGAGAGAGAGAGAGAGAGAGAGAGAGAGAGACCGGGAGAGGGAGAGCTTCCGCTTCAGAGCCGCAGATCAACCGACTGACTGTCCGACGGACTGACTGCTTCGCTCACACCACTACAAAGAGAGCATGACTTTGTTAACAATAAAAATCACGGTGAGTGATGCGGCTTTTAGGCCTTTTCCCGGACATTAGCCGCTCTCGATGCGGCCGCACAATGAAGTGACGTAACACCTGACTGACCCGCGAGTAGTTATTGTCAACTCGTGACGCGTGCGCGGTGCGGCGCCACTGGCGCTTTTGTGTCGGGAAGTGCGTCCGACAATGTAATGAATTTGCCTGCTCCCTTGCTCCCTTTTACTCTCTCTCTCTCTCTCTCTCTCTCTCTCTCTCTCTCTCTCTCTCTCTCTCTCTCTCACACACTCTCTCGCGCGCACGCGCTCACCTATTGTGGTTCACTTTGGGGCGCCCAGGCGGCACGGATAGACCTGACTGATAATGCCGCATGGTTGCACTCTGCAGCCCTGCGACGGCCCCGTGCACGGCACTACCGCGCTACGCGGAAAAAATATGTGCATCTGCACACTTGAAGCATATTATTTTTAACTACTTTATACGTAGTCATGAACTTCTCGGAGCATGCTGAGCATGTCAAAAGCATTAAGCTATTGGAAATTAAGAAACGAACTTTTACTGCACGGTAAAAACCGCGTCTTGGTTTTCAAGACCTTTTGGAAAAACCAAGACGCTGCAATGCATTTTCTCCATAAGAAAACCGTGGCGTCTTGAAAACCAAGACGCAGTTTTTCCCGTGTGGCTTATATAGATTCATTTTTTTCGAGAAGGACTTTTGCTTAAACGAGATTGGTGAATTCTGAAGTCACATACGTACACTAGCCACCTATAGTAGTTCAAACGCCACTTACATGAGTAATTAAAGAATAAATGTATAAAAACCAAACGGTTCACACGCTTTTGCCAAGCGGTAATGCTACTGCTTACTTCCCCTGGTGGCACTCACGGTAAGGATAATGTTTCATTTTTTTAAGGAAAAATTAAAAACATTGAGGAACTTCCATAATTTGAGGGAACCACCTCAGATTTTGAGGAAATCTTCACAGATTTTAAGAAAAATTTCCTCAAAAAATGCGGGAATTTTCCTCAAATTAGACGGAGACATCTTCAAACATCAGAGGAGGTTCCCTCAAATTATGGGAGTTTTTAAAAGTTTTCCCTTTTTCCTCAACAAATCAGGCATTGGTTTTAGCGTGCTGTCCTCTTTGCGCCCGTCGAGTTAACAGCTTCCGCCGTTTTTCGTCTGTTTTCGATTTCCATGTGGAACGTATCCCGGCCGATAAGGATCGCGGCTCGGCTCCCGCCCTGCTCCCCGCCCCGCGTCCTCCGCCTCCTCGGCGGGCAGCCTTCCGCAACGGTGCTCGCCCCGGCGCCGGCCGCGTCCCCGCCGGGCCGGACCGGGCCGGAGCGCACCGGGGCCGTCCTCCGGCACCTCCGGCCCGGCACACGCCTCTGCTGGACCGGAACCGGCAGCGGAAGCGAGGAAGGCCGCGCAGGTGGGGCTGCTGCAGCAGCTGCAGGTGGTGGCAGCGGGCACCTGTGCCTCTCTCACCTGCCCTCCCCCCCCCCCCCCCCCGCCAGGCCACCGGGCCGGGCCGCGCGGGATCACCAATTGGGTTACAGTTCGGTCGGCCCCCTTGATTGGGTCTCAAATTGGGGCTCCGGGCCGGCAGTGGCGTTGGGTGCGTTACCTGCGGGGCAGCGGCAGTCAGCTGGAAGCTGCGGAGGAATCTTGGAAGCCAAAGTCCGGCCAAGTTGTGTTTTTACCTGAAGTTTCGCCTCTTCCTCGTCTATCTGTAGGCCAGAGTCACAGGGTGGCGGGCGATGCGGGGTGCTTCCCTCCCCCCCCTCCTCCCCCCACCCGGCGAGGACGACTCCCTCCACCTAACCTTAGTCCAGAGGCTGCTTGTTATGCCTAACAAGCTTTGCTGCCTCTGCGCTCCGTCACGCCCTCAGGTTGTTCTGGCTTCGTCATCAGGGAGAGAAAGAGAGCGAGATAGGAGAGAGGGGTGAGAGAGAGCGGGAGAGAGAGAGAGAGAGAGAGAGAGAGAGAGAGAGAGAGAGAGAGAGAGAGAGAGAGAGAGAGAGAGAGTAGGGGGGCTGGGGGTTCTTGGGCGCCGTCAGTGAGCGCGACAGAGAGGTGTTTCGATTGAAGACGCGCCCGGCTGTCCCTGGGGGTTGGGTGGAGGGGGGATGAAATCCCCCACCCCACCCCCCACCCTCCCCGGGGGAAGGGGAGTTTCTCTAGTCAAGCGTCGAACTGGTCGGTCAGCTGAGGAGACCCTACAAATCGGCTTTATAGGCTGATCGTAATGAGACACTGCCCGTGCTGCCAGGTGTCGGATAGGGCAGACGGGAGAATCCCACCGCGTCACGGGGCCGGCCGGGCCGGCAGCCGGTATGGTCCGGGACTGCAGGAAACACTGGTGGGACAACCCGCCCTTAATCTTTGGATCGGACGAGTACATTGTACATTGTACATTTTTATTTTTACTGACGCGTCCCTGAAGGTTAGCGCTGAGCGTCAAATGAAGCCAGAGGTCAAAACGGTATGACTGAAAATACCACAAAAATGAAAATTCTGCACTGATAAAAGCTTACGGCGATTTTGACTGTAAGCTATGGTGAACCCTGCGGCACTGTAGCCAACGGTGAATTTTGACCGTAACCTACGGTTAATCAGGGCGCACCACCGTAGCTTACAGCGATAATTACCGTAGCTTACGGTCAAAATTCACCGTAAGCTACAGTGCTTCAGGGTTCACCGTAGCTTACAGTGAAAATCTCCTTAAGCTTTTCTGAGTGCGATTGCATACAGAACTTTTGAGGGGGATGAAACCGCCACATTGATCCCCCCGCGCAGCTTGCGAAAATTTCAGCGCGGCAGCAGAAGAGCACTGCAAATATTCGAATCCAGATTCTCGCTCGAAAAGGGAAAGGACACTTTTCCTTGCTTATTTAGCAGGAGAATTTTAATCCTCATTCTATTTGAGCGAGATATTTTTTAGCCTCGCTCTATATGAGTAAGGATTTCTTAGCCTCACTTTATTTAAGCAAGAATTCTCACTTTATTCGGGCGAGATCACGAAATTCTTTCTCAAATAGAGCGAGGAAAAAAATTCTCACTCTCCAGAGAGTAAGAAAATTGCCCTCAAATTCTCGCCCGTATAGGAGCGAGAATCAGGATTCGTTCATTTTCAGTAAGAGTGCAGTTTTAATGGTGGCGTCTGGCTGGGCGCGCCACGCGCACTGCGGGTTCAGAAAGTGTCGTGTAAAAGCGACGGTGACGGCGAGTCGGCACGTGGTGAGGCGAGGCGAGGCCCGCGCTGTAACGCCTAACGCTGCCTGTAACAGCGCCGCCGCGCTTGTGTCAAGGTCACGACGAGCATGGCCCCAGCCCAGCCCGGCCCGGCACGGCACAATCTATCGCTCAATGACGGCGCCGCCGTGCGCGGCCCACAACAGACTACAAAGTGTACTAATCACTTGCAGGTAGGTTACAGGACACTTGGGCCGTGAAGCGGAAGAAGGGGAAAAGTCCAAAATGCGCACTTTCCAGGAAATTAAAAAAAAAAAAAAAACCTATTTGCACACAACTTTTCAGAAATATTATGATATTAATGGAATGTATTTTTATCAAAGTATATTACTGGCACTTTAGATATTTTTAATATCAGGTTCCTTCATGGAGATATATAGGACCTAGCAGCTAAGTCCTAACCATCAAGAGAAATGTACAATGTGCACTGGAAAAACAAAGTGGCTAAGTCCTACCTCAAAAAGGCACTAACAAAATTTAGTGCCTCTGGAAAGGCACTAAGATTTAGTGCCCCAGGAAAGGCACAAAACTTAGCACTTGATTTTAGTGCCCCAGGAAAGGCGTTGCTTAGCACCTTTGTTTTTCCGGTGTGGTTTTCTTCGAATCCAAATCAATCATCATGTGCAATATGGCGGACGGCGTGGCGCGTGCCCCATATGCAGAAACAAAATTTCTTCGTCCTCAGTGTCCAGTCCAGGCCGGCCGGCCGGTCGGCAGGGCTTGCAGGGTTTGGCAGGGCGCGCCGCAGGCCGCAGGGGATGACCGGGGGTGGCCGATACTCCTCTCTCCTCCCGCCGCCCCGCCCCGCCCCGCCCCGCCCCGCCCCGCCCCGCCCCGCCCCGCCCCGCCCCGCCCCGCCCCGCCCCGCCCCGCCCCGCCCCGCCCCGCCCCGCCGCCGCGATGGCAGCGCCCTCATCAATTATTCTCCAATCTCTTCTCCTCGCACGCCAATATGCGGCCAGATCAGTCATCGACGCCGACAGGATAATCGCGGTGTGGTCTGAGGGGGCCGCGCCGGCCGCGGGTCGGGGGCGGGCGGGGCAGGGCGGGGCAGGGCGGGGGAGGGGCAGGGCGGCAACGCGGCCTCGGGGACGATATCCTTACCGCACGCGGGAGTATTTCATTTTCGTGATTGTTATTTTTTTTTCCGAACGTGAGCACTTGCGATCCAGCTGAGAAGTTCAGCTGACATAAAAGTGTGCAACACTTAGGTGAAAGATTTTGAAAGCAATCATGTCCGTTCAAAACTTGATGCCCCTGATATGGGGCATCAGTGCGATTCCAAAATGTCTAATCACATTTCTAATCACAAGGTACAGTGAGGTATTTAAAACTATCGCTCTTATCAGGCGAGGAAATCAAACCTCGCTCACAGGTGAAATCACAGGAAATCACGCAGTGGAATCCGCGCTCGAGTATTTACAGTGTACCGCGGACGGGCGAGGGTCATATCGCCCCCACGTTATAGAACGTACTCCACACACACGCACACATGAGAAGGACCGCATGTGCGTCCACGGGGCGTGGCGGGGCGTGGCGGGGCGTGGCGTGGCGGGGCGTGGTGGGGTGGGGCGGGGCAGGGCGGGTTGCCAGCCGGCGCTGCGGTCTGTGCGGTCGAGCCGCAATAGGGCAAGCAACACACAACTTATCGATTCCGAATTTCGCCAAGAAAATAGACAGGGTTGTGCGTGCGCGCGCGGGCGCGAGTGTGTGTGTGTGTGCGCGAGCGGTAGGGTGTGTGTGTGTGTGAGAGCGAGGACCGCAGGGCAGGGTGGGGTTAGGGTGGCCCCGGCGGCGTGGCGGGGCGGGGTGCGCTTTAAACTCGTTTCCAAATGCAATATCTGCGGCACGTTCGACGAGTCTGTCAGAATCCACCCCTCTTCTACCTCGGGAGGCGCGGGGCGGGGCGGGGCGGGGCGGGGCGGGGCGGGGCGGGGCGGGGCGGGCAGGGGGACGGCAGGGGCGGCCAACTGGCGGCCTCGGGAAAGGAATAAAGCGAATAGAGAGACGACCGTTGGAGAGAAGCGAGTACCTCTAGTCCCTCTTTCTATTATTTCCTCTCTCTCTCTTATCATTCCGACGAGAGCGATGGTTTCTTTCCACCTCTAATTCTGTCGCGAGTAAAAGAAAGACGAGAGAAGTTAGTGCTGCTAATGTTGCCTCCGTGAGTGACGCTCCGGCACCCCCCGCCCCAAGGCCCCTTTCACTAGAATGTTCACCCTTCGACTCTTTCATTTGGTCCACTCCATGTTTTACCTCCTCTGCCATCCATCGTTACCCACTCCCATCTTTCTCTCTATCTCTGTCTCCCTCTATTTCTTTTCTCTCTCTCTCTCCCACCCTCCGTTTCTCCGCTCCTACCGTGCTCCGTCCCCCCCCCCCCTCGCCCCACTCACCCACCCACCCCCGCACCGCGCAATTTTTCTCGCTATCTACGTGACTCGACTAAGAAAGCGAGGCGCGGCGAATTTCTGATCGCAAACCAGAGGGAGGGAGGGAGAAAGAGCGAGGGAGTGAGAAAGAGAGAGAAAGGAGAGAGAGAGAGAGAGAGAGAGAGAGAGAGAGAGAGAGAGAGAGAGAGAGAGAGAGAGAGAGAGAGAGAGAGAGACGAGGAGGACGACGACGAGGCGGTACGAGGCTCGGGGGACAACCACCCCAACAGCCACAGCGGCCGCCCCCGCACAACGCCCCGCCACTGCACACACAGGAAAACCCGAGCTAGGAGGCTCTCTCTCTCTCTCTCTCATGGGGAGGCCGGTGGGGGCGACGCCAGAGCAGTATTTGGGGATCGTTTTGCTATCACCTGAGGAAAAGAAAGAGAAAGGCACATACGCGAAAGAGACGATTGCTATGGAAAGAGAGAGAGAGAGAGGGAGAAAGATGGTAGGGAGGGGGGGGGAGAGGGGGAGGGGAGAGAGTGAGAGAGTGAGAGAGTGAGTGAGTGAGTGAGTGAGTGAGAGAGAGAGAGAGAGAGAGAGAGAGAGAGAGAGAGAGAGAGAGAGAGAGAGAGAGAGAGAGAGAGAGAGAGAGAGAGAGAGAGAGAGAGAGAGAGAGAGAGAGAGAGAGAGAGAGAGAGAACAGCGGCAGCCAACAGATTCCGAGTGTTCCGCACGAGCTCGGCTAGCGCTGGCGGTGCTTTTCCGGTCCGTTCCTCGGGGCCTGGGAACGACCTCTGTGCGGTCGACGGGGGTGCGAGGTATCACCATGCTCGCTCAGCTGCAGACTTTCTGAAACACTTGCCCGTGATGCATCTCTGATTTTTCTTATAACCTTTTTTCCCCCGCTCCTCTTGTGTATGAGTAATGGGCTGGGATTTGTGGTTGGCCCGGCCTCCGCCCTGAGGCTCGGTCCCGGCTTCATTCATCTTTCCGAGGGGTTGAGGTAGGCAAGCCCGCGAGACACGACTGTCTGACGGGCCTGCCTAACGCGCAGGCGCCGTAATGGGAGAGGAGCACTGTTAGGGTTAAAAAAACATTTCGCGCTCAGCCGATTGCTTTCCAGAAACTGTCATTCACTCGTAGCCAGATATACCTCTCGGGGTCAGGTACCCGTCAGGTACCATCAGGTACCCATCAGGTACTCGGTAGCGCTCCGCTCCCGCTGCCATACAATGGTTGGAGGGGGAGTTACCGGCGAGAACATTGGCCCCGGGGGCACCCCCTGTGGCGAGAGGAGCGAGATAGGGCGAGAGAGAGAAAGAGAGAGGGGGAGAGAGAGAGGGAGATAGAGAGAGAGAGAGAGAGCGAGAGAGAGAGCGAGAGAGAGAGAGAGGAAGAGAGAGATAGAGACAGAGAGACAGAGAGAGAGAGAGAGAGAGAGAGAGAGAGAGAGAGAGAGTAAGCGGGCGATGAATGAGGGGCGGATCGCGGATCAGGACCACTTTAGGCGGCGGCGTGCGGTAAAGAGCGTCGCCGCTATGTACGGAGTAAGCGCCGTGCGCGGTAAAATATTCAAATACATTTACATAAATTAGCTTAAATTACTGTTTAGGTAGGTTAAGTTCATTGAGAAATAGCGTGTCAGTGGGGCGGGGCAGGGCGGGGCGCAGCGCGGGGGTCAGCGGGGCGGGCACGGAGTGCGCGAGCGACAAGGAGAGATCCGAGTACAGCGATAGCGCGGGGATGCCGCGGGGCGTAACGTACCGTAAACAGCTGATCCTGTTGACAGCGACCGCCAGACCAGAGGTATCTCGCAAACGCGAGGCAAATCGTTAGCCGACGATGATATGGCTGCGAAATAAGTCTCAAGGTGTTTAGTTGTGATTGCGATTATTGTTGCCGTCGTCATTGTGTCGTCATGCAAATTATTGTTGACGGTCGTTTGGTAACTGATTCCGCGTGTTTCGCCCACGTGACGCGGCGCGGCGCCACCTGTCCTGTCCGCCCTCTCAATCAAACCAGCCGGCCCGGCCGCCGGCCAGGCGAGATGTCGGCTACGGTACAGTACGCCTGCTAAAGCTCAGGACGGTCTAAAAAATTTCAGTTTCGTCGGACAAGTAGAGGACGCCTACATTCTTTGTTCGTACACTGGAAAATCAAAGAACATAATGCCTGAAAGGAAGGGGGGGGGGGGGGGTAAATTTTAATGCCTTTGGAAAGGCATTTCTCAAGGTATTACAATTTACGAAAATTTAGCCCGTTTGTATAGTTTAAATGCCTTTCTAGGAGTCCTAATTTTTAATGCCTCTGCAAAGGCATTAAAATCCTTTTCGTCCTAACTTTGCTTTACTAGTGTACAATGAACATGATGACACGTGCATGCATAATTATGCACAAATCTAATTAATATTATGCAAATAGAGTAAATATCTATTCACTAAGTTTTGTCGTTTTTCTGTATAAATTGGTGCATAATAATGTAAAATATCGTATCAAATTATTTTGAAAACTGAACAATTACCCTGCAGGTGTCATTATTTTCTATTACTACGCACAAAAAAGTACATTCACATTTAGTGCGTGAAAAACTTCTCTCACCTCCAAGTGCGCGACGTTCGTACACTTGGACCACAGCCACGTGTTCGTCCGTCCGGTCGGCCCGCCTGCCTAGACGTTCTGCTTTAACGTGCCATGACCTCAGCTGTGTGACGTAATGGCACCTGGAGGATATCCCCGCCCAGCTGGCCCGGGCCAGGCGGGGAGGAGAGGGGGAGGGGCGTGTGGCCGGGCCGGACAGGGCCGGCGGACCCTCACTTGAATGTATGTATTCCGTGGAAGTTTTGTGGGTTTCCAGGGACAAGGGCATGGTCACCCCGTCCCTCCCGCCCCCTCCCCTCTCCACCCTCTCTCGCCTCGCCCGCAGACTTCCCCACCCGGCTTCGAAGGCGCACTGCATAACAAATGCATAGTATACTGAGCCCTCCTCCCCCGTCCCCCTCCCCCAGTCTGCCCCTACTCCCCCCTCCCCCTCTCATGCGGCCGGGGCTCATCGCGCCGTCTCTCTCCCGCTCCCGCGCGCGCACTCTCACTCTCCGTCTCATTTGAATAAAATTTAAATACGATCGATTTGCGTTGGGATAGGTCGGTGTGCGGCGCGCGGCGCTTTATAGTGCGTTTGCCGGGTGCGTGGGGCGCCAGGGGGCGCCACGTGCCAGCGGGACGCTCCCAACCGGACCTCACTTGCCGGATGCATCTATTTCCTCAAATTCATAAAAAAAAAAAAAAGCACAGTAGGAATAAAAGTTTTGTTTCCTTGCTTCGACAAGGTGAAACGAAACGTACTGTACTCAGACTGAAGTCCTTTTTATCACATTTGGGGACAGACACCATGCCGCGACTTGAGGTGACCTTGGAGTGGATCGAGTTTCGCTGCCAAGTACACTCCCAGGTAAAACGAGATTATAAGTAAATATACATGTAAATTCTATGTAAGCATGTATATCTGCCATATATGGTTCTATGCAACTGATAGATCTCATTTATGGTTCTATATTAACAAAATACAAATAAAATTTAACGCTGTAAATTATTATCCGTAATTATATATGATTTTGTATATAACGAAATACCCTGTTACATATAGGGGCAGGGCTCCGTAACTTATCATAACACGAACGAATGTTAGTTACCTAACGTAACAAAAGACATGTTCCAATAAAAGTTAAAGTTATAGAATTTCAAATGTGTCCCAAATTATTCAGGAACAATGTACATGTGATTTGCACCATCCGCACCAATAACTTGTTTTGAAAGAGCCAGAATAAAAGTTACAAGTTGTAACTATAACGCTTAACAT
This sequence comes from Frankliniella intonsa, assembly GCA_033675135.1. Lineage (NCBI taxonomy): Eukaryota > Metazoa > Arthropoda > Insecta > Thysanoptera > Thripidae > Frankliniella > Frankliniella intonsa. The sequence goes on from CM066258.1 coordinate 12,528,729, forward strand.
AACTTTTAAGGAACTTAAGTAATAAGTTACGGAGCCCTGTATAGGGGGATGTTATCACCCGATGTATAATCATATATGCCATCGTTTTATTCATCTAACTGATGTTTTATATAATTACGTATTATTATAAATTGAAGTATACATGTGTTATATATGGTTATTTATAATTATTTATATTAAAATATAATCTCGTTTTACCTGGGTTGACAACAAGTCGCGGTGCGATTGGCACATTAAGTCGCATATCGCCGACACTAATGCCTCAGTCGGGTTATCATCTGTTCGGTAAGGCCGTGTATGTCGCTGAGGAGAGCTCGGCGGCGTCGCGTCACTGCAATTTACTACATGTGTTTTGACCTCCTCCTGCCACAACGCAACACCCAAAGCTTTTTTATTAAAAACTTCAGGACGGCGGCGCGTCCCGCGTCCGAAGAAAAATCCGAAGTAGGAAAAAGAAGTCTTTTATCGAGTTGGACGATAAATGTTGGAAGCGTTTCCTCATCCCGCCACATCAGCCTCTCGGCTCGACATGTCATGGGGCGGGTGTACGAATACACACATATAGTAACCCCATTGATGGATCCCGTATGAATGCAGCAGCAGAGGGAAGGCTTACGGCGCATCGATCCCTCCGCCCATAGCTCCTCTGGGTCACCGTAAGCCGCTTCGTTACTGTCGCAGAGCAGAGGTCAGTCGGACTCGCCCCGCCTTCCCAAAGCCGGCTCAGTGGAGGCCCCTTCCTCCTGCTGCGTGGGTGCAAGTAGTTTAGTTTGGGTACTAACAAGCGGGCGGAGTGCACCGCCACTACAGAACGGCCCCGAAAAAAATTATTTACCTCGGGTGAAATTTTGCTTCGGATGAATACTTTGTAGAGAGATGATACCATGTATCGAATAAGTACTTCACTGGTAAAACTAAGGCATAGTTGTACGCCTTTTTCAAGCGTACAATTTTGCTTGAAGACCTTACGCCCTTCTTGAAGCGTACAAGTACGCTTCAAGAAGACCTTACGCCCTTCTTGAAGCGTACAACTACGCTTCAAGAATTTTCCCCCATGCATTTAGATAGGAGGAAAAGAGCGCATGAGCTCTTGTACGCTTCAAGAAGGGCGTACGGAGTGTAGGCTTCATGAAAGGCGTGCAACTACGCCTTAGTTTTACCAGTGTTATTCGGCAATTTTTGTTCCCGCGCAGTCACATGCCACAGTGAATGTTTTATTGATTCTTTTCCTCTATACCAGGCCCACAGAGAAATAATAAATCAAAAGTAGTGAGCAGGCAAACTTGTCACCGGCGTTTCAGCCGCCGCTTCAGCAGCTTCAGCCCGGCCGTGCGTTTTCCTCGTGACGCGCTCGTGCCAAAGTGCCATTTTCTCAATGATTTAAGGCAGTGCCAGCCTGAATCACGATGGATGGCAAAGGTGTCTGCGCTCGCCGTTGAATTTCTTGGAGTCTGAGTGTGTACCTCAGGCAGGCAGGCCGCGCGCGCGGCGCGGACGGACGGGACAGGACGCTGCCAAGGCCGCCTGCAGTATCGCGGGGCGTGGCGGGGCGTGGCGGGGCGTGGCGGGGCGTGGCGGGGCGTGGCGGGGCGTGGAGAGGGGTGGGGTGCGGCCGGCTGGTCGGCAGGCCAGGCCAGGCCGGACTGTACACTCATTTCCATAATCCCACGGCGTACAACACTTCCGCACAAAAAATTTTGCACTGTTGGACAGGAGCGCATAGATGCGGGACAATTGCTTTCGCAAAATTAATCGTCCATCAAAGACTGGTTGAACTGGACACGTGTTGAAAATCAGACACATCTATGCAGCCGAAACCTCTTATACTAGACGCTTAGAACGAGAATTTATAGCCCACAGGCATTCCGAAAGTCCAGCGCAGATTGATACAAGCGGACAACTTTTTAAGCGACTGTAAAGCTGCAAAGAAATTAAAAAAAAAATATGGCAACGCGTCGGGAATTTTCAAGAATACGGAGGCCAAAGCAGTGGTGATGCAGTAATAATTATCGGGTGAAAAAAGCGCACATGCTGCCTCAAAACCCACTCGTCCGGTTCTGGCATCTGAGAGACCATTCGTCAGGTGACAAGGCGATGATTGCTACGCACCAGCCCGCACGTGGACCATTCGTAATGAGCGTGTTTGCGCAAAGCTAAATTAGGAGTACTTAAGTAGATTATAATTGCGTCCATCTTATTTTTCCTTTGAATATGAATTGATTATGGCGATCAACATACTCTCGAACTATTCCGACATCTGCAGAAACGTGGCTCTATTCTGCCCCGAGTTGTATACAGGGTGTTTCAGAGAAGTTGCAGGAGCGAGCGGGTTTGCCTACTCGCTCTGCCCGTAAGGCGCCATAGCCCCTTGGGTAGGCAAACCCGCCCGCACCTGCGTCTTCTCTGCAACACCCGGTACAAACAGGGCATCTCACGAATCGTAACGTGCGCAAGATCTTTACTACGCGTTTGGACAAATCTCGGCCCGTTCTTACATCACGCTGAGCCCGGGCCGTTCGCTGGCACCGGTCCCCGGCCGTTAAAAGTATCCGAATAGACGTTACTTGCTTTTAGCGAGGAATGTAGCGTTTTAGTGCGCGACACGGTAACCTGCATCAGACAGCTGATCCAGCCTCGTATTTCACAGTTTAATTACGGAAGGTGGGGGGAGGGAAGACGGGAGAGGAGAGATGAGAAGGACAGGAGAGAGAGAGGGAGAGAGAGGGAGAGAGAGAGGGGGGGGGGGTCCACGACGCGCTCTGACCTGCGCGGCGCTAGGATCATTGACTTACAAAACAGCGCCTTAAATATGCAAATGCTGTTGTCGTAGAGGTGGTTGTAGTAGTAGTGGTGGCGGTGAAGACTGTGCCCTAGGTTTAGTAGTGCGCTGGTCAGTTATGTTATTCGGGACTTGTTTCCTATGCTTCCGCGAACGTCTTCGGGCGTTTCGATAAGTTTATTGATCTGACCAGTCGGAAGGGGAAGGGGGGCCGGGGCGGGGCGCAGTCGCTCTTCATCACACTACTTGGTCTGTGCCAGCTGATTTCGACAAACTCAGAAAATTTGTAAAGTTTCTCTGTACACTGTGAAAAACATCTTCGTAAAATTACAACAAATTTTGTAATCACGATTTACAAAATATGTTGTAAATTTACGATCGCCCATTCTTGCTCGGCGATGAATTCTAAGTCGATACAAGGTACTTGTAATTTTACAATTTCAAGTCGTAATTTTACAACATTTATCATGGAAAATTTTCCTGTAACCTTTACAAATATTTTTCACAGTGTATTTTTCATCCACAACCCCGAACCCCTTACCCGCGGAGACTACCGTGAAATGTACGAGTTAATTCCAGTTCCATTTTACAATAAAACAAACTGCAACAGCCGGCGTTGCGTCGGCAGCAGTCTTGTGCTGTACTCCACCTTCCTCATACTGCCCCACGCTGTGCTGTGTCCCGCTGACCACAAATTGGGCGCCATTCAGAAACCGCAGGTTGTGGCCCCGCCCCGCCCAGCGTACTTGTGCCGCCAGCCCATTCCCTCCGAGCCGTTTGCGGTACTCGCTACCATCTTAACTCAAGTAAATCCTCTCCTTTTTCCATACGGACTGCCTTTCCTCCATTTCTTAAACCAAACTTTCCAAAATTATATCGAATAAATTCACTGTTAAACCAAGTGTTCAACTGTTCAATACTTGTATGTGTGCAACCTCCAGCCTAACACGCACAAGTGTGCAACTCGGCAGTTGTTCAATTTCACGTGATTAACTCGCCAGCTGTGCACTTGTAAGTGTACAACAGTTGTGCACTTACAAGTGTTCAACTGCCCCAAGCAACACTATCCTTGTTGAACACTTGCAAGTGCACAACTGTCGATTTAAACACTTAGAAGTGTAAAACTGGCGAGTTAAACACGTGAAATTGCACAATTGCCGATTGCGCACTTGCACGTGCTAGACTGGAAGTTGCACACATACAAGTGTTGAACAGTTGAACACTTGGCTTAACAGTGTTGTATTTGAAGGTTTGAATCAGAACCACAGTTTAGCTATCCGTGACAGTGATACGTCCAGGGGAGATCTGCTCCTACAAAGCACAAGAAAAAAGCAGCCCAACACGATGAGGAAACAAAAGCAGCTTGACGACGACGGCAGCTGATTGGACACAGCAGAGCGCGGGGCGGCGCGGGGCGGAGGCGAGGGCCGCTCCATTCAGAGACGTATTTGATACCGGCCATGCATTATGTGTCTGGGACCGCAAACAGGACCCCGTCCCATTCTCAAATCTCAAATGAGCTGCACCCCGCCGGGGCGGGGCCCGGCCCGGCCCCAGCACGGCTTTTCCTATCTGCCAGACAGCGCCGCGTCCTCCCGGCGACATTGTATCCAGGACCAACGCACGGATTTCGACGACGACGACATTTCAAGACGACACTTTTCTAAATTTGTTGAGGATTGCCATTCAGCCTCGTGGTGTTGTACAGTTTAATGACAGCAGGCTATGCCAGGAGGTAGCCTTCTACCATTCCCCAGCCAAGCCCGTGGCTACTATACACTAGAACCAACAGATTATCAAACTGGTTAGAAAATTTCATTTCTTTTCTATTTCATTTTTTTTTTACCTGAACGGTTCTTTTAAACTTGCCTAACAACAAAATCCACATCTTGTGAAGATATTGCAGTTCATTACCCAGTGGGTGTGCATCAGACCACCAGCAATTTGGTGCACTAAAACCCACCCAAAGATCCACACTTTTCATCGAAAAACAAAACGAAAAATTGCGGGGGAAAAAAATTGCGAAAAAAAGGACCGAAAACAAAAACCCTACAAAAATGACGCTGCTGGTTGAGCTGGCTGGGCTACACGGCGTGAGAAGTCGAGTCCATTCACTGGTGCTGCAGCGGGGCTGCATGCCGTGTCAGCGCCTTATCTCCGCATCTCCCGCTTGCGCCCCGCCCGCCCGTGGCGCGCTCCGTGAGCCGCGTCCGCCCCGAGCCGCTGGCTGGACCCGGGCTGGATGATGGACTCCCTCCGTCCATTAGGCAATCAGTGTCTGTTCTCCGGCCGTGTCTTACTCGCGAATCGCTATGCTTAGAGGGCCGCTTAGGTCTGCTCAGCGGGCCGGCCCGGCCGTCAGACTACCTTACTTCTGTCACCTCTCCCCCCTCTCTCTCTCTTACCCCCTCTCTCTCTCTCACACACACTCTCTCTCTCTCTCTCTCTCTCTCTCTCTCTCTCTCTCTCTCTCTCTCTCTCACTCTCTCGCTCTCTTTCACACTCACTCTCTCTCTCCCTATCTCTGTTTCTGCCTCCCTCTCTCTCTCTCTCTCTCTCTCTCTCTCTCCCTCTCTCACCTCTCTCTCTCCCTCTCTCTCTCTCTCTCGCTCTCTCTCTCTCACTCTCTCTCTCTCTCTCTCTCCCTCCCTCCCTCTCTCTCTCTCTCTCTCTCTCTCTCTCTCTCTCTCTCTCTCTCTCTCTCCCTCTCCTAGGGACGAGGCGTTTCCATCCGGCCGCGACGCGAGTGCAAGACCGCGAGCAGGCGTCTAATTGAAACGTTCTCTCCTCGCTCCTCGCTCTCCCGGCGCGCGCGGCGCGGCGCGTACCCGCCCGGGTCCAGTCCAGTCCATGCCGGGCCCGTTATTCTGCACGCTCGCGGGTGTAAATCACTGCCAATAACAAGCCGTTTGCCCAAAACGTTCAAAAATAATTACCTTCCACGGCGTTATAACGTTGGTTCGGATTAACAGCGACGCGCGCCTGGGCCTGGGCCTGGGCCCGGACGTGCGGCTCATTAACCAATGAGGAACAACGATAAAACGGCACCAACACCAACTTCTTCCTCCTCTCCCCTGCAAGGACTGTAGTAGTAAGCCTTTTGCTTTTCCTCCTCCACCCTCTCTTAGGAGTTTTTTTTTTCCACTCTTTGCGTCGCACGGACTGTGCGCGAAAGGGCTGTTGCTGCTACTGCTACAGCAGGAGGTCCTTATTGTGAGAAAGGGTTGGGGCCAGGACACATAAATTGTACCTATTGGGCGTGATTGCAGGCGGACCTCAGGGGGGGGGAGTGTACTGAGTCTTGTCTAGCCTACTTCTTATTTAGCTACCAAAAAAAAAAATATGACAGAAACAAAACAATGGTGAAATAATATGCAGCAGCACTGTCATTCAATTCATGTGACGTCACATTCTTGGAAATGTAAAAGCTGTCACATTCCTTTTAGTATGATGTCACATTTGTTGTAATGTGAATCGACACGGCAAAGTACCGTAAATTCGGCAGTCACATTCTAAAGAGTGTGACAATTACAATCAAACGAATGTGACAGTTTTTACAGTGAAAAGAATGTGACGTCACTCGACGTCACATGAATCGAATAACAGTGAGAGCCACAGCAATTTTGCCTACGTAATTTGCAATTGACATCGAGCAGAGGACCAGTTTTAAGAAATTTTTGTTGTATCTTGTGACCCGCACAGACCAAGAACGTTGTGATTACGGATTACTTTCGATATAAAGCCACGTGTGTCGTTGCCTTTAGACGCGACGCACTGCCACCCGCCGCTGGCGTAGCGTGGCGTAGCGTGGCGCGACGGCGCGGTGCGTCGCCCCCCCCCCTCCCCCCTCATCCCACCCCAGCAACTTGGAGCAGCCGAGCCGGCCGAACCCTTTGGCGACACGTCCGGGAGCTTTGGCCATTCATTCCAAGCCCGCCGCGTCGCGCGCGCGCGCGTGCTGGCGCTATTATCACGTGAGATTAAAAATAAAAAGAAGTTAATAAAGAGCCCTCTTTTATTTTAATCGCCGGATGATTTAATGGTCGCGCACAAGGAGGAAGGCGCTGTGCCGCGCCGCGCCGCGCCACGCCTCCGCCCGCCGCTCGACCACAGCTGTTGCGCGAACCCTTTTCCTCATTTTGGCGCCACTTTGCGCCGCCCTGCTGCCCCTCGGCTGGCGGGCCGGCCGGCTGGCTGGGGCGTCCATCTCCCCGCCTCCTTCAGACGCCCGCGTCTAATATAGAAGATGGCTGCGCAGCCGGAGGTCTACGACACTATACAGGTTTACATTATATCCCAAGCGGGGAAAAAAAGACCGTTCTGAGCATAGTACACTGTAATCAAAAGTGTTCAACTGACACACACTTCAAAGTGTTGACACAGTGTTGAACACGTTAAGATGCTTCGTTGAAAAGTCTACGGAGGAAGTAGGTGTTAGACCGATATGTTGGCCAGCACAATGTGTCCAACAAAATTGTTGAACACTTTTGTCCCCAATAAAAAAACATGGTCTTTTAGGCAAGCGTCTTAAAGTGTTCAACTCTGTGTTCAACACTGTGTTCAACACTTTGAAGTGTGTGTCAGTTGAACAGTTTGAAGTGTGTGTCAGTTGAACATTTTGAAGTGTGTGTCAGTTGAACACTTTTGATTTCAGTGTAGATTTATAGAACACCATTTCCGCAAACTAACAGCAAAATGTAAATATCTTTTTCGCCTAATTTAAGACACAACCCCGAAGCCTCAACTACTTTTCCGAAACAAAGCCTTGCGAGACGCCGTGGAGGTGGTACAGTGAGCCGTCGCGACCCGACACGGTGAGCCCGCGCGACTTTCATCCCCCGTGTTTTCCTGCTGCTCCGCGCGCTCTAAGCCCCCCCAGAGCCTAAATGAACTCTTCCTCTCCCTCTCCCTCTCCCTCTACCTCCCCCTCTCCCTCTCCCTCTCTCCTCCCGCGCGCCGTCGCTATTCTCACCCTTCCGGTCTGAATCACCCCTCTTGTACTGTCTTCATCACGGTAGGCTTTAATTCCTGTTGCTCAAGGAATGCAATGAGGCGCGGGGCGGACCCCTGCTGCGGGCGGGGCGGGGCGGGGCGGGGCGGGGCGGGGCGGGGTGGGGCGGGGCGGGGCCGGCGGGGCCCAAACCCTTTTGGCTTCATCGACCAGTCCGTCCATTACAGCACCCGGGGCCCGGCCCGGCCCGGCGCGGTGGCGCGCAGCCGGTCGCCAGTACATCTGCGGATTAACTGGGCTCAGTGCGCGCCCCGCCCCGCCCCGCCGCACCCCGCCCCGCCCCGCCCCGCCCCGCCCCGCCCCGCCGCACCCCGGCTGCAACACCCGCGCCGCCAGCGGGAATGTTTTATTCCCGGCCTAAAATCTCAACGCCCTTCAATGCGATAATGAAGCAGCACGACGCGCGCGGGGCGCGTTTCGTGTTGATTGCCGGGATAAGAGGAGTGCGGGGGAAGAAGGGGGGGGCATCGAGAAAGGAAACAGCGCCGGGTAAACCCCGGTTTACTATAGTACGAAGCAGCACTTTACTTTTCATAGCGCGGGTATTGTGTAATAGGGGGTGTTGGCACTCAGATCGGACCGGGCTCGCTGACCCCTCACCCGGACAGAACTCAGTGCGCAGCCCACCGGCAGCCAGCACCGGCAACCCACCGCTAGCCCACCGGCAGCCCCCCAGCAGCCTACTGCCAGCCCACCGGTAGCCCACCGGCAGCCCCCCAGCAGCCTACTGCCAGCCCACCGGTCCCACAGCCCACCGGCAGAAGCCCACTGGCAGCCCACCGGCAGCAGCCCACCGGCAGCAGTCCACCGGCAGTCCACCACCAGCCCACGAGCCCGCCGCCGCCGGCCTGGCAGTGACCTTGGCGACGCCGCCGCCGCGACGCCCCGCGACGCCACCGCGACTGACAAAGCCAAGACCCCTGTACGCGGCGGCGGCGACGTCCGGCAGAGCGCGCCAGTGCCAGTGAGGACCGAGCGCGCATGCGCTGCTGGGTGTTGAACACCGGCCAAACCTGGGAAACCAGTCTCGCGGCGCGCGGTGCGGCGGGGCCCTAGCCGCCCTCGCCCCGCCCCGCCCCACCCTGCCCTGCCCCGCCCTGCCCTGCCGCGCCCCGCCCCGCCTCGCCCCGCGCACCCAGGCCCTGCCCAGGCCTATAAAACGCAGGTGTTTCGGACAGCTGTCCAATATAGCTCCTTAGCGAAAAAGCAGGTGTCAGTTAGGCACACAGACGAGGCAATAAATGTCCCTGAGGAGCCCGCCGGCCCGCCCCGGCCCCGGCCCCGGCCCGCCCCCTGCCCGCCGTGTCAACTCGTTTCCGCGGCCGGAGCGATCGGGACCCAGAGCCGAGGGTCACAGTGGGAATCAATGGAAAGTAAGCTGATACGTGGTCGCCTGCCCATCCCTTCTCTCACACACTCTCACAATCCCCTCTCTCTCTCTCCCTCTCCCTCTCTCTCTCTCTCTCTCTCTCTCTCTCTCTCTCTCTCTCTCTCTCTCTCTCTGTCTCTCTCTCTCTCTCTCTCTCTCTCTCTCTCTCTCTCTCTCTCACTCTCAGAGACCGCTGGGGCGAGTTGTTCCCTTCCGTCTCGAAAAACAGGCTTTATCGAAGAGTATCATAGCTACGCGCAGCGGCGGCGGCGGGGAAATTTATGGCTCCCGTAAGGACCTGGAGACATAAGTCATTTTACAAAGTATCGTTTGGCTCTGCGACAAAACCGGGGAGCGCAGGCCGGGCTGGGGCGCCACGCCGCACCGCGCCCTCTTCTCGCCACAACCGCCGCGACAGGTCAAGTAGCGCCCATTTCAGTAAACCTTTTATGAAACTTGCTGATCCTAGAGCAAGGAACAGAAAATAAGAAAATAAATGAGCCTGTGGAGCGAGCGGGCGCGCCCGGCCCGGCCACCCTTCACCCCTCGCCGTTGCCTGCCAGGCACTCCGTATTGTGTTGTTGCGTTGCATACCAAATTTTTGTGGCCATTCTTTTTTCGTCATTCTTCCTCTTCTTTTCGCCTCCGCGCCTAACTTTTTAGCTCGATTTTTTCTCCCCTCGCCGCCTCGCTCTGCTCCCTCGTCTCTTCCCTTATTCGAGTCTTTCATTTTCCCTCTCGCTCTTCTTTTCGGTATTCCATTTGTCCCGGCGGCCGACGCGCCGCGGCTCGCCGTGCCCGCCAAATTTCGTTAGTTTATCTTTTTTTTTTGTCATACCACTTGTTATAACTTTTACCCAAAGATAATGAGGCTCGGGACAGTTCCTTCCCCGGCCCGCAATGCGCCGTCTCCCCCACCGACTTTCGTACGTTGCCCCTTTCTGTAATTTTAAGCCGTAACAACGTACTGTACCATGTCTATTTCTGACTGGAAACAAACGAGGACGACGTTTACAAATGTGTTTGAGTAGCAAATCAGTGAAAGTGTCGTAAGTGTACTGAGACTCATGTGTTTGGCTTCGTCTGGCCACCAGGGTATTGATAGTGACTTAAGTTTACTTGTGAGAGAGTTAAGTCTAGTGTCCAGGTCAAGTTACTGTGAACTAAGTTGACTTGCGTCACTTTAAGTGATTCTCACATGGCAAAAACTTACTTACGTCACAATGTTCTACAAGATTGTGATGTCACTATTCACTTTATTCCATTTTCGACTTGATCCAAATATTGCTTATGTGGTATAGAATAATATGGTACCCACAACTCAGTTTGTGTCGTAAGTCGACTTACGTCACTTCTATGGACTGCCCTAGGTTTGTGAGCGCAGATACATTTTTACGGCCTCGTCCACGACGGCGGCGCGTCGCGTATAGTCCGCTCGCCCGGCGCGCCGCGTATAGTCCGCTCGCCCGGCGCGCCGTGCGAGAAGCGGGATTTGAAGAGGCATAAGTGAAAGGAACCTATAGGTGCTGGGAAGTGGTGCAGCAGGGGTTGGCGGGCGGGGGCCTTACTCGGGCCCCATTGGGGGTCAGGGCTGGAATACGCGATGAGGCCCCATTCACAACCGCGCGCGGCGCCGCGCCCGCCCGGCCTCCTCCCCCTCCGGCTGCTCGGCTCGTCTGGCCGGGCCGCGGCCATCCGCCGCACTCTGGCGCCACAAGGCCCTTCTTTTAGCAGAGGGATTTGACATATTCAGAAAAATGAAAAGCTGTCCACAATTTTCTACGAATTTACTAATTGATTTATCAACCCCCTGGACCACTGAATCACTGTAAAAAAATATATCTGTAAATTTACGACTTTTTTTCGTAATTTGTGATTTACAAACGGTGTTGTAACTTTACGATCGGATTCGTAAATTTACGAAAGCCTATTTGTGCTCGTTTAAGAATCACAAGTCGATACCAAGTGTCCTTAAAATTTTGTAAATTTACAATTTGATATCGTAACTTTACGACATTTCTCATGGAAAATTTTCCCGTAACTCTTACAAACATTTCTCACAGTGAACGCAGATCATAGAGGTATGATTTCCATGGAACAACGATGGATGGACGACTACGAGTGACCATGATGTCACCATCACCTAACCGTGGATTTGAACTAATGGAAACACTATGGATTGACCATGCAAATCATACCCAGGGATAACCCACCTCACCCGCGCGCTGTCCCTTCTCAAGTCTACGAGAGTTGCGCACCGCCGCCGTCCTCCGACGCATCATTCATATCAGCCATCCATCATCCATCGATGTCCCGAATTCCTCCTCCTTTCCCAATCAAACACGACGACATCCTCCTCGGCGGGGCCCGGCCCGGCCCGGCCCAGCATGCCGGTTTGGAACTCCCTCTTCCACTCCTTCCCTCCTCAAATTGGCATCCCATATCTTTGCGGGTAAAATACCGCCGACTCGCCGCGCGTCGCTTCAAGAGCCCCACCCAGCGCCACGCCGCTCCACGCTCTGACCTGCCACGCCGCGCCACGCCACGCCGCGCACTTCCGCTGGGACCGGTCCTCAGGCTCATTGTGACCTCCTGGAGGCAGTACACGGCGAGGATGGCGTCCGCGTGCCAGCCCAGCGCAGCCCAGGCAACTTATGAAAAATTCGTCTCAATATAAATCTGCTATATTTTAGCGCATATGGTTAGCCCGGGCAAACCTCGGATGCAACAAAATCATTATGGCCCACAAAGGATATGATGAAAATTTGCGCCCCAGACCGTAGACGAACAGAAAAAACCAAAACATTTTACCCAAGGGGAGCTCGGCTCACTCCCCTCAGCCGTGTACGGAGTACTATTATTATAGGTGTATTATGGGTATTATAGGTGGATTATATGTGTAGTATAGTTCTATTACATGTGCGATACAGATACCACACGAAAAACCACTAAAAGAAGAAAGTACTTTTAAGTTTGACAAGAGCCATTTCGTTTTACAATCAAGAGTCGAGAAAACTCTTGAAAAATCGACATTCAGAATCGCACAGACCACCGACACTTATTTCAATCTTTTCCAGAAAGTGATATCGACCCCTTCGTACATCCGTGGCACACGCCTTGCCTTAGGAGAAAAGAGGAAGGTAGCCCAGCCCATTGGGCAGAGTTTTCGAGCGCATTTTAGTGAAATTTCTTTGCGCTGTTATTCAAACATACTGGTAAACTCATCTACTGGTCAAAATAGTGAGAAGGTAGAAAGGAATTTCGTGATATTATGGATTATAGGTATTATATGTATTACATGTGTATTATGGGCCCGTGTACGGAGTATTATAAGAGTCATCCCCCCTTGCGCAATTTAGACGAATTTGAGCGAATTTTTTTTGGACGGGCATCTTCGCAAACACGCGATACAATGCGTCAGTTCGCCGCGTGCCATTTTTCATCGGACGAAAATGGGACAGAAGGCCATCAGCAGGCCTGCTGAGCCGGGCTGCCCTCCTGTCGACGCGGGCAGCAGGGTGTCCCTGGTGACCCCGCGTGACCCAGCAGGACCGTGCAGCAGCAGGGATTGCAAGGGATGACTGTCGGTAAAACGGGACAGGAATCGCTCCATATCGGACGCCAATCAATTCATCTTGATCAGCGAGTGCGTGTGGGGGAGTCGACCCCTCACGCCTCGTAGCTGACCGCTCCGCCCCGCCCCGCCCCGCCCCGCTCCCCCTACCCCCACCCTGGCCAGCCCACCCCTCCCGCGCGGGCTGAGCCGCCCCGGCCCCGGCCCCGTCCCCGCGCCACGAGGGTGTCATAAAGACCGTCCTGGCGACGCCCTTCAACCTCCAAACTCATATGGCCCGATTACTATCAATGGCCTTTGCCTGTCGTGTTTGTCATCCCAGTCAACTGTCCCCGCGCTGTACGCGGGACACGAGGGCTTATCTCTCCGTCCATCTGCTGTACTCGGAGTTTCAAGACCGTCTGGCATTTACAGGGTAGCACCAAAAGGCATTGGTACCATCTATAGTGACGTGAAATTGGATATGACATTTACCATAAACCCCTATCCCCACCCCACCCCACTTCACGCGGTAAATCTGTTTCCTGGGACTTCCAGGAAAGTAGGTAATTTTCCAGGAAAGTAGGTAATTTTCCAGGAAAGTAGGCAATTTTACAGAAAAGTAGGTAATTTTACAGGAAATTAGGTAATTTTACAGAAAAGTAGGTAATTTTAGAGGAAAGTAGGTAATTTTACAGGAAAGTAGGTAATTTTCCAGGAAAGTTCCTGGGTATTTTTACGAAAAGTACTGGAAAATTATCTACTTTCCTGGGAGGTCCCAGGAAACAGAATTGCCGTGTAACTTGAACTTGGACTTCTTCAAAGATAGTTCTTACCCATATGTTATTGGTGGCTTGCCTATTTCCACTAAAAGTCACCCGCTGGTCCGGTACTAATACAGACACAGGCGCCAACACAATCACAATAAATCCCTATTAACGTTATATCTCCCGTGCCAATCCCTATAACCTCGCCAAACCTGGACGCCCAGCAGGGTCCCAGACGTACAACACCCACACACACATACACGCAGAGGTCCCACCCCGAACAGCAGCGCCGCCCGCCACCACTCCGAAGAGCACGCCGCGATGCTGCACGGCGGATTGCCTGATTCATTATTCAATGCGGTGTATCACTTATGTATCTCTCGGCAGTAGCAGGGCGGAGAGAGTGTGTCTGGAGTAGGCGGTTTGAGGTTTGCGTGTATGCCTGAGTGTGTATTTAGGAGAGAGAGAGAGAGAGAGGGAGAGAGAGAGAGAGAGAGAGAGAGAGGGAGAGAGAGAGAGAGGGGGGGGGGGGGGTACGAGCGTGTACGATGGGAAAGGGCGAAAGGTTTTTGCCACACATAAAAAACTTACAGCTAAGTCAGCCAACTCGATACGTACCCTGCGGCACAGCCGATCAGCAAGTCGGAAAGGGTACTCACTTAAATAGCCTGTACTAGACCCAGGTGTTACGTGCGAAATGAAGTAGGTACTGGGTCAGCGTCCTCAAAATTTACACAATAAACACGACTTCCACGTCCACATGATCCCCGAGCGGCAGGGGTTTTTGAAAAACGAAGACCACGGTAAAACCCACGTCTTGGTTTTCAAGACGTTTTGGAAAAACCAAGATGCTGCAATGCATTTTCTCCATTAGAAAACCGTGGTGTCTTGAAAACCAAGACGCAGTTTTTCCCGTGACGCTACCATAATTTCTCTCCATAAGAGTTTCCAGGCTGCTCGGACACCTAGACGTAGTTTTCACCGTGTGCTGTAACCTGGTCGAATTTTCTCCCTTCTGCTCATGACTGGCGTGATACCGCGTCATATATACCGAATACTCTGTCAATTATTTCCCGCGTTGTGAGCACCCCATCGGTAAAGAGAGGGACACCACGTGACCGGGCTATCGCCGTCTCGTCAGCGGCGCGGCGCCTGGGAGGTGACACGGCGGAGGGAAATAATTGTTTTCTGCCGGGGACTCCCGCGGGGAGGGGAAAAGAGCGAAGCAGGGCGAACGAGTCAGCATCCGGGCTGGACCACGCCACGCCGCGCCCCGCCGCGCCACGCCCATCAAACATCTATATATTACGTGTCCCTTGTCGGATGTGCCGGGCGGGGCGGGGCGGGGCGGGGCGGGGCCGGGCGGGGCCGCCGCACCCCCAGCCCTCCTGCACCCTCCTGCCGGCGCGTGCCGCTTAGCACCCCCGCTCCGGTCCGCTCCGGTCCGCTCCGGTCCGCTCCGGTCCCGGACAGCGCCAGCTGTAATGGGCGAGGCCACGGGGCTCACCGGAAATATTGTTTAGTTTGGTAGAGCGATAGACAAAAAAAAAATCATCGTTTAGAGTTCCTCGATAGTTACTTTCCAGTTTACGCACTCCATTTTTCAATCCGAAATAAAAGTTAAAGATACAATGTGACCTTTTTTTTTTTACGGTGATTTTAAGTCAGTTCGATCGGTGCTGCACACCTCTCCCTGAGCTCAACAGGGCTACTGGATACTGTTTGCCAAACACCTCGAGTCACATCACCGCACCACTCTGCTGCCCGCTCCGCCCCTCCCTGCCCCGCCCTGCCCCGCCCTGCCCCGCCCTGCCCCGCCCTGCCCCGCCCTGCCCCGCCCTGCCCCGCCCTGCCCCGCCCTGCCCCTCCCTGCCCCGCCCTGCCCCGCCCTGCCCCGCCCTGCCCCGCCCCGAGCGGTCAAGTGTCCCCCAGGGTAGGGCAGAGGGGGTGCGGCCCGGGCCCGCCACGCCACCCGGCCCTCCGCCCCCGCCCGGTCCCCCGGGAGTACAAGCTGCCGGACAAGAGTGCAGTCTTACTTAGATTATTATATCCGATACGCCGACGCCTGCGAGCCGCCTATCGTGGACTAGGTGCAGCTCGCCCATTACACGAAATAATTACGAAAAATACAGTCCCGCAAATAAGAAAAAATGAAATACAAGCTTAGTAGCGGACGAGACTTCCCTCGTATAATAACAACTTGCAACTTTCAAGATTGACGGATTACTTGAGAAGTATTAACTTCAAATAACTGTCAGACCTAACTAAACCCTAGATATAAGCAAAAGTAACTCTTTTGGATTAGCTTCTCTATCGGTCGCAAGGCATCAGATTGTTCGAGCAAAATAAGCCAAAATTTGTTTCAGCCCGGTTTACTTGCCGTGACCGTACCAAACGACCTGTCGTACCGCCGACCACCCTGGTCCCTGGTAGGCCGACCGTCAACACGCTTGTCGACGGGTATATTCACTGGCTCACGACTGCCCCGCCACGCCACGCACCGCCTCGCCGCCCTCAGCCGACGGATCGTAAAGTTTTAATTCCGGCCGTAATCGCGGCGATGCAAGGACTCAGAGGACCCGGCAGGCCGGTAGAGTGCACGAGCGCACCCGCTCCGGCCCACCAGGGGCGGATCAAGTGACGGGGAGGGGTGGGAGTCATGGGGGTAGTACCCCCTGCCCCCCCCCCCCCCCCAAACCCCCTTCTTCCTTGAGCTCTCAACAAACCTGGTTGGGAAGAGGTCAACTCTGCAAATGCAAGAGTGAGATGCCGGATCTAGAAAGAGCGAGATTTTCTCCCGTTGCCCCATTTAAGTGGGACTTTAGGAACCTCGCTCTTATTGAGAAAGAATCTGTAACATGACTCAAATTGAGTGAGATTGAAGATGAACATCCTCACTCGAAATGGGCGAGGTGTCTCAATCCTCGCTTAAATAGGGTGAGATATCTGAATTTGTTGCTCTAATCAAGCGAGAAAACCACACCTCGCTCTCAAAGAGAGCGGGAAAATATTTCGCTCTCCTGAGGGCGAGAATCCTCGCTCTGGTATTTTCAGTGAATTCAGTGTTCCCTAACAGGCTGGTGCGGGGAGTTTTCCTCCGATAGGCAGGTGTAGATACCTCCCACCCTTCAGATGCATTCGTGGGAAACTGATTTGCCTGGTAACATCCGAGTTGGGCTACAACCCGCCTAAATACAGGCAAGGGGCGAAAGGACGACCCCCCCACCCAAACCCGCAGGGTGGAAACGCCGGGCTGACCGCGATTGATTCTCGGACCCCATCGGCCCGTCCCCACTTCCTCTCTCCATGAAACATTGCCGAAAAGGGGCGAGCGCTGGTGACCTGCAGGCCAGGCCTGCGGCTCGGCCTGCGGGCCGCATTGGTCACGCCTGGTCACTGCCGGTCACGGCCCATGGACCTCGCCGGCCCATTGGCCAGCAAAGGATTTGCCTATTGGGGTCATCCTGTGGGCGCGCAACCCTTCGTCGCCCGGCGCGGCCCCGTCCCCGGCCGGCCGGGGAGATATATCGCCCGGGAGTACCATCTGCAGTGTTTTCTCTCTGCGGTCAGTGATACACTGCGCGTTCTACTGTGTGTAGCGGGTTATAAAGGCGCGAGGGGATATAACATACGACCTCGCCCCCCGGCGGCCGTTCGCCAAACAAATCCGACGATAGTCGTTAGGTCCTCGCCTCTGCGCGCAAGCAAAGGTAAAAGTACCATTCAACAATTCAATCAATACAGGACAGTGAAATTTAGTAGACGAAAGTGCAAATTTAGAAGTTCATTGCGTCCGACAAATCGCCAGCAACAAGGACGCAATAAGACACGCCCAGCAGTGTCAATAGTTTTTTAAGACGTAGCTTTGACCGTCCCCTACAGCGTGTCTCGCCCTACTAATGTCAAAAGATAAAAAAAAGACAGAATTGGCGTTGGGTTAGCGTCGTCTAATGGATGAGCTAGCGCGGGTCGGGTCGGGCTCATTACGTCTTTACAGCCCCGCGCGGCTGGCTTCCACTCCCGGGGTAAATGATCCATATATTCGGAGACGGAAGAGGGGAAAAAAAGCAAACGCGAAAAGGGGCACACGTTCCATTAGGGACACCGTTCTCTTTTAACCCCCTCTGGCCATCCCCGGCAGCGCCCGCACCACCACCACCACGCGGTGTTGCGTTATCGAGCGGAACTGATGTCTCCGGAGGAGCAGGAGCAGGGACCTCGCGGTTTAGCCTGCGACCTTCACCCCTACAGCAGCGCGGCGCCCCGCGACTAAGCGCGAAAGAAAGTTTAGCCCGATCCGGACCTCTTTGACGGTCACAACCCATGAAATTTGTAGCGGGTTCCCTTTACTCTTGACCCGACAGTTATTGCTGATTGTTTTAAGTCCGCAGAGAGCCTTGATAGCAAAGCGGAACGGAGACATTTCAGCCCGTTCCAGGGTTATACTCCCGGTCGGGAAACGGAAGAGCAGAAGCCAGCTTCATCTTACTGCAGCATCCTTCCCGACATAAAAGTCACACTAGTCGCCTCCAAAATTATTTGATAATATGGAGAAAGCCTTGGCGCCACCGGCGCAGTGCTCGCATGCCTCTCGCCCATTGTCCGGAAGGGTAAAATTTATCAGTCCAGCCACCTCCTCCTCCTCCTTCTCCTCCTCCTCCGGCAGCGCGGCGGGGCGGCAGCACCCGGGCTCCCCCCTCTTCCGTGAAGGGACGTGCTATACGCCGCATTGTATACGTTCAATTGTTCGCTCAATACACGGCCCGTATTGTCGGCAAATACTGAGAATTCTTTTCTGCGAGGGTCTTTTAAAGTACGGCCCCATGCGTGAGTGCACGGGCCCGGCCCGTGCGCGTTTGCACTGGCCAACGTCATGCAGTCTTAATTTCCATTTGAAAGATCGGCATGCAACCAACCTGTGTTATATTTTTATTGGCCGCGGCGCAGCGCAGCGCTGTGGGTGCGAAGCGCTGACACCCCTCCTGGACCAGGTGACAGGTACCCTCTGCGCGCCCACTCATCTGCCCCGCTGACTCCAAGTGACTGCTAACCTGAAATCACAGAAAAAAGATCCAAATCATTAGGTCTTTTGTCACACTGTTAGATAATCTACTGTAAAGATAGAGATACGTTTCTGGCATCTCGTTATTCTGATTTCATGTAAGCTTAACGGATATTATATTTTAAAGATTTTCTCATATAATGCACAGAACATGATAATGCATTAGTTAGTGAGTTCATCTGTTATAGATTAACAGCAATCTTTACAAGCGCTGTTGCAACTTTCGCTAATCTGTCTGCAATATCAGAGGAGGTATAATGGTTGATACAATAATTGATTGACTGATCCATCTGCACAGATTATTCTTTAAAAAAATCCACATAAAGATCAAATATTTCGAATAGTGTGCCTTTTTCATACGTGACGTCATGGGAAGACGGACTGTGGTGAGGCGCCCTGGTATGGTTGAGCTAGAGGTCCATCAAGCGGAGGAAACTAAACGGCCACTTAGCCGGCCGGTCAGCAACACATCGCTCTGACCCTGCTGCCTCCATTTGTCCGACAGCAGCAGTTCTGACAACCCTTTCATTGTACGCTTTTGTTGCTCCGATGAGCAGGCCATTGTTTCGTGTCGATCAGAGTGCGTACGCCCTGAGAAGGCGCGCACTGCGATCGCACAGGCCATCATTCTGCTAAATAATGCTAGAGAATCTGCCACGCGAAGCTGAAGCACCTGCAAACGGGGATGCCACGTAGATGGGACGCTCGCTACGGATTCTGGAAGAAATTACTCAAAATCAGCCTGGCACTGTGGCCAGATTCGTGATGATTTTAACACAAAATCATGTGATAACTAATGGTTTGTGATTCCCACGATTCATCGCATATTAGAGCATGATAACTTTGTACCACAAAAATAATGTGATAAAAAATACCTGAGAAATTTATCGCAAAAATATTTTGAAAACTTTTCATTACATTTCAGTGTATAACACAATCTATACGCGCATTTTCTGTGATAAAAAGTTATCACATTTATTTTGAGATAATTTTCTCATATTTTTTTTATCACATTTACTTTTGTGATAAAAAATTATCATACTCTCAAAGGCGATGAATCATGGGAATCGCAAACCATACGTCATCATATAATTCCAATTAATTTTATCACAAACTTGATTTCAGTGAGGACGAAGGCAAATAAAAATTATCCGTAAGCGTGTCCCACGCGAGACCTCACACAACACATTAGTTTCATATCATCCCGAAGCAAACACGCCCAACACGACGCACCTCCCAAACCACTCTATTGAGAAGGTAATGGTTTAGCTGGCTGCGCCCTTGCTGCTGCTCGCTCATCTCAGACTTGTCATGTCCTGCTGTATGTTATAATCTCTCTCCTTTTTTTTTTTTACTTTTGTGACGGGTCGGCAGAGTGAATATGCCTTCTCATTCTCACTCCATCAGTCAATATAGACTGATGTGTGGGTGGCTGGACGCCCTCCTACCTCCTCATTGTCAGGAGGCACTCAGTCCACTTGTATTGACACACCGGGTCGGGCCTGGCCGGGCGCGCAACATGTGCCCCTCCCCGCAGGGCAAGTGAAATTAATGATGGTCGCCACCTTTCACCTCCAGAGGGACCCAAGCAAGTGCCCCATGCGGCGTGACGGTAGAAGTGTCGGACGACACCTCCCCGGCCGGCCCGCTTTTGTTGTTCTGATAGAGACACTGTCCAATCCGATAAACAGTCGGACAGACGATGGACAAATGGTAGTACGCACGCCTACACACAAAAAATGTCATCCGATGAGACGTTCCTCTGGCAGAGTACGCCTGGCGTGGTGAGGATTAACTATAGGATCATGAGCTCCGACTGAAGCTCAGATAGTCGTAGATATCACGGTTAAGGTCTATTCTTAAGAAGAGACCATTTAGTAATTTCGTAACCTTGGGCACTCCGAAAATATCCTTCGCTGATTGCCTACAATTTATATAAATTATGAGGCAACTCACCATATTTAATTTTCACTTCCAGCATAATACGGGAGAGCCAATATCGGGGAGTAGTATGAGACAATCAACACGGTGGGTCACAGTTACAATATTGTAACCGCATACAGGGGCAATACGGGGCCCGTGACCCCGAGCGCGACAGTGTGTGTGGTTCGGGGTCACGTGACGGTGAGTTCCTCGGAAGCTTGAGGCGTGTCACTGGCTCCGCGTGATAAATGAGACTTACAACTTAATAATACTTGTCAATCAGCTCCAGACAGCGATACGAGTCGCTGTCTTGGGGCGAGAGCGACAGATAGGGGGTGGGGACAATCAAACGTTACTATCACTCGCGTATGGACACTGCTTGATTACACTCCCTGGCTGCACTCTTTAGGAGATGGTGCGTTAGAATCAGCTGCTTGTCCAGTCGTACATTTAAAGTTTCAACGTCGTTACTTAGAGATGGCCAAATAAAATAAAGGCGCTTTAAGGTGTACAATGTTGAACACGTTTTTTTTTTCGTTTAAGTTACATAATAATCCGCAAATTTTTGAGATTTCAAAGGAATCTTTGGACGATTGGAGCAACTCTGTCGCTGCAGCCCGGCCAGCTGCAGCAGAAAGCACGTAAGTAAAAGCCCCTCTGTCCATTTTCGGCTGAAGCAGGGTTATTGTTAGCGAGGCTGTTTGATAGGCGGCGGGCGTGCGCGCGTCCTTATTATGTCCCCATTGTCGTTTTGCTTTATTTCGCCAATCGTTTTTCGTCGTGTCTCCAACAAGACTCGGGGAGTGTCTGTCGAACCGAAAGGCATCGCGTCTCGCTCGGGTGTCTGCCAGTGGGTGAATGGATGGATGGATGGATGGATGGATGGATGGATGGATGGATGGATGGATGGATGGATGGATGGATTGATGGATGGATGAATGGATGAATGGACGGAAGTAAAAACGATACTAATGATCATTTAGCAAATAAGTAAGAAGTAAAATAGACAAGTCACTCAAGGTTTTTCGATTGTCTTTCGTCCCAAAACATCATTAGTTAACGAGAATGCCAAGTTTCCACACTTCTGCACAAGTTTGCGACGTGATAAATAGAATCTCTTCACAATAAGTAATCCTTACGTGATAAAGTAAGACGCCACAATAAGTAGTGCTTCAAGTTTGCATACTTGAACTGTCTCGAAATGGTGTGCAGCTTCCTCCATTTGTTTTGCAAGTGTACCAAATCAATCGAAACCTTTTTCAGGCTAAAAGCCACAATTTCATAACGTATTTATTGCAATTTTATTAACAAATGCTCTATCGCGAATTTTCCTTATTCCGCACGCAACTCCTCATCTCCTCCCATCTTTTACACACCAACTTGGCTTGCTTTTGCCTTCGGACGCAATCGCGCAAAAGGGTGTGTGCGCATAGCACTTAATCATGTCTCTGTAATGCATTTCCCTTGCTTGTGCCACCTGATGTGGTGTGCAGGGCGTGTCCCGCCCCGCCGCCCCGCCTCTCTAGTGGACAATGCCAACGTCTCATTCAGGCGGTGGACAAGACGGCAGGAGGGTGAGGGGCAAGGGCAGGGCGGGGCGGGGCGGGGCGGGGCGGGGCGGGGCGGGGCGGGGCGGGGCGGGGCGGGGCGGGGCGGGACGGGCCGAGCGGTGTAGTGCCTTGCTCCCGTTGATTGCCGTCGCGATGAAGGCTGTGCACGCCGTGGCGATACAAACAGACCATGCGACATGACACGCCAGGACCACGGCAGAAATAATTTCGCGAACTGCCCTCCACGTTATGTTTAAGTGTTAACGAAAAAAACAAAATTTCCGCGGCTCCTACATTCAATATTTACAAGAATTGTACGGCGGTAGCATATGGGATATTTCAAAGCTGAAACCACAGAATAGCGCAAGGGGCGTTTTTGCTTTCTTTTTGTTCCAAACTACTTCGTGTGCTATATCTGCGCAGACCCGCCGGCAGCAGCAGCGGTCGTCCAATCTAAACCAGTCCTCTTGCGCGTTTTGAACCGCCTTTGGGGATACAACTTCCTGCGAGCATGTGGCGGGCGCGGGGCACACCGGGTGCGGTCGGCCGCTATCTGCCCCGCCGCACCCCGCCCCGCCCCGCCCCGCCCCGCCCTGCACTGTCTGAGCGGCGCGGCGCAACCTGGCAGGGCACTGCTACTGGTAATACCAGCGGTCCTGGTGGCTCCCGTGCATTTACATATCGGCTGATACAATCCCCGAGCGCTCAGCAAGCTGCTCCTGGAAGGGGGGAGGGGGGGGGGCGGCCCCAAGCAGAGCAGCGGCGCGGCGAGGCGCGGTCAGCAGCGTCGTCAGACGGGTAGGGGCTGTGGGCCCCATAATTGAATGGCCGCGGGGAGTGACAGGCCCAGAGAACCGCGCGCGCCACGGTAAACTGGACGCCCGCTGCCGAATCCGTTGCTCTGGCTGCAGCGAGGGAGGAAAAAAAAACACAAGCTGTGGTTATGGGAGCTTAAGTCACTACTTGAAGTGCGCTGTAACACAACAGGATGGTTTTTATGGCATTACTTTTTTTTGCAGTTCTCTTCAACCGATGAAATCACTGGAACAGTCTGAGGCTCACTGGAAATCTTAGATTGCAATGCGTTGATTATCTCATGACTAGAAGCCAAAAAAATGTTCCTTGTGCTCAAAATATTTTTTGAATGGGAAATATCTCAATGATGGGTTACAAACAATTCAGTTACGTTACGATTCCCTGATCCACTGCTGCTGACAAACAACAGTTGTGACCCTAAGCGGGTTCTCAGACAAAATTCATCTTTTACCGCATTGTCATGGAGTAGGCATTGTTCAGGCATCAAATTTCAAACTTTTCTAGACAGCCTTTTTGTTTTCTGTCTCGGCCCACAAAGTTTGCACCAAGACAACGTGCTTCTTATTGTTCGCTACAGCAAAGGTCTTTTCTGCCTGGAGGTCTTAAAGGTGAGACACACGCGGCGCCGGGCCCGCTGGCGCCCTCAGCGGAAATAACTCGAGCTCGAGTTATCGGGCGCCTCCCTCTGAAATATTACTAGGAATGTCGAACGCAACACGCCGCCCGCTGCTGCTCCTGCTTGCATGCGAGCCAACGGATCGCTACCGGCGCTCAGCTGGACCAGCCGGCAGGCAGGTCAGGGGAGAAAAAGAGACGATGCCAATGATGATGATAATGTTGTTGTTCGGAAAAGAGATAAAAAGGAGCAAAAAAAAGGATGATGATCCAAAACAACACTAGACGGAAGCAGTACAACTCAGTAGCCGGTTGGTCCAGACCATGTCGGACTCAAGCTGAGTGTTTACGAGGGCTGGTGAGCGGGACGGGACATGATTATCGTTCGACATGCCCGCCAGGCCCCTGCGCGCCGCGCCCCGCCCCTCCCCGCCCCGTGGGCCCTGCTGGGCCTTTGCTGCATCACCTAACGCAAAATTATTATTACATAGCAGTGAGGTAGCAATGCCAGGAATCTGCGCCGAAAATACAGACGAAAATGCTGTCTTTTCAGGACTCTAAGGCAAATTAAGTATTATGAGGTTTTTATACTTTAAATGGATGTACTTTGATGCAAAAAAAAAGACAAGCTTGAATCAAAATCAATTTTATAAAGGGATACCATCATCCAATGCACCAGAAAAACAAAATACAACTAGGGAGTACCAAAAATATTATAAAGGGTGGAGAGACTTAAACGCAGGACCGAGACAAGAGTCAGACGAGTCAGAAACCGTGGATGAAACCAAAACTAAACCATGACACTATTTAAATAAACACACGACCCTTTTTATGGCAGGTCTGCGACTAGTCATGAGCAGTTTAATGGACGCACGACAGGTTCAATAAGTCTAGGTTTGTGCGCTCAAGCGTGTAGCCCGATGCACGCAGTGTTCGGCCCGGCCCGGTGCCCACCGACCGGCCACCGACAAGGACGAGCGCATCGCGCTTGTACGCTCGGCCCGCGTGTCCCGCCGGCATCACCTGGCTTCTGGTCTTACCAGCCTCCCTCCCCCACCCACCTTCCTCCTGCCGTACGACTACCCGCACGCAACGACCGATTACGCCCATGACGTCTTATTTCGCTCGCTTACCCCACTGATAAAGCGTTTGCGGGGACCACGTGGTCAGCGGACGCCCATTTCGCCTTATCATCGTCTCGTTTCAAAAAGACCGCTACCTGCGGTCCAATCCATAGGCCAGTTCTACACCCATCACGACGCTGGGTTCAATGCAAATGCAAGAGGCAGATTCTCAATTTAAAACAAAAAAAAAAAACGCGAGATTTTCCTCCTTCCTCTACTCAGACCCGTATTTAGGTGACGATTTAAGAACCTCCTCTTTTCAGTGACAATCTAAAAGATTTCACTCAAATTTAGTAATATTTGGATTAAACTCTCGCTCTAAAAAAAGGAGATTACAGAACTACCACTCGAAGAGAGTGGTATTTATTTCTGTAATAGAGCGAGGAAATTAAATATCTCTCTCTTTGTTTCTGTCTGCCTGTCTGCCTGTCTGCCTGCCTGTCTGTCTGTCTGTCTGTCTGTCTGTCTGTCTGTCTGTCTGTCTCTCTCTCTCTCTCTCTCTCTCTGGGAAACCAAGGATTTCACAGTGACCACTCTCTGAACACGATCCCGAGGTAAATCACAGGGAATAGAATTGCCCCGCTCAAGAATGTGTTGGTCCTAAAACCATGTCCACTTTGAGCCCCTGTCGGGACGTCTAATTTCTACTGTAAATCTTGGAAGTCGCGATACGTGGGCGCCGCGGGACTGACCGCACCGGAACAGTGATTCGCCCCGCCGCCGCCGCGACGGGTAGCAAAATAAGATGAAGCAGAACTTGCTGCAGCGCCACGGCGGCAGGGCAGGACGGCGAGCGAGAAAATTTAGAGAGGGCGTCTCTTAATTAACGGCTGCAGTAAATCAGAGCGGCAGCAGGGCGCGGCGGGTTGGGTTGGGGCAGGGCGGGGTGGGGCGGAGTGGGGCGGAGTTGGGCGGGGTGCGGCGGGGCCGGGCAGGGCGCAGTGGCGGCTGCCCTGCTCCTGTCCGGCAGCCCGCCTCGCCGCGCCTCGACCGCGCGGCCCGCCGCCGCTACGCAGTGCCGCGAGACCTAAACTGGAATTTATTGGGTCATTAGTGAACGGCGTGATTTTTGCGCGGCCCCTCTCGTCTTGCCCGTATGAATGGCCGGAGGGCGTAGCGGTGGCGGCAGCGCTGACCTGGGGCACTGCAGGTGAGGCGCGGTAGGGTGGGGTAGTGTATCGTGAGGTGTGGTAACACTTTGAAAAATATCTTTGTAAATTTACGATTAATTTTTTGTAAGTTACGATTTACAAACATGTTGCAAATTTACGACGGACTCTTTTTGCGCGTGAATGAATTTCAAGACGATATGTAGTGCTTGTATTTTTACAATTTGCAATTGTAATTTCACAAATGCACTTCGTGGAAAACTTTCCCGTTAACCTGAGACTATTTTTCACAGTAGAAGGTGAGGTTAGCCCGCCCCCCCTGCATGCAGTACAGTACAAATACGAAGGTGCGCGGAGTGTTTCAGATACCTGGGATGACGCACATCGATCATTAACAAATGCAGTAAAACTCTAACTTTACAAACTGCAGAAGCGAAAATTTAAGTAAGAAATTAAGCGAAAACCCCCAAAAATTAACCGTCTTTCCTTTTAATGTATTCTCCGAATTCAAATAGCGTCGTGGCAGGAAATGTTTTGTCTCTCGAAGGTAAACCGACTCGCTATCTCGCTACAACACGTCACCTCCACACCGCTCAGCGGTTAAGATCATCACGGCGGTCGCTAAAATAAGATTATAACCGAAGTGACCGGCAGAGCGGCGCAGCAGCCTCTTCTGTTGGGCTGTGGCTCAGCCGCCATGTGATCTGCCGAGCGTTCCTAAACGCCGGGCTCGCTTCCTAATCGCCTCCATATACTCCCACCTCGCCGGCGCGCCGTCCGCCTCAATGAGATAATGCCCATTGCTCTCGGTGCGCACACGCGCGCGCTCGTACTCTCTCTCTCTCTCTCTCGCACACACCACACATTGCCTCTTTCTTTCAGTGCACAAACACTACTTCTCCGGCTCAATCTTTGTTGTCGTTCTCTATCTCTCTTTTCTCTCTCTCAAACTCACGCGAGAAAAGACGTGGCGCGCTGCAATGGACGCATTGTGTGTGTGTGTGTGTGTGTGTGTGTGTGTGTGTGTGTGTGTGTGTGTGTGTGTGTGACTTTTGCTCTGCATCGCCACGCGCACTTCGCGTCGTCAGTCCGATTGAGTTATTTCGCATTATCCGTGAGCCTGCTCTCCAAACTCGAAGTACAGCACTTGTAAGAAGTGTGAAACCAAGTGGTCGTATAGTAAAAAGTTTGAGACCCTTGTGCCTTAAAGCTGCATGTGTAACACAGGCTGCCCTACACATACGACTGTAGAAAACGATGGCTCTCACACTTTACAATTTAGTAGTGTACTACACTATGAGAAACTGACAAGCGTCACCACTGTGAAAAATCCTTGTAAACGTTACAGGAAAATTTTCCATGATAAATGTTGTAAGATTACAACTTGAAATTGTAAAATTACAATTACTTTGTATCGACTTAGAATTCATTGACGAGCAAGAATGGGTGGTCGTAAATTTACAACATATTGTGTAAATCGTAAATACAAAATATGTTGTAAATTAACGAAGATATTTGTGAGTGTGACCTTGCCAAGGTGTAAGAAATTTAAGAGATGTCACTGAAAGAGGTTGAAGTTGAAGCCCGCTCCTGGCACGGAGACCTCGCCTCGTTCTGCACCGCTCTGTCTCGCTCTTCCGCCGGTATGCCTGGTGCTGGGCGCCGCTCGGGGCCGGGCGCTGGTCCTGGCCGGCCCTCCACGGAAACCATTGGAAATGCCTCAAGGCGCAGGCTTCGATCCGATCGGGCGGCCGCCGCCCCGCGCAGAGCGCCGGGGACCCAGCGGGGCGGGGCGGGGCGGGGCGGGGCGGCGGGTCTGGACGGGACGGCTCGACTGGGCCGGGCCGGCAGGGCTGGGCAGGGCCACCGGGCCGCGCGGGGCCGCAGGGACAATCGCCAAAAGGTGCTTCACCTGCTCCTGTGCGCAATCGCCTGCACCAGCAGCAGAACCGGCACGGGGCCGGGCAGAGAAAGATTTGGCTGCTGAGAGAGGGAGAGGGAGGGAGGGAGAGGGAGAGGGAGAGGAGAGGGAGAGGGAGAGAGAAGAGCAAGAGCAAAGATGAAAAAGGAAAGAGGAAAGAGAAAGAGGAAAGAGAAAGAAGAAAGAGAAAGAGGAAAGAGAAAGAGGAAAGAGAAAGAGGAAAGAGAAAGAGGAAAGAGAAAGAGGAATGAGAAAGAGGAATGAGAAAAAGGAATGAGAAAGAGGAATGAGAAAGAGGAAAGAGAAAGAGAAAATGGAAAGAGGAAAGAGGACATTCTAAAGGCCCGTATGACACTCGTTATCTCAAAAGTATAACGCGCGTCATGACGATATTTTCTTCAAATATGACGAAATCAAAGCTTTTGATTTTAGTTCCAATGAATTTTTAGTGAAATTTTAATTCGAATGATCCTAGAGAGAGGAAGGGAAGAGGAAAGAAAGAGGCAAGGTAGAGGCAAGTGAAAGGTTAGGAAGAGAGGGAGAGAGGGCGAGAGGAGAGAGGGAGAGAGGGCGAGAGGGAGAGAGGGAGAGAGGGCGAGAGGGAGAGAGGGAGAGAGGGAGAGAGGGAGAGAGGGAGAGAGAGAGAGAGAGAGAGAGAGAGAGACGAGGCTACGCCAACGTTTGGTCCAGTGCATGGCTGCACGCAGCGGGTGCGCGTACGCACACACGCACACACACACACACACGCACTCTAGCGCACGCGCGCAGCAGGAATGCTGGGAGTGCAGCTCGCGTGAGCGGCACGGGTCCGAGAGGCTGCTGCCCGAAGGGCTGCCTACCGACGCGGCGTCGGTAGCACTGCGCATGCGCGTAGCACCTGCGACCTATGGTGGCGATGGCGATCGGGTCACGTCACTGATCTAGATCCGTCAGGTTTGGCTACAACCGGCCCAACGGTAATTGTAAATCTCCAAAGGTTTTTCCACCCTTGTTTCAGAGGAATAAACCTTCCTTTTCTTGGACGAAATCGAGGGGGCCTCAACTCTGCTCTGCAGTGTACACCGGATTGCCAAGATTGCAAGATTGCCTGTGTCTTATTTAGCCTTTCTAAGGCAAAACGCCTGTATGTAGGCAACAAGTACGGCTTTTCCCCGAGTTCTGTAATGATTGCCGAAGATTGTCCATGGATTGCCAGAGTGGGTGTACACCGGATTGCCCGAGTTGAGGCCCGGCCCCCTCGAACGAAATCTGAAGTCTGTTGAGACTGGTTGTCTCGCGCACGCCCTGAGGGGCGATGAGAGATGCCCTCTGGACCGGGGGCCTGGCCTGCCGCCGCGCCGCGTCCCCCGCCTTGTTGATTGGGCGGCGGCCCTGCCCCCCAGACACGTGCGCGCGCGGTGCGGGACTCTCGTTTGTTTCCGAACGATCATATAAATCTCACAATGGCACACAATGGTCGGCGGCGGCGGCATCCCGGTCGGCATCAGGCTCGCCGCGCCGCGCGCCCGGGCCCCGCCCCGCCCCGCCCCGCCCCGCCCGGCCGAAAACCTGACAAAAATGTGCATCGATACGTTTGTTGTTTTCGGAGGGGACGAACGAACGAACGAACGGCCGTCGCCGGCGGCGGGCCTCTGGGCCAGCAGCACCGCCCCCCCCCCCTCCCCTTTCCCCGTCCCGCCCTACGGCGGTGGCGGGCGGGCGCCGTGATGCCTCGGCGTGGCGTGGCGTCGCGGGTGCACGCCGCCCGGGCTGCACATACGCCCTTATTGTGCAGACCTCCTCCCCCTGCCCCCCGCCCGCCTCCCCTCACTTTGGAACGTTCCTGAGCGCGCGCCGTTCAGTTCGACGGCTCGCCGATCGGTATATCTTGTTATTATTTTTTTATTTCTCTCGTGCACCCTGCTCTCTGTGTGTGTGTGTGTGTGTGTGTGTGTGTGTGTGTGTTGACAAAAGCCTATTGTTTTGGACCGCCACTTTTAAGCCCTTCGATCGGGTCGGAGCCCGCGACGTGACGCAAAGACAAAAAGACGTTCGCGTCGCGTCGCCGTCCGCGCAAGCCGGGAGGGAGAGGGAGAGGAGGGGGGAGGAGAAGACCTCAATCGGCGGCGCGAGTTTTTCGCGACGGCATCAGGCAGCAGCCTGAGCTGGACCCGACCCTGTATTTATTTTGGGCCCACTGATCTTTCTGCTGGGCCGGGTTAGCCTCTCTCCTTTTGCGGATGCGATTGAATGTGTTGAATGAAGTCGGCGAAAATTATTCTAGGTGTACTTAAGTCTTGATACCAGATCCTCTCTCTCTCTCTCTCTCTCTCTCTCTCTCTCTCTCTCTCTCTCTCTCTCTCTCTCTCTCTCTCTCTCTCTCTCTCTCTCTCTCTCACTGCAGCTCCCTGGAGCAGGCAGTCGTGCTCCCGGTAGCCTCTCATAAGCCTCCATACGGCGCTCCTCTCCGGCGGCACTGGCGCAGGCGCAGCGACTCCAAGCTTCGTTCTCGGTATTCCTCCCTGCCTTGTCTCCGATCGAAAGGAGAGGCAAGAGCAGGAGCAATTCGGCAAAATGAATATAAATCAAGAGACAAACGTATTTGTCTTTGAGAGCGGCCGGCCTATGTCTTCTACAGCACTCGCTTCACTTATATGCAAAGCCCTTTCTTCTTCATCTTCTTCTTCCTTCCTTATCTGATATATTTCTTTTGGGCCGTGCCGCCATTGGGGCAAAGTAAAAATGCGATTTTATAAGAACGATTCGATACTATTTAATAAACAAAATGGTATTTTAAAGGATACTAACTTTTCAAAATAAATGTTGACATTGCTTTCACTTCTGCCGCGTGAGCCGCCAAACAACTGGGCTGTCGTGGCAAACGGTCAGAGGCACGTCAAAACTTTGAGCGCCGCCAGAGGGCGCAGCGGGCGCGGCGCTGACACTGCCCGCCATGACAGGACCACCTTGACGGCCCTGCCCTGTGAGTGAATGACGCGCCCGACGCTGACGACGGCAAATTAAGCGCCCCAATTTCGAATTCACTAATAGTGAGGAACAGCGTGATTGAGAAACGTTACATTCTGTTTTGTAATCAGGTTATACGTTTCTCCAGACAGGAAAAGCCCAAACACTAACCTCGCAGAAAGAGGGAAGGTAGTCTGCTAAGTAGATTCATCAAATAGAAAATCTTGAGCCCTTGAAAAACAAAGGTACAGTAAACACTGATTTTCAAAGGGCAATGAGTCTTGTCCTTTTGGGGAAATTATCGTGTCCTATTTGTGGCGACGAAGGGTTTTTGTGATGATGAACTGTGTTTTGGCGAGAAACCATTTTATTGCCGTTCCAGCGGTAATGAGTTGCAAACCTAATGGCAACATTGAATGGGTTGACAAATAAGCAGTTGCCATCTAATCGAAGCAACTCAATTTTCAGCAAACCTCAGCTTAGCTCATAAAGCAATAAGTTGCTGTTGAAGACCGTGGCAGTACAGTAGACCTTTAACATTAATCCACACGAAGCAATCAAGAGCACATTAGTCAATAATGCGGGTTATTTTATTTTAATGCAGGCGTTAAGAGACTTAGATCGGGCTCATTTTTTTTTTTTTATAATCTTCGAAAAACGGGACGTCTAGGATATATGGCATCTCTGATAATTATACTGAGAGACCCCCCATCGCAGCACAGTGCATACCTGCACCCTCGCCGTAACCTGCCTAACACGCAAGTTGATCGAAAAGGGTGCGTATTAATTTCAACCTCTGTTATACGGTCGTTTTCTACCTACAGGAGGAGGCAGGTTTGGGCCGCGGCGTTCCCCCTTCCAGGAACACGCACCCACAAACGCGCGTGGGCGAGCGGTGTAGGGTGAGGCGGGGTGGGGCGGGGTGGGGCGGGGCCAACCCCACACACCCTAGACAGCCCGCCGCCGCCCCGCACCGGCACGCCTAGGTGTGCAGCTACCCTCATCATACCTGTCGAGGGGGTCCTGGGCAGGGGGCGGGTTGGGGCCGAGCCCTGCCCCAGGAGGGGCTCCCGCAGGGGCACTCCCAGACAGGCTGTCTCCTGCGACGCATAGGGGAGCCCCTCCCCCGCCCCCTCCAGAGAGGCTGACTCAAGACTGAGCAGCGCAGGTCCATCACGCTACATCGCCACTTTTTTTTATTTTATTGGGGCGGGTGGATCCCTAATGGACCGGAGGGCGGGTCCCCGTAGGGCTCAGGGCAGTATCAAAACAGCGACGGACGCATGACATACCTGGCGGCGGTGATTCATACGCGCTCGGGCCCGGCTACAGTTACCTGAGATCGTGTTTCCCCGAGGTAAATTGAGCGAGGTGCATCAGCTTTGCACCATACGGACCCAACCCACAGGCTGCCACTGAGCCCGCCACTGCTGCTGGCTACACACCTTCCGATTTTCCTGCTCCCGGCGGCGGCATGCCCCCGGTTAAGTCACCTGCGAGTAAGTCGTCTTCGCTATCGGCAGCTTTTCCCACTCGCTGTCCATTCTTCCCATTCACCGGCGCGGCGTGGCGCTGAGACCCATTAGGAGGCAGAAGTGCTGACTCTCCGATCGGACGATTTTATCGCGACGGACGAATTAGTAAGAGGTTTATATCACGCGAACGGCGGCGTGGCGCGGCATGGCGCGGCCGTCGGCAGGAGTGCACCCCCACATCGAGATGGCTGATAACACCTGCGCCTCCTCCACACCAAGAAAAGCTTTCGGTGAACTGCACTGTAAGCGACAGTGAACTCTGCACCAACGTTGCTTACGATGACCTTTCACCGTATGACTTCACTGTACCAGTAGTCTATACACAACACATATAGCAAATTCTCACTCTACACTGGAAAAACTAACGTGACATGTGTCACGTTTCTTGCTGCACTCTCTGTGTGATGCCCCTATCCTTTTGCATGGGGACACTGTAAACGCCGTGGCTACTTTTAATGCCAAATTTTGGCGTTTGGTTTTGAACGCCCAAATTTTGGTCTCTTTCTAAAGGAAAGCTAATTTTTGGCTACCTTTAATGCCGAATTTTTGCCTTCCTTTACAGAATGCAAATTTTTGGCGTTAAAAGTGCCCAAACATTGGCATTTCTTTAGAAAGATGCCAAAATTTGGCATTTTAAAAACGACGCCAGTATTGTGGCATCAAAAGTTGCCTCAGGGTTTACAGTGGAGGAGTGCATCAAGAAACGTTCTCTCAGGAGAGTGCTTGATAATGTGTGACACATGTCACACTTGTTTTTGCAGTGTATAACCCTTTGCATCCAGCGATGCCCACTTTTATATCACTGACAGCCTGCATTTCTCCGCTGCTACTTTATACTTTGATGTTACAAGGCCAAAACTACATGGTTGCAGCAGTGCAAGCAAGCCGATCCAATATGAGCGGCTAGCCCGTGTAACGCAGCCCTGTGCAAGCCCTTCCAAGATGTGTGCTTTTATTTGTTGTTGAAGTCAAGACAGGTAGCGCAGACACCGAGGCACAACAACGATTACACGGAGTGCAGTTGCATCCCGGGCTGCAGCGGCGGCGGCGGAACAAGCAGCAGCAGCAGCAGAAATCACTCGGAGGAGCGGCAGAAATTGCAGTCGGACAATCGGAAGCCTGTTGGGCCGGGACGGCAACAGCAGCCAGCCGGGCCGGGCAGCGGCCGGTGGGGCGGGACGGACAGTCCGCA
>CM066259.1:0-30000 GCA_033675135.1 Frankliniella intonsa
TACTCTTTTTGGCGTGCGACAACGACTGCGCCGACTGCTTAAGGGGGTTGGTTCGTTGGTCAGAGACCCAGTCGCCCCGACCCGCCCTGCTCCGCCCTGCCCTGCCCCGCCTCGCCCCGCCCCGCCTCGCCCCGCCCCGCCCCACCCATAGCTTTTACTTGTTAGTAAATTTCGAACGCTGCAGCAGTGCCAGGGGGCGGTTTATTAAGGGCCGACTGAGGGGGCCAATGCCTAGAGCGGGTTGCCTATGTTTCAGTGTGCTGCACGACACATTGCCCCAGGTGGCTCTCTGGAGGCCATAGGAGGGGGCAGTGTCGTGGCCATAAAAGTAGGCAATAAGTCACCCAAACACAGGAGTAAAGCGGGCTGCATCTGCGCCTGACTACTAGGCAACACGCTTGCACGCGTGCGTAAATGTTGCCTAGTAGGCAGGCGCAGATGCAGCCCGCTTTCACCCACTGTGTTGGGGGCTACTTACTGCCTACCTCTCCGGCAATACTATGAGGAGGATAAGTGGTTGTGCCCTTAAATTACGCCTGGGCAGTGCAGCTGGCTGTGTAGCTAGCAAGGGGCCACCCTCGTTGAGCGCCAGACGTAAAAAGTAGAGATTTAAAGAAAAATCCGTAAGGCTACTATTCGTGCCTAAAAATTTCAAAAATGGCAAGGTCATAGAGCGTGATTGGCGATAAACAGCGCGGTGCGGGGCAGCAGGCGCGGCGGGTGCACCCGCATGCAGAGAGTCCACAGGGCTGGCCCGCCCCACCATGCCACGCCACGCCACGCCACGCCACGCCACGCCACGCCACGCCACGCGACACTGCGTCACGTTGGAATGAAATACGATCCGCAGGGAATGTCCGTTTCCAGTCACCCGTCATTCCCCACCAGGGCTGTGCCGTTCTGGGCAGCAGGGCGCACTGCTACTGCTGGGGGTGGGTGCGGAGCGGCGTGGCGTGGCGAGGCGTGGCGACGTGTCGCCGCCCCCAGCAGGTGGCTGCCGCTGCCGAAAACTTGCAGCAGAGCAACAGACAGAGAAAACTTATCCAATCCTTCTTCCTCTCTGCTCCGTGGGGTCCCCCCGCTCGGGTCGCCCACTACCTCAAGTAGTGTACCCTATACAGTAATATGAGTAAAGGCGAGCATTGGTGACTGCTGCTGCCGAGTACTCGTGAGTATTGGCGAGTTTTGGCGAGTAATGTGCGAGTGTTGGCGAGTATTAGCGAGTATCGGCGAGTATTTCGCGAGTGATTTGCAAAAAAAGATTGCGATTATTGGTGAGTAATGCCGAGAAATATTGAGTTGGGCGTGAGTAATTTTCTTTGTGCACACACGAGTAACAAAGCGGTGGACCCCCCGCTCTGCTCAGTGTCCACGCGCGTGTCAGTCGTGCCTCTTGGCTAGCCACACCACCGTTCTGCAGCAGTGCTAATAGAGTAGTAGGCAAAAAGCAGCCGGAACACAGTAGAGTAAAGCGGACTGCGTCTGCGCATGCCTACTAGGCAAACACCTCAGCATAGTAGGAGCAGGCGGAGGCGCCGAGGGGTCCCCCACTCTCCAAAAGGGTGTACAAAGAGTGTCGCGAGTCGCGAGTAATCGCGAGTATTGGCGAGTTTTGGCGAGTATCGTGCGAGTATTTCTTGATTTTTTCGCTAGTATTGGCGAGTATTCGCGAGTAACTCGCGAGTAATTTTTTTGGTGTACAATGAGTATTTTAGTGGGGGACCCCTCGGGAGGCACTATGAAGTCCGCCTTATGGCACTCTCTTTAGGCTACTTATGGATGCCTACTTTTCTGCGGCAACACTGGCCGTTCTGTAGTTCAACTTGTGGTTCATACAATGGCCTGACTCAATTTTCGCTGTAGGGCCACCCCCAGCAGCGACATGTCACGACAGCAGGAGCAGCGAAATGGACTCGGGGCGGGGCGGGGCGGGGCGGGGCGGGGCGGGGCGGGGCGGGGCGGGGCGGGGCGCGGGGCGGGTTGCGTGATGCCGGCGGTGCCGGCGCTATGGAATGCTGGCGGGGAGGCGTCGGGATCGCGTGATCTGTGCGTTTTGAATTGGGACCAGCGTGTGAAATATGAGCGAGCCGGAATGTCCATCTCTCCTCTGCGCTGCGGAGGTTCCGGTCCGGTTGTGGGGCGGCCCGCGTGCCGGGGGCGGGGCGCGGGGCGCGGGGGCGGGGCGCGGGGGCGGGGCGCGGGGGCGGGGCGCGGGGGCGGGGCGCGGGGGCGGGGCACGGGGGTGGCTGCGTCAGCCAGGCCCGGGTGAGAAGACATGCTCGCGAGCGTGGCGGGAAAAACGCGATCCTCGAAAACAGCCGCCTTCTTTTCCACAGATAAGACACATTATGGTTTAACTTCTTCACAGAAAAAGTCTTTTTCGATGTACTTCTCCTGTATTTTTTTAATGCGCATATTCTTTTTGTATTTTCGAGTAATTATTCTGATGTATTTTCTATGTCGAACTTTTACTCGAATTGGTCCTCCGCAAATTTCCGAAGGTTAACTGCTTGCGCGTGGTTTACTGTAGGGGACGCGCCGTAGGGTATCAGGGGGCAGTAGAGTGAGAGGGAGAGAGGGAGAGAGAGAGAGAGAGAGAGAGAGAGAGAGAGAGAGAGAGAGAGAGAGAGAGAGAGAGCTGACAGGTCGGCTCCTCCTGAACGTCACTCCCCTGTCGAAGCGTCCATCCCTCCCATCGCCCCGTTTGACAACCCGCAAATAGCGTTATCAGGGCGACGGGTACGTGCCGCAAGGGTGAGGGCGACGGGCGAGCGAGTCTGAGGCAAAGGGTAGTGCTGGAAACAGGCTGCGTGAAAGAGGCAAAGCATGATAGGAGGTGGAAAACTTACTTTACACCCTCACTGTTAAAACCTTACAAAGCAATGC
This sequence comes from Frankliniella intonsa, assembly GCA_033675135.1. NCBI lineage: Eukaryota > Metazoa > Arthropoda > Insecta > Thysanoptera > Thripidae > Frankliniella > Frankliniella intonsa. Next base: position 2,887 of record CM066259.1, read on the forward strand.
TTTGCAATTACAAACAAAATGCTTCGCAATTGCGAAGGATTTGGCTGCTTTGTAATACAAAGCATTTTGTTTGTATTGCGAAGCTTTTGCTTTGTAGCTTGCGAAGCATTTGCTTCGCAGCTTGCGAAGCATTTGCGAAATGCTTTGTATTACAAACAAAATGCTTTGTAATACAAAGCATCCAAATGCTTTGCAAGCTTACAAACTATTTTGTTTGTAGGGATTTAACAGTGCTCCCTGATGTCTCTGGGAGTAAAAAGAAGTGGGAATCGTGGAAAAATTTGCGATCGAGTTTCGAGTTACAACAGTTTAAAATTATAAACACACACATGCAATTCATCGACGAGATGTAAATTTACACAGTGCTAGCGCCTTACGATGAATTTCACTGTAAGCTATGGCTTTTATCTGTATATCAGGGTGAATTTTTATCATGTAAGCGACAGTGCTACAGGGTTCAAAAATGAAAATCACCGTAATCTTTGACTGGAAGACATCATTTTGGAAGATGTTAAATTACAAAATCTGCTGTTGTAAATCTAAAGGGGGTGTTTTTCCCGGCAGACAAACAACTTTATGGTAAAAATATATCGAAATGTTTTAATAATTTGTCATAGGGTCGTGTTTGCGGTGGGGCGCGGGCGGCCACACTGACACCACGCCGTCACCCCGTCACCGTCTGCCCATCACCCACGCAGAGTGCCTGTTCCTGCTCCCTTCGGTACAGAGGTAGAGATTTTAATGCTACGTGTCAGCTATCAAGTCTGCATTCCTACCCTCACCCCCTCCTCTCTCTTTCTCTCTTTCTCCCTCTCTCTTCCTCTCTCCTCTCTCTCTCTGTCTATCTCTATTTCTCTCTCTCTCTCTCTCTCTCTCTCTCTCTCTCTCTCTCTCTCTCTACGGCAGACAACGCGTTTCTACTCGACGCTATGGAAAAATGTACCCGCGAGCGCGTGATGATGCTACACTGTAATCAAAAGTGTTCAACTGACACACACTTCAAAGTGTTGAACCCAGTGTTCACCGCTGTAAGATGTCTCGTTAAAATGCCTATGTATTTTATATGAGGAAGTAGGTGTTAGACCGATATGTGGTCCAGTAGAATGTGTCCAACGCAAAGGCTGAACACTTTTGTCCCCAATGAAATACATGGTCATTTAAGCAAGCATCTTAAAATGTTGAACACTGTGTTCAACACTTTGAAGTGTGTGTCTGTTGAACACTTTTGATTACAGCGCACACATCAAAAAAAGAGATAATGGTATGGCATTGACATCCAGCGCTAACAAAAAAATAAAAAATAAAACACAATACCAAGAGCAGGAGAGGGGAATTAAATGTCGACAACACATTCCCAAAATCTGTCTTCTCCGGCCGGCTCTCCTCTCGGCTTGGCGACAGTCGCCTTGACATGGTTTGTCTTCAAAAATACTGGTCGCCCAACCGAAGGGCCTTCCAGTCGTATCTGCTGCAGGGAGCCACATCAACCCCCACCGCCTCCCCCGGCCCGGCCGGCCCCAGCCACCCCCGCGCCCCGCCCCACCCCACCACCCCCGCGCCCGCACCAAGGTACTTGTTAATTCCGGAGACGTACAGCCCCGTATTGATTGCCGAGGTCCCTCTTCTTCTTCTCCTTCGTTTGCTCTCTGTCTCCCTTACCCCCTCCTCACCTCTCCATCTCTCTCCCCTCCCCCCTCACTCTCTCGTTCCCTCTTACACTCTCCCTCGTCCTCAAAACTCTCCTTCCCCCTTTATTCTCGTTCTCCTCTTCCTCTTATTCGACGCCCCCCTCCCTCTCCTTATCCCCTCCTCTTTTAACCCCCCCTCCCCCTCCCTTCAACCCCTCTCACGTTTTCTCGCGAGTTCTTTCTCTTGCTTTTTCGTCGAGTTCGCTCTGTTGTTATGGTGACGATGTCGAAGGCCGTCAAGACAAACTTCGTCCATCGCCCGTCTACAGTGGACAACCCACAGCTACCCATCTACTACACTGACGTCAAGGTGCAACTGCCTCGTACGCCGCACCACACCCACAAAAACAACACCAAAAAAAGACTCCTAGATACAAAGACCAACTCCTTTTCTCTCCCTTGCAAAAACAAATACTCAATTTTTCTATTTGACGCCTGTCTATGCTCACGCACCCACTACTACACCCCCGCCCTTTGCCGTCCCCAAAGACTCGTCTGCCCGGCACCGCCACAGTGCAGCAGGCGATACAAATTAGGTCTATATTACGTCTCAATACCGGCGCACCCCTCCCCTCCCCCGCCGCGCGGGGTCCCTCCCCTCCCCTCCCGGGCCGCCCGCGCTACTAGTATTTTTATTTGTTGGCTGGATAGGGGACCTCGCAGTGGCAGCAACGCTGTGGCGTGGCGTGGCGCGGCGTGGGGAAGCTCGCTGCGGACAAATTAGGATCGCTCTATCCCCTATAGCGTAGTGGGGCTATTGTTGCAGATATGGTTCGTTTGCGATCCGAACCTGGCCCCGGCCTGGTCGGGGTCGCGACGCGCCGTCTTCCCCTCCAGCCGGGTCGCTCAGCGCTGCGCGCACCCGACTACTAGAAACGCGTTCCTTCTCTATCCTACCTTCACTGTCAGGCTATCTAGGTTCTACACCCACAAAATAAAAGCTTACCACTGTGAAAAATACTTGTAAAGGTTACAGGAAAATTTTCCATGATAAATGTTGTAAAATTACAATTTGAAATTGTAAAATACAATTACTTTGTATCGACTTACACCCTAACTGTATTTGTATGTTTTTGTGCAAACGTTTGTGCAAAGTTAAACATGCATATCGTTTCACACAAATTTATACGAAAAACTGCATGAATTTATACAAATGTATGCACAAAATCGTTCAAATCGACGCACAAATTTGTGTGAAAAATTTGATTGCTTAACTTTGTACAAATAAAAGATACAAATCCGGTTAGAGTGTAGAATTCATTGACGCGCATGAATGGCCGGTCGTAAATTTACAACATATTTTGTAAATCGTGATAACAAAATATGTTGTAAATTTACGAAGCTATTTATCACAGTGACAGAGAACTTCACTGTAAGCTATACATTAAGCTCTTCAACACTTTACCTCAGGGTGAAGTTTCACCATAGCTAAACCGCCTTAAAATAAATACATTTTCTTTGATCAAGAAGTGCAGAGACTTGATTGAAGTTCATGGGTTTTGAGCACCTCAAGGCTTTATAGTCTTGACTCAAAACCCACTTTTTCTGCGTGTTTCCCTAGTCTCTTCGACTCACTCAGCACTGGCTCGGCCTGCCCTGGTCGCTCCAACTTTTCCTCTCAAATCGCGGAACCTTTTTTCCCTTTTCCTCCCTCCTTTTTTTCTCTTTTTATTTTCTTTTATGTCACTTGCCTTATCGCGGGACGGGCGGTGCTGGTGGGAGAGAGTGGAGGGGAGGGGGGGGGAGCAAAAGCACGAGGCCCTAATGAGGACGGTGGGGGCGTGGCGGGGCGGGGCGGGGCGGGGCGGGGCGGGGCGGGGCGGGCGGTGGGGGAGAGTGGTCAGTCAGCCCTCCGCTGGGACCAGCAGCCAGTGTGATTCGCCCCCCCCCCCACCACCACCACACACACGCGCCACACGTGAATCGCGGGCCATGCTGCCTATGGATGGACCTCTGCTTCTGCTGGTTTTGCGCCACGCCACGCCACGCCGCCAAAATTTGGACTCATCACAGAAAACGAGGCGTGTCGGCGCGTTATTGGACGTAACAGAGTACCAATTTACCGACCCCGCTGTCCTCCCCTTCGGCGCCCCCCCCCTCTCCCCTTCCCCCCGAGGCCATCCTCGCCTGCCTACCCCCTGCCCCCACCCCTCACTGCTCGATCCGCTTGGCTTCTCATCTTGAAATACCTTTCCAGAACCACCTCAGGGCAAAACCGCACCCCTACCAGGCTCAACCCTCTCCGCCACCCCATTTTAGAGAGAACCCCCCCCTCTCTCTCTCTCTCTCGCTCTCTCTCTCGCTCTCTCTCTCTCTCTCTCTCTCTCATGCATCCCCCGTTCCGCTGGAGATCAGTAAGTGTGAAGAGGTCGCCCGGGGCGCTACAGTTGTCCACGTGCACTGCGCACCCCCGCCCCGCCCCGCCCCGCCCCGCCCCGCCCCGCCCCGCCCCGCCCTGCCCCACCCCGCCCGCCCGCCCCGCCGCCCCGCCCCGCCCTGCCCCGCCCCGCCCCGCCTCGCCCCGCCCCGCCCCGCCCCACCCCGCCCCACCCCACGCACAAGTTCGCTTCAGGGGAGGTACATAGTTTACACAGGACGCGCGGCTACCGCTAGAAAAGGCGATGACACAATGAGGGAAACCGTAGCAGTTATTTAACTGTAACGGCGACGACAGCGGGCGTAATACTGAACCAAACATAACCACAGAAACTGGATGCGCGTCGAGGGGGCCTCAACTCGAGCAGTCCGGTGAACAGCTACCCTGGCAATCCGTGGGCAATCCGTGACAATCTTCACAAAACAGGGTACAAACGCCGTACGTGTTGCCTATATGTAGGCGTTTTTGCGTTTAATGGGGCTTAAAAAATGTACACGCAATCTGGCAATCCGCTGTACACTGGACACAGGACGAATAGGCTCCCTCGATTCGCGTTGCAGTTACAGTGTCATGTAATAGGGAAACGTATGTGGCGCGAATCTTTGTGCAGGTCTAAGGTCTGCATTCTAACAGTGGTTGTTGGGGGTGAGGAGCAGGGGGGAAGAGGAGGGGGTGGCAGGGGGTGGCAGGGGGTGGCAGGGGGCTGGCAGGGGGCCGACAGAGCAGCACGGGGGGCCAGGCCGGCCCAGCAGGCTCGGCCCGGGAGAGCCCCGACAGCGTGCCTCCTCTATTGACAGACGTTGTCAGTGGCCGAGCGCACCCTCTCTCTCTCTCTCCCTCTCTCCACACGGCACGGCACGGCCGCACCTTCTCCCTCACTCGCTGCTGCTCCAGCCCCTCCGGCCCGCCCCGCCGCTCTGTTCCGGCTAAACCAAGTGGAAGAACTCGAGTTACTGCTGAGCGCGCTCAGGGCCGGGCTGGGCCGGGCTGCTCGCCCTGGGCTGCAGGGCTAGGCGGGGTCCTGGTTCTCCGCCGGGCCGGGGGGGCCTCGGGGTATAGCCTCCCCCTCGCGCACCCCCCGCGGACCGGAGCCTGCGGCGCTATGCCGCCGCCCGCCCCGCCACTCTCTGTCTCTCTCTCTCTCGCTCTCGCTCTCTCTCGCTCGCTCTCGCTCGCTCTCTCTCTCTCTCTCTCTCTCTCTCTCTCTCGTTCTCTCCCTCGCACCCCCTTAACCATCCGACCTCCTCTCTCTTTCCCTCCCTGCCCGAAATAAGTGGCGGCCGCAGTGGTTAGCGGTGAGGGGGAGGCGGGAGGCGGGAGGGTGGAGGGGCGGATCAACCGCATGCACCAATCGCACCAACTGTCACAACACGCGCAGGCAGGCATTTGGGCAGGCCGCCGCAAGCCGCCGCGCGGCTGACGTTGGGAAATTGAACAAATGCGTCAAATTTTGACAGCAGGGCCGCGCCGCCCCACTCGACCAGTGCTCTGGAAAATGCTCCTCTAGTGCTGTAGACTGATTCAGAATAGGGCGCTCCTCGCTCTATGTCGCTCGCACTCATGAGGCGGACCGTATAGGTGCGAGAGAGACAGAACGAGAAGAGCGCTCTTCTGAATCTGTCAGCCGCTGCTACTGCTGCCGCCCCTCCGCCGCCCCGCCCTCTCCCCCTTCAGGCTGCAGTTCTGCTCGAGCTAGCAGAGCGCTGGCTGCTCGGCGCCCGCGGGCGCGCCAATCAGGTAGACGCGTGAAGATGGATGCTGCATCTGCGGCAATACACTCGACGGAATTGCAGTGTGATTGAGGCCGCGCAGGGCGGGACAGGGCAGGGCGGGGCGGGGCGGGGCCGGGTGGGGCGGGGCGGGGCAGGGCGGGGCGGGGCGGGGCCGGGTGGGGCGGGGCGGGGCAGGGGAGGAGTCGAGGAGTGTTGCACCGATGCGGCAGCAGCAGCTAGGAGGGGCATATGTTGCGCGCAAGTGACCTCAGGGACGTATTAAGATCCTGTCGACAGAGGGGGCGGTGCCATGTGGGTTGCCTACGTACAGGGGTTTTGTAGCTCAAGTTGCCTTCCCTTCAGGCGGTTAAGAGCCTCAGCCTGCATTAGTGACCACGCCAGACAGAGCACAGGGAGTCGCGGTAGCCGTAGAGGTCACCGTCGACAGTCAGTACCCCGTCGACGAGGAGTCTGACGACATGGATGTGCCCGTCGACAAACACAAGGAGGCCACCGTCGACAAGGAGGTTCACGTCCACGTCGACCAAACCCCTGCGCCGACAATGAGGTTCGCCTGAAGAGATCCCTCCCCGACGAGGTGCCCGTTGACCCGGATGTCCGCCGCGCCGCATCGACAAGATGTTGCAAAGTAAATTCTTTGCAGCGTTGCGAAGAATTTTCAATATTCGTATTACGAAGAATTTGTTCGTATTGCAAAGAACTTCTTTGCAAGCTACTAGAATTCTTACAAACTATTTGTTTGTATTGCAAAGAAATAGTTCGTAAGCTTACGAAGAATTACTTCGTAATACAATGCTTCAAAATTCTTTGCAACTTACAAAGAAAATAGTTTGCAATACGAACCAATTCTTTGCAAGCATTTTACAGTGCGCGCCTCATCGACGAGGTGCCCGACGGACGATAAACAGTTGTCAGTCGACAAGAAAGCAGGTATTCGACATAGCACGACCTCAATGTCGAGGAGAAGTCCGAGAACAAGAGTAAGGGTAGTTCCAGGCAAAACGGTCGGTGACTCGGCCCATGGCAAAGGGCGAAACTTATGGCCACGCCATTCGTCAAAGAAGATAGGTCACCGTCTTGACTTGACTTGAGAGAACCAGGTCACAATTGACCCAAGGTTGTTCACCCCCCAGGAGGGGGCTCAGACGACATATTGTTTGCCCAGTGGCGACAAGTACACCGGCATATCGAAGAGGCCTCCGACAAGTCGAAGCAACCCGTCGTCATCTCCACCAGCACAGAGAGCCCAGCCCCCTACCCCTCCCCTCTCTCGCCGCGGGGCTGGCGGCCGCGGCTGGCCTGTCCGTCGCGACGCCGAGCTCCAACGAGAGCACCGCGCCCCCGGCGCCCACATCCAGCTGCGCCCACACCCAACCCCACTCTTTTTACTTTTGTCACTTCATTTATTTTTTTTTTTTTTTTTCAATTTTTTTTGAGGGGGGGGGGGGGATGGGGTGCTTTAGTAGGGGAGAAGCACCGCGGACAACAGAAAGGAAAATAGGAGATGGAGCGAGATGGACATGGCAGACGACGCGAGCTCCACGGGACGACGTGGCCGTCCCGGACCGCCCCGCCCCGCCCCGCCCCGCCCCGCCCCGCCCCGCCCCGCCCCGCCCCGCCACACCCCGCCCCACCTCGCCCGCTTCGACACGACCACATCGCAGCACAGCGCGGCCCTGCCCGCGGCCCCACCCACTCGACAGGACCGGCCGGTGGGACCAGCCCCTCCCCTTTCACCCCTTGTGTACCGCCGGGCGGGGCGGGGCGGGGCGGGGCCACTAGATCCCGCTAGTTGATAGCCCACGCCGAGCCCCGCCCCACCCCGCCCCGCCCCGCCCCGCCCGCGCCGGAGCGCCCGAGGCGTCGCGGAGCCCGCCTCCTCCGCTTTTAACACTGTCCCCGAGGACCCGCAGGACACCACGCGCCAGTTGGCACGCCGCTCTCGCTCGCACCGCGCCGCCGGGCCAGACCGGCGCAAGCTACAACAGCGCACCCTACCAGCAACGCACTAATTTTTCATACGACGATCTTGAACGGGAGGAGGGGGAGGAAAGGGGAGGGGGGAGTGCTATAGATGATAACAAGGGCACAGCAGCGCGGAAAAGGAAGTCTACGAGGGGCAAAAAAAATTGTAGGAAGCGACATGCTATCTCTCTCTGTCGCACTGCCGCGCGCGCCCCGCGGGCCGGGCCGGGCCGGGCACGCGACACGTCGCCCCCGCGGCTCCCCTGCTGCCGCTGCCGCCGCCGCCGGAAAGATGGATAAAACGAATTTTCCATACCAACACCTTCCACAGCCAACACAGCACGCGGCGGGGCGGGGCGGGGCGGGCGCCCTCTCTATCTCTCTTCGACATCTCGCCATCTCTCCGTCACCCCTCGCGCAGAGAGGCGTGGCGGGGCGTGGCGGGGCGGGGTGGGGTGCGGCGGGGCCGGGGGTGCGCCGCTCTGACGCGTCGCTTCGACGTGATGTACTTTGACACTCGTTAAAAAGCTTTGTAACGTGAAAGGACGGCACGAGAGAGGTCCACGGAGGACACGCCGCCGCCGCCGCCGCGGGCAAGAGGGGGGGGGAGGGGGGGGGGGGAGGTCTCAGGGGACTCCGGGCACGGCGACGGCATGGGCTGGCGTGTCCTTTGCGGAGCGGTCCCGCTGCTCCCCCTTTCAACCCCTCCCTCTCTCCACCCCCACCGTTGCCCCACTGTAGTTGTACAACACCACCCCCTTCTTCTCCTACGACGCCAGGCTACGCCGTATGGGGACTTAATAGACTTCGTGGAGCCGAAGGCGCTCACGTGCTACAAGTGATACAGGTAGATCCACCGGGTGTTACATACGCAAAAGAAAGGGTAAGCTGGTTTAGCAAACACTTTTGTTACTATGGTAACAGCAAAATAATTTTGCTACCACTGATAACATTTTGGCCACTCCTGCAAAACATTTTGCACGAATGGCAAAAGAGTTAAAAATTATTTTGCTTTTACCATAGTAGCAAACACGGTTTTTTGCGTGTACTGAACGCACTGTGGGTCTACCGACCCAAAGGGCCACGGCGCGTAACGGCTTACGCGGCTACGAAACCCGCATACTCTTACGTGTTCTCTGAAATACCTTGTACCGGGCGTTTCATAAAAGACGCAGGTGCGGGCGGGCTTGCCTACCCGATCTCCCCGTAAGGCGCCATCGCCCCTTGGGTAGGCAAACCCGCCCGCACCTGCGTCTTTTATGAAACACCCGGTACGTACCGTACTGACAAGGGAACATACCTAAGTGTTACCCTCCGATTTTGATCCGCCTTTGGGGTTTTGAAGGTGGACTATATGCATGACGATTGCCGAAAAAAGTTCGTGCCCAATTTGATATCTTGGGGTCGAAAGGTGGTCTCCAATTTCTCCAAAAAGCCATATGTAAGCCCATGACCAAATATGAAGAATTTTTAAAAAATAATTTCATGTCTCCTAAGGGGTAACTCGACGAGTTGAGACCCTGTGGGCTAAAATTTCGTCCGTTTCGCTCTATCTCTTACCGTTTGGGCTGTAGGGGCGGTTTTACGTTGCGAATAAGCTAATAGCGACACTTTACACCCAAGAAACCGCCCCTACAGCCCAAACGGTAAGAGATAGAGCGAAACGGACTAGCCAAAGGGTCTCAACTCGTCGAGTTACTGAAGACATGAACTTATATTCTAAAAATTCTTCATATTTGGTCATGGGCTTACATATGGCTGTTTTGAGAAATTGGAGTCCACCTTTCGACCCCAAGATATCAAATCGGGCACGAACTTTTTTCGGCAACCGTCATGTATATAGTCAACCTTCAAAACCCTAAAGGCGGATCAAAATCGGAGGGTAACACTTAGGTATGTTCCCTTGTGAGCAGGGGAACACACTGATCGTCTTTGCCTTATAATCGGGTATGGAAAACTTCACCAGGGGCGCCGGGTGCGTGCGGAAGTGCGAACATCGTTATGCGGGTCGCTACAACTGGACCGGGCCCGTAGAGCGGGACAAGTGCTCGCAGTGATAAAAGGATTAAGATATCGTGCCAAAAGTGCAGCAAGTCCTTAGGGGTGGCGTGGCGTGGCGTGGCGCGGGGGCGGCGCCGGACGGTGCCTGGGGGTGGGGTGGGGCGGGGCATGCCCGAAGGGGGTGGAGCGGGGTGCGCGGCGACGGGCGGGGCGGGGCGGGGCGGGGCGGGGCGGAGCGGGACGAGGCGTGGTTGGGGAGCGGGTGGCGTTAGGGGATTAGGAGACCACACTTTAAAGGCCCCGCGGCTCTAATCAGACCAGCAATTCATGCAATTTTAAAAGCAATATTTTCCCCAGGCGCGGTGCGGCCGGCACAATCCAGTCCTAACGAAGAGGGCTGTCTCCGCCTTGACGCCTCGGCGCGACAACAGCTCGCCCCCGCCCCGCCCCGCCCCGCCCCGCCCCACCCTGCCCCGCCGCGCCCTAGCACCCAGAGACAGAAGGGGCCCCAGCTGGGCGTGGACCCCGGTGGACCTCCTCGCCGAAGTTACTTCCCGTCCCGAGCTGCGAGACAGACAACTACCGACGACGGGGAAGTAAGTCTCCTATCCGATCCATTGCAATACCTGAGGTGATCCCGACGACCCCGCAAAGAATGTCTGTTTATGGAACTACTCCGCCTCGTATTCTGCCTGGCGCTACTCCGCTTCGTATTCTGCCTGGCGCAGACCCAGCAGCGGGTCTCTAAGTGGATGGCAAGTCGGGTCGTGTTTTGTACTTTACCTGAAGTAAAGTACATTGTAGTGCGGTTTGCCTGCCCACCAGGCGATTGGTATGGGCCCGCGGGTAATCGAGCGCCCCCCCCCCCCGGTCCCCCCGTCTTCCCAAATCCCCAACCCCGTCCTGGATCCACGCCTCCTCAAACATCGGCACTACCCTCCCTGTGAGCACTACAACGCCCAGCTCGGTGCAGTGTAGACTAACATTGACGACCACGCCCACAGTGAAAAATATCTTCGTAAATTTACAAAATATTTTGTAATTACGATTTACAAAATATGTTGTAAATTTACGACCGCCCATTCTTGCTCGTCAATGAATCCTAAGACTGTACAAAGTACTTGTAATTTTACAATTTCAAGTTGTAATTTTACAATTTCAAGTTGTAATTTTACAACATTTATCATGGAAAATTTTCCTGTAACCTCTACAAGTATTTCTCACAGTGCCGTTGACGACAAGGATCTGGGTTATGTATTGGAAATACGGTGACGGCGAGGCGGGTCAAGATACTTCCGGCGAAAGGTGAGGTAAGGCGACCCCCTTCCCCTCTTCCTCCCCATACCGACAACGTCCGGGAGTTTTGGGGGGAGGGGGTGGAGGAGGGGGAGGGGCGGAGGAGGGGGCAGCGACGTAAGGGCGTAGGTCACGGTGCATACCGGGCGACACACACACACACGCACGTGTACTTCCCGAGGTGAATACCCTTCAAACACAGGCGAGTGAGTGTGTGTGTGTGTGAGCGTCACTAGGAGGTACTACAACCGCCTATGAATCAAGCGTTGGACCACGGCGACATGAAAAAGACGTGCGTACGCGTACATGTGAATGAATGCAAAGCACCTACCTTCCCCTTCCCAGCGGCGCGGCGGTGTGACCGCTTGCCCCGGAGCGGCAGTAACACCCCCCCTCCCCCCGCCTACCTCCCTCCTCACCCCCACGTTCTTCCTCTCGTTCCCCCGCAGTACGCCCCCCACCTCCCTCCTTACGCTCTACGCTCAGCTCGCGAACAAATAGTTGCTCTCCGACTGGTGGACCAGGGAGGCTGGCAACCGCCTTGTAGGTAGGCAACCCATCCGCCACGCCGATGCCAACCCCATTCGTCTCTGCAAAACGAAGGCGGACGGCAAGGGCATGGCGTACCTCTGTGTGCGCGTCTGCTCGCCGCGTGCGTGTGTGCGTGTGTGTGTGTGTGTGTGTGCGTGTGTGGTTGTGGTTGTGAATCGGCCTGTCCGCCCGCCCGTCTGTCTGTCTGTCTGTCTGTCCCCTTCTCGCTTCATGAATATGCAGGGCCACATTGCACTGAGTTGAGTGTATCAGCTGCTATCAAAGCGAGCGAGTGAGAGTGATAGATCGACGCGCCCCGGTGCCAGACAGAGACGACACCTCACCTCATTAGATCTCACTACGCCCCGCCCCGCCCCAACCCTCCCCCCTCCCACCCCACCCCCTCTCACGCGTCACGCCGCCGCGGACAGACCGGCACAGCGCGGCACAGAGATCCAATCGCGGCGTGTGTATGGGTGCGTGTGAGTGTGCGTCATGTTTATTTTTTCTCTCTCTCTCAGTCAAAGGTGAAGGGAGAGGCATATCGAGTATGGATCTGGGGACTCTTGGGGGAGGAGGAGTGAGGGAGGGAGGGAGGGAGGGAGGGAGGGAGGAAGGGAGGGGGGAGGGGGGAAGAGGGGGAAGTGAGGGGAAATGGGGAGAGTGGGGGAGTGAAAGGGCAGGAGGGCAAATTGGAAGCCATATTGTCTGACAAGTACGTGTCAGTGTCCCTTGGAAATATTTTTCTTAAAATATATGAACTTGTGAGACATTTCTAGTAACTGCATGGGGAAACGTAGATTGCAATTAGAAGAAAACATTTGTCGCAAAGATAAATTTGCAGGTCCTTTCAAGCCATCATTGTTTTTAAGTTTAATAGCTGAAAACTATGTATAACGGTAACATTTGTTGTCTCTACATAAGATAATGTATACTGCAACTCCATGAAATCATTTGTCACAATTATGTAATTGCAGGATATTCTCAGCTATCAAAGTTTGTACGTCCCACAGCTAAAATACTAATTGGACCCATTACTTCAGCCGGCCAGTTTGCCAATCTTCATTTAATTTATATTTGTAAAAGCAATCACACTTGACGTTGTACAAGTGATTCATTAGAAGTAATAAGTTTCATTTTTATGCACGGAAAGCACTGATTGAGTTGGGTAACAAGCATAACAGAATAGATAATAATACGCAATACTCCAAAGATTGCAGCCTTTCCCCAACAAAGAGATCATACAATGCCAGCAGTGCACTACATATGAACTAATACTTTTCGCTTACCTTTTGTGTCCCCGGAGGATGTCACCACTTTGATGGACCAGCATGAGCTCCAGCTGATGTCAGGTGTTGAGATAGGTCAGGGGCAGGCCCTCATAACCTCTCTTGCCAAACTCGAAGCACAATACGACACATTTTACTTCACTGCACTTCACTATGTATCGCTTCACTATGATTTACTGCACTTCACCACACTACACCGTAAACACATTCAACAAATGTTGCAAAATTTTTTACACCTTTAGTTTATTTTTCACTGCAGATATTAAACCGTACAAACACAGCCCAACACACACACTAACACAACCTTCACGTAATCACAGACAAAGTCAGAAGGAGTATGAGAGATTCGTCGGCTATGGAAGAAACGCGAAGGGCGCCGGTTTTCGAGGTTTTCGATGTTCGATTGCAGTGGACGGTCGCGTCGTCTGCAGTCTGTCGGCTGACGCATAACATTTAATCGTTTTATTGAGTGCGTATGCGCTAGTGTCAAAGAGCTATTTGCCCTAGAGCAGCGAGTGCCGTCGAGAAACGAGGCCAGTGTAGCAGCCGCGGTGACAGTAAGCCGAGAGAATGAGATGACTCGGGTTTTAGTCTTTTAATTCCGAACCCGAGAACTGGAATTTAATTGAACTGTATTTAGGCCATATTGAATCTCAATATTTGCGTTGACCAAATAAGAAACTTCCATCCGGTTGTCCTGTCCACTTACCTCTGCTCCGTGACTGTGAAAGACGTCCGTCACGGACGGTCCGTGAGGGAGACCTAACCTCAATGGTCCGCCCGCCACTCGCCTCGAAAAGACGCAGGTGAAAAGACAGTTGTTCGTTCCGATGCCGGAATACTCCCATCACACGCGAATTTTTTTTAAAACGCACAATTCACATTTTTCTTTGAGCTATTCCAGGGGTCATCGGACCGACTTCAGGCCGACCCTCACCGATTGGGGTAAAATTTTTTTCTGACACTGCTTTTGGTCTAACAACAACCCAAAAAAAATTTGGTGGAGATATCTTGAATATTGGCTGAGATATGGAGGTGTCCAGTTTTGGGGTATTTTTGGAGCGTTTCTTCGGTTCAAAAACTGAAGTTTTGTCCTTGGCCAGGGAATGTAGGTTGAGTTAGGTTTTTGGCTTGGAATCAATTACCCCAAGTTAGAAGACCATGATTTGGGCATAAATTTTCCTACTGGACTCCCTCAGCCACTCTGAAAGAGTGTAAACTGTCAATTTTTAAGTTTCACATAAAAATTCAAAAAGTGACCTTGCCCCCAGTTTTGAAATGCTGACAAGTGTTTCTAAAATTGCCTTTGGATCCCTTCTAACAGAAACTAAAGAGTTTTAGCCGGTGAAATATGATTTGGCTAAAGCGTTCCAGAAAGTTCAAAAAGCAATGGGTCATTATGCGAAATCACCACAAGGTCCGAATCAATGGTTTTTTAGTTTGAGTTGGGGATGGTAGGTTATCATCTGGGACCACCCAAAGGTGCCAAATGTCAAGGGAATTTATTTTTTTAAATCTAATTTAGGAGTTAGAGGAGCCCTAATTTTGGTGTTCGACAAATACGGGTGAAATTTTGAGTGATATACAAAATCCTATAAGAAACACAGTTCAAGTCCAGCTCAAGGTGTTTTAGATTCAGTTTTTTATGCTGATTCAAGAAACCTTTAGTTGGATTGAATCGTGAAAAATTTTTGATCCATCTGTTAAGTAAAATTCCGGAAAACTCTTGTGAAATTTAAATAATTCGACTCTAGCAAAAAAACATCGTATTAGAAAAATTCCAAACCATGGTTTTTTTTTTAGTTACATCATATTAGAAAAATTCCAAACAATGGCTTTTTTTCGTTTTTTTGTTTTTAAATATATTTTAAGTGATAAGTGTGTGTCTGTGTAATGTTGTTGTTTCTAGGGGAGGACCAAGGAGAATGAACTCTGTGCCTACTGATCCTTGTGATAATGCGATTGTTTGTAAATGCAAAATTGCTGCAATTCAATTCACAGTCCGTAAAGATGGACCCAATCAAGGTATGCTAGATGTAATTCAACTTGAACTCATTATTTAGTAACATTGAAAAAATACATATGATTGTCTTCATTTATTTCATCGTTTTTGAATGGCTTTTCTAGGCTGTCCACTTTATAAATGTGGTAATAAAAACAGCCCATGTGACTTTTTCATGTGGGCTGATGAGAGCAATCATTTAGAGCCTGGTGCCACTGCTCCAGCAGCATTTCAAAATAAAATGAACTCTGTGCCTAGAGATCCTAGTAATAATTCCATTGTTTGTAACTGCAAAATTGATGCAATTCAATTCACAGTTCGTAAAGATGGACCCAATCAAGGTATGCTAGATGTAATTCAACTTGGACATATTATCTAGTAATGTTTAAAAGATATTTATGACTGCCTTCATTTATTTCATTGTTTTTGAATATCTTTTCTAGGCCGTCTATTTTATAAATGTAATAACCGCAGATGTGACTTCTTCATGTGGGCTGATAACAGAAATCATCCAGAGCCTAACTATACTAGGGATCAAGGACCCACACGTCGATCAACTTCATCAGGTTTGCTCCATAGTAACAACAATAACTTTTAGTAAAAATATCTATTGCCATGTTTTTATGAACGTTGCATTACAGACTTCAATGATTTCAACAATGCTGATGATGGTAGTGGGGAAGTAACATGTCAATGTGGCCAATCAGCAAGAAGGTTAGTTTTAAAAGTTGGATTCATTTTTGGTTGAGCACATTTTTGAATGTCTTTATAATCACTCATGATGTGTTTGGACAGGTGCACCGTTAAGAAAAATAGTCCAAACAAAGGTCGAGAGTTTTATGGGTGTCCCAAACCAAGACATTCTCGATGTCAATTTTTCGAATGGGTAGACAGCCCAGAGGGTGGCTCAAACTTTGGAGGAGGGAGAGGTGGTGGGACTAAGAGGAAATGTGGGGCTTGTGGACAAGAAGGTATACTATAATGTAGTGTACATGCTACTCCATGACTTTTAGTACTTTACTAACTTCTTTTTTTCTTTATTAGGACATACACGGCCTAAGTGTGCAAAATATTAAATATTAAAATAAAAATTAAAATTAAAATATTGTGGTGATATCGCA
The DNA here is from genome assembly GCA_033675135.1 of Frankliniella intonsa. Taxonomy (NCBI): domain Eukaryota; kingdom Metazoa; phylum Arthropoda; class Insecta; order Thysanoptera; family Thripidae; genus Frankliniella; species Frankliniella intonsa. The sequence goes on from CM066259.1 coordinate 18,890, forward strand.
TAATGACCCATTGCTTTTTGAACTTTCTGGAACGCTTTAGCCAAATCATATTTCACCGGCTAAAACTCTTTAGTTTCTGTTAGAAAGGATCCAAAGGCAATTTTAGAAACACTTGTCAGCATTTCAAAACTGGGGGCAAGGTCACTTTTTTGAATTTTTATGTGAAACTTAAAAATTGACAGTTTACACTCTTTCAGAGTGGCTGAGGGAGTCCAGTAGGAAAATTTATGCCCAAATCATGGTCTTCTAACTTGGGGTAATTGATTCCAAGCCAAAAACCTAACTCAACCTACATTCCCTGGCCAAGGACAAAACTTCAGTTTTTGAACCGAAGAAACGCTCCAAAAATACCCCAAAACTGGACACCTCCATATCTCAGCCAATATTCAAGATATCTCCACCAAATTTTTTTGGGTTGTTGTTAGACCAAAAGCAGTGTCAGAAAAAAATTTTACCCCAATCGGTGAGGGTCGGCCTGAAGTCGGTCCGATGACCCCTGGAATAGCTCAAAGAAAAATGTGAATTGTGCGTTTTAAAAAAAATTCGCGTGTGATGGGAGTATTCCGGCATCGGAACGAACGACTGTCTTTTCACCTGCGTCTTTTCGAGGCGAGTGGAGGGCGGACCATTGAGGTTAGGTCTCCCTCACGGACCGTCCGTGACGGACGTCTTTCAGAGTCACGGAGAAGAGGTAAGTGGAAAGGACAACCGGGTGGAAGTTTCTTATTTAGTCAACGCAAATATTGAGATTCAATATGGCCTAAATACAGTTCAATTAAATTCCAGTTCTCGGGTTCAGAATTAAAAGACTAAAACCCGAGTCATCTCATTCTCTCGGCTTACTGTCACCGCGGCTGCTATACGGCCTCGTTTCTCGACGGCACTCGCTGCTCTAGGGCAAATAAACAGAAAGAGCTCTTCCCCCTGCGCCCCGCGCGCCTCACGGGATAGGTCTAGGCCACGGGCAGGCCGCGCGCGCCCGCCGCGGGGCGGGGCAGGGCGGGGCAGGGCAGGGCGGGGCGGAGCAGGGCGGGGGGCAGGGCGGGGCGGGGCAGGGCGGGGATGGGAGGCAAATTACGCCGAGGCGCCGAAACGTAACCAGGCAGAAAACAACCTCAAAGTGCGGGCCGCGGCCGCGGGGCGCGCGACACCACGCTGCGAGGCTTATCAGGAGCGAAGGGGGAGGCGGCGGCGCGAGGGGCGGGGCGGGGACGGGAGGGAAGGGGTCACCTCGGGGGTGTTTGACGAGCAGACACACGCGCGCGGGGTGCGGCGACGGGGGGGTGCATGGCAGCATTCACGGTCTGGACCCTGGACCGCCCCCTCTCCGCGCCCATCCCTGCCGACTGATTCAGAAGATCGCTCTCGTCCCTTCTTTGTCGCACCTATGGCGCCGCGCTATTCTGGGCATGGGCATGGCAGCGCTACATGAGTGCGACAAGGACAGAAGTACGAGAGCGATCCTCGGAGTCAGTCTGCTGGTGCGAGCCGTGGGCCGTAATGTACCGCGGATCTGCCGAACATAAAGGGCCGTTGCGCCTTACAGCAAGGGCAGTTCGTATAAGCAGACACACATTCTGTTATTACGCATTTTCTGTACTGCACGGTGCAGTGCGCCTCCCATTGGGAAGCGTCGCCGAGGCGCGCATGGTGCCTCTCGCCCCGCTACCCCTTCGAACGCGCTGGTCCTGGTGCTGGCCGTGGTGGTGGAGGCCGTGGTGGTGGAGGCCGTGGTGGTGGAGGTCGTGGTGGTGGAGGCCGTGGTGGTGGAGGCCGTGGTGGTGGAGGTCGTGGTGGTGGAGGCCGTGGTGGTGGAGGCCGTGGTGGTGGAGGTCGTGGTAGTGGAGGTCGTGGTGGTGGAGGTCGTGGTGGTGTTGGCTGTGCGGTGTGGCTGTGACACGCTTTATGGGGACTTTTGCCGATACGATGGTCGGTGATAAGGCTCATACTGGTGCACGGCCGCGACCCCGTCCAGCCTCCCCGCGCTCCGGCCAGCGCCGCCCCGCCCCGCCCCACCCCTTACCACCCCTCACCACCCCGCCCCACCCCGCCCCAACCCGCCCCGCCCCGCCCCGCCCCCGCGACGGTCGCGTGCGCCTTGAATCCCAGCGGGTCGGCGGCTCATGGCGCGCGGCGCGACTCGGCGCGTGCTGGCCTCGCCCCGCCCCGCCCCGCCCCGCCCCGCCCTGCCCCGCCCCGCCCCGCCCCGCCGTACGCGCCAGCGTGTATCTTGATCGGGCGCGGCGCGGAGCTGGGGGAGGCTGATCTAACCCTTCATTATGATCCGTGGCTGGTCTCTCTGTTCTCACTCTGGCGCCGCCACCCCGGCCCGGCCCGGCCCGGCCCCACATTTAAACCACTTTCCCCCCGTCACGACCGTCACGGACCAATCAACCCCTTTTCCTACCGCATGCTGCTGCAGAAGCACAGGGCACAATCACCCCTTCCTCCCCCGCCGAAAAGTCAACGGCGGCCGTCACCGCGTCTTCAAATATTGCTAGTCTGCGAGTGTCGTTCACGAGCAGGTGAGGGAACTTTTTATTTACGCATTAATGGGTGTTCACTCAATTCACAAGTGTGGAAATGGTGACTTTTCGCACCCCTGAAAATGTGTGATAATAATGCACTCGCCTGCAAGTAAGGGAACTCCCTTCACCATAAAATCATTTCCTACAAGGCTGGCTTGTGCAGTAAAAAATAGATTTAAAACATTGAAATTTTTTTAAAATTTGAAATCGCTCACGACAAGTACAAATTGCTTGTTGCGTTGACTTTCTGTTCTTCCGGGTCTCTCCATGTTGGTGTGTGGTTGCGCGTGTGTGTGTGTGCGCGCGCGCGCGTGTGTGTGTTTCCCAACCTTTAATGAACCACAAATGAAGCCGCGCTGGCTGGAGTCGAACGCGCGGCCGCCAGCCCGGGGCCGTGCTGTGCGAGGCGAGGGGACGTCCACAATGTCGGGCGTGCCCAGCGCACCGTCACATACAAAAGGCTCTGAAATTGACTGCCAGGGGGCGGGGCAGGGCGGGGCGGGGCGGGGCGGGGCGGGGCGGGGCGGGGCGGGGCGGGGCGGCATGCGGTGTACAATGCTTGATGTATTATGTCACTATGCAGCGGCGCCTGGCCAGGCCGAACCAACCACCGGAAAAATGGCAATATCTCCGTCTCACTCCCGCTCCCGCTCGCGTGACACCTCCCCCTCCCCCCTCCACCTCTTGCTCCCGCGCGATCTCGCTCGATCGCTCTCTTGCTCTCTCTCTCCCTCCCTCACTCGCCCTCATTCTCTCTCTCCCTCGCTCACTCGCTCTCACGACCCCTATAGCTACTTGGGCGCGTGCGTGAGCGCCGTCTATTTACCCAACACAACTCGAAAGGGGTGCCTTTAAACCGGGTGCGGCCCTGCGGGGCCCTGCAGGGTGGGGCGGGGCGGGGCGGGGCGGGGTGGGGTGGGGTGGGGCGGGCCGAGCGCCGCTCGGATCAGCGCCGACGACGCTCCCGAATAAATTAGAAAGTCTTTTGGGGGGTGGTGGCGGCGGCGGCGGTGGTGGAGTTGGGGGTGGCGACGGCGTCCGCGGCCGGGAGCGGCGTCTGGTCGTGTTGCTATCGTCGGCCCGACCCGGCCCGGGCGCGCGTAGCGTAAGTATAGGTGAAGGGGATGCTGGGGACATGGAGCACTGCTGTGAGAAGGCAATAAGTAGCGTAAGTATAGGTGAAGGGGATGCTGGGGACATGGAGCACTGCTGTGAGTAGGCAATAAGTAGCGTAAGTATAGGTGAAGGGGATGCTGGGGACATGGAGCACTGCTGTGAGTAGGCAATAAGTAGCGTAAGTATAGGTGAAGGGATGCTGGGGACATGGAGCACTGCTGTGAGTAGGCAATAAGTAGCGTAAGTATAGGTGAAGGGGATGCTGGGGACATGGAGCACTGCTGTGAGAAGGCAATAAAGTAGCGTAAGTATAGGTGAAGGGATGCTGGGGACATGGAGCACTGCTGTGAGAAGGCAATAAGTAGCGTAAGTATAGGTGAAGGGGATGCTGGGGACATGGAGCACTGCTGTGAGTAGGCAATAAGTAGCGTAAGTATAGGTAAGGGGATGCTGGGCATGGAGCACTGCTGTGAGAAGGCAATAAGCGTAAGTATAGGTGAAGGGGATGCTGGGACATGGAGCACTGCTGTGAGAAGGCAATAAGTAGCGTAAGTATAGGTGAAGGGATGCTGGGGACATGGAGCACTGCTGTGAGAAGGCAATAAGTAGCGTAAGTATAGGTGAAGGGGATGCTGGGGACATGAAGCACTGTGAGTACAATAAGTAGCGTAAGCATAGGTGAAGGATGCTGGGTACATGGAGCACTGCTGTGAGTAGGCAATAAGTAGCGTAAGTATAGGTGAAGGGGATGCTGGGGACATGGAGCACTGCTGTGAGTAGGCAATAAGTAGCGTAAGTATAGGTGAAGGGGATGCTGGGGACATGGAGCACTGCTGTGAGTAGGCAATAAGTAGCGTAAGTATAGGTGAAGGGGATGCTGGGGACATGGAGCACTGCTGTGAGTAGGCAATAAGTAGCGGAAACACGGGCGAGGAAGGCGGGCTGCATCTTTGCGTTCGTACCAGGCAACACTTTTAGCGCAGGTGTGTATGCATGTTGCCTAGTAGGCAGGCGCTGCTTCAGCCCTCAGTTTGGGCTACTTATTGCCTACTTTTCTCGCGCAACACGAGCGCGGGGGTGCAGGACGTGAGTACCGGCCCTGTGGGGATACCTTGAAAACCATACTGGATATCCAAGTGTCACTTCCTGGCGAGTTTTTTTTTCTTTTTCTGGTCGTTGGCTTAAATATTATTAGTAGTTTTTTACCTCGCAAATGGCGATAGATTGCAAGTGTGCGAATGAGCATTCGCTCACCTAAAAATTAAATAAAGTGTGTGAATAATTCTTGGCACACCTAGCCGGTGCATAAGGAGGCGATTGGACGTCTGACACCGACATGAGGGTATTGGAGGTGGAACACCACCCACTGTAGCTCATACGTACTTGCACCCCGTATAGTGTACCAGTGTCGCAGCTCCCCCCCCCCCCCCCCTATTGTACTTTTCCATCTGATGCTGCGCGCGGGCGCCTAGGCGCGCCAGTGGGAGGAGCGGGAACAGCGACGCGGTGCAGCACGCCCGATTGCATTAGCTTTATAAATAGAGTGCGGACGCGGCTTGTCACGATCTGCGTACGCTGGGCTGGGCAGGGCGGGGTAGGGCGGGGTGGGGCAGGGGATGATCTCTGCCTACGCTGGGCTGAGCGGGTAGGGCGGGGCGGGGCGGGGCGGGGCGGGGCGGCGGGCCTGCTGCGGTGGAGCGACGCAGCTCGTGTGGAAGTTTTCATACCGCGCGTGGCCTCTGTGTAAACAGAGATCGGCGCATCCGCAGAAGCGTATGAGGGGAGGGGGAGAGGCAGGGGGAAGGGGAGGGGAACAGTGCGCGCACCGCGACTGGCCGTATTTCAATGTGATCCACCGCCGCTGGGGGTAGCATTCTCACGGTCCAGGCAATATAAAAAAAAAATCTGAAAAAATGCTAGTCGAAGTGAAGCTTGTGTCTGGTCTCCCATTGCGGTTAGATTTTTCATCCGTGTATGAAATCAAGGCGCCAGAGGGGGAGGAGAAAGAGTGGTTGTGCGAGGGGGAAACAACTTTGAATTTAAGTGTACTAATATCGTGAATTTTTCTATTTTTGTCTGAATATTTCTGAATTTTCTACTTTTTCGGCGAATTCTTTGCAATTTAGGCTTTGAATTTTGTCTAATTTTCTTCTCTCTCTTTTTTAAAAATCTCTGGCATTGAAGTTTTTTTTTATGCTTTTCTTTCTAAATTTTTCTGAATTACTAGGCGAGGAAAAAAAAACTTGAGAGTTTTCCCCCCTCTGCGGCCTGGTGCTCGTGCTGGGTCGGCAGGTGCCCCGCGTCCACGCGACGTCGTCGCGACGGCGGCCTGCTGTGACGTTTCCTGGGATCCCCTCCATCCCCGTCCCTCCATCCCCGTCCCTCTGCCTTCCCCTGCCCTCCCCCCTCCCCTCTTTCCTGTCGCCCGCCGCGTTGCTGCACGTCCTGATCGAGCGACGGCCACGTCGTTATTCAGCGGAATTGAGTGTCGTCCGCGCGACGCACGCTTGAATTTTTTTTATCACTATAGTTCTGTAACGGTGAATTTTTCATCCCGCTCTGCTGCCCGCGCGCGGCGGTGCCTGGCCGGGCTGGCCAGTGCCTCCTGGAGCGGGTCGGGCCGCCGCTGCCGCCGTGAGTCATCGCAGATTCATATTGGCAGCGAATGTGTCTAACCGACGGTGCAACAAATTATGCAAACAAAAGGGGTGTAATTCTCCTGACGGGGCCTCCCATTTGGTGCGTATCGCCCCGCGCCCGCCTGGCGCTGGCGGGGAGCTGCGCGCAGCTGCAGGTGGCCTGGCCTGGCCTGCAGGTGCGGTCCGCAGCCGGCCGGCAGGTGCCCAGGTGGCTGATCGCTGCTCGCCCTGCTCTGCCCTGCGGCCGCCGCCGGCGCTGCGGACCTGTTGTCGACATTTTTATGGTGATTTACCCGGTGAGCTGTTGTGCAGGCCCGCGAGTCTCGAAGAGGGAAGACCGGCGGGGAGGGGAGAGGTGGTTCGGCAACGGGAGCAAAGTACCTTTAGTTTTGCTAAATTTACTGGATGTGGTGAAGCGAAACGGGCGCGATAGCTGCTGACAACCAAGGTGCACACCTAGGAAGTAGTTCGATATCAAGGTGCCAAGGTTTGGAAGTTAGTGCCCATTCCAACTGTCTTCAAAGTTATATTTTAACCATTTTCTCATCATGATCCTTTTTCACATCCACTATCAGACCGTCTTCGACATTTTGTTAATACTTTACCAACTTATATGCACAAGTATAATGTGGACTAATTCGTCAACACGTACAGAGAATTTTCTGTATAACCTTATAGATATATACTTTTTAAAGAAGTCTTACTTATAAAAGAATTACTGCTATACATATGCAGAATAAAGAAAGTGTGAGTGCGAAGTTACACTACATATAAGTCAAAGAAATTTTTGTCCGAAAGCGTTTTCATACTAAGTGCCCAAGAGTGTTCACCTTCAAGCTCTTGGGAATATTTTTTTAGAGGAAACGTCTCTCTTCTTGTCTTTCCCGATAAGAGATTTTGGGATAGACGCTTACTACTGCGAAACAGCCACCGTTACTGCCGGCACGAGTGGGGGTGGGGAGGGGCTGAAGTGGAAAGGGGAAGGGGTGACGGGGTAGTGGGTGGGGGAGGGGGGTGGGTGGGGACTCAGCCCGGCTCAGCTCGCCTGGGGAGTCCCCTGGCGGGCGGGGGCGGGGACAGGCAGTGGAGTCCTGCCGGCGACACGGCAGTGAAAGGAGCGTGGGGCGCCAAACGTGCAGAAGAGAGTTTGGGGATTAGTACAGCGTGACTGGAACGAGCAGTCGAGCCGAGAAAGGGGGATCCTTGGCGTGGGCCCGGGGCGGGGTGGGGTAGGACGGGCTGGGGCGGGGCGGGCTGGGGCGGGGCGGGCTGGGGGGCGGGGTAGGAGCGCCACTGGTGAGCGCTGCTGAGCCGCTGTGTTCCAGAACTTGTTATCAACCCCATTTACATCCCGAGGTGCGACGACTCCGGCCGAGCGGCTTGAGGAGGAGGAGGAGGAGGAGGAGGGGGGGGAGGGGGAGGGGGAGGAGGAGGAGGAAGAGGAGGAGGAAGAGGAGGAGGAAGAGGAGGAGAAGGAGGAGAGGGAGGAGGAGGAGGAGGAGTGGGAGTGGGAGGAGTGGGGTTTGGCGCCGACCCGGCTCGGATACGGAAGGGTATCGCTTCGGGTTTTTGTTTCCCGGAGATACGATTGTGGCGCGCGTGGCGGGGTGGGGCGGGGCAGGGCGGGGCGGGGCGGCCGAGGCGGTTAACTTTTCTTGTTAAAGACGGCGCTGACGCGGCGCCCGGACCAGCTCTCTGCTGCTGCTTATCTCGTCGTCCCACCCCCGCCGCGCCCCCACCTCGCCCACGCCCCGCCCCCGACGCGCCCCACCGGCCGGCCAGTTGGACCGCATAGCACCGCCCAGCAAGTCCATTTCAAGAAAAAGACGCCATGCAACGCTGGGATGTCCCTCTTGAGTTGGAAACCTTTTTCGTCCCTTGCGCCGCTCGAGACGAAGTTGTTACCTTTACACTGGAAACAAGGTGAATGAATGCCCATTCCTTCACTGATCGCAAAAACCATATCTATTTACTATTCGCTTATCTATAAGTTAAGAAAAGTCATCTTCAAGTGTGTGAATAATTTGTCATACTTACAAGTGTATATGGAAAAAAAAAAAAAATCCACAGCGTCATTTGTTAACTTGGATTCCCATTACTTCGGGAATTCTTATCGTATTTAAGTGAAAAGATTGAATTGAATTATAATTGAATATAAGTGAGAAAACATAATTATAGTAACAGAATTTTAAATACATTGTTAAAAATTCAGTAGCATATTACGGAAATGGTTACGGAGAGCACCGCAATATTTTTTTACGGAGTGATCCGTACCTCTAAAATACGGCAAAAGCCGAAGTTGTAAATTACGGCCGCTTCCGTACCTGTTTAAGTACGGAGAGTCCCGTAAAAAGTTTCCATAAAAAGTGCCATAGTAGCAAAAATATGCAGAATACGGGATTTTGGGGTACGGGTTGCATAGTATTTTAGAAGCGCGGTAAGGTCTGTAAATCGATTGGTACGGTCGAACCGTACACACTTAAAAACGGTTCACACCGGCTAAAAAATTTCCTGGCAAAACCGTCAAAATCCCCGTAAAAACTTTTAATAATAGTGTAGTGCTCGTTGTCACGTGACACGGGGCGTGTCCTTATTCCTCCTCCTCAATCACCCCCGTGTCCACGCACCTCAAACCCTCCCCCCTGGGCCGGGTGGTGGCCCGGCCCCGCTGAGGTTGTTGTCTATGTGCCGGAATTAATATGCAAATTGCAATCATTTCATCCGACATTTCATCATTTTCTTCTCACAAGCACGAAATTTCGGCACACGCACGTACGCGCGCGCGCCGTGTCACCGTGATTTCAGAAAGTGGAGAGGAGAGCAGGGGCTGTAGGGGACCGGGAAGGGGTAGGGGGCTGAGATGAAAGGGGTGTAGACCTGGTAACCAACTTTTCCACATCATGGGCGGCGGTCTGAGGACGGAGGAGCGGGGCGGGGCGGTCAGGGCGAGCACAGCAGCACGCCGGACAACGTCAGTCAGCGCCGGGTACGTGATGAAAGCGACTGCAAAATTCGAGGCAAAATTGCTGTAACAGGAAAAAATGGAGGTACGGGCCGCTCTAAAAAAAGTGGCGTGATTTAAAACGGGAAAATACAAGGAGTGTACGTACCGGGTGTTTCTTTGAATGCGTAAGAGTGCTGCGGGACTGCATACTCTCCAGGGCTGCAGGGGCCATGGCGCCTTGCGGGCGAATGGCGTAGGCAAACCCGCAATACTGTTACGCAGTCAAAGAACCCCCCGGTACTGTTAGGGATGGAGGGGAGACACAGCAGAGGATCGAGGAATGAAAAATTTCAAAACCGAACAAAACCTACCAACTATATATCAACGAAACATGCTTACTATATAATGCTTTTTTTAATAGACCGTGAAGGAGTTTTCATTTCGAAGAGAGTTCAAAAAGAAATTATACCATATAGAGCACATCATTTTGCATCTTTGACAAAAATGTTTTCATATGAAAACCCGATATTGACCGTGGAGTTGGCGGTGGTGTTAGGGGGAGGCAGGGCGGGGGTAGAAAGGCAAACGTAGAAAAGAGAGGGATGGAAACTGCTCTAGCGACGACCCATCCACTCCTCACAGTCCATGCAGCGAGCAGAGGTGCGGCAAAAAGTGAGGCCAGAGTTTTCAAATTGGGAATGAGGCATTGTGCCGGCCGGGCCAGCCCCCGCACAGCACGCCCTGCCTGCGGGCTCCCGCTCTGCCCCCCCCCCCCCCCGTACCTTCCCTCCACCCTCTCTTCCCCTTGTCGAGCTCCACGCCTTTCCCTTCCACTTCCGCGTTATTCGAACGGTAGAACCTGCTCAACTAATCTGTTCATCTTAAAAACGACGACCTTACTTTTCGTTTCGGGTTCTGCGCGCGTGCTCACGCTCTGCAAACTCAAGTGTCGTACAGTACTGCAGTAAAAAGTGTAGGACCAATGGTTCTGAAGTTTTTAGTGTAGGACACCCTGTGTCCTGCAGTTTTGAGTGTCGGGCACCCTGTGTCCTACAGTTTTTAGTGCAGGACACTCTGTGTCCGACAGTTTTTAGTGTAGGACAACCTGTGTCTGACCAACGGCGTCCTACACTAAAAACTGTCGGACACAGGGTGTCCTGCACTAAAAACTGTAGGACACAGGGTGTCCTACACTAAAAACTGCAGAACCATTGGTCCTACACTTTTTACTGCAGTACTGTACGACACTTGAGTTTGCAGAGCGGCTTTTCGTTTTCCCGGTATTTTCCTTTTTTTCCGCCCCGGAGAAATTGATGACACATGCCATGCGCTCGCCTCTCTTTGTTGCCAAACACAGAGAGAAAGTAATGTCTGCCGATTAGCAGCGCGTCCGTCGCGTCCCGGCCGCCAGCGCACTTCCGCACATCTGCGTGTCATTTTTCTGGTCCTCTCCGTAATAACGGGGTTTTGGTCGTGGCGGGGCGTGACGCGCCGCTGCGACGTGGAGGGGCGTGGCGGGGGCGTGGCGGGGGCGTGGCGGTGGGGCGGGGCGGGGCGGGGCGGTGGCGTGGCGGGTACGCGCCCGCGCTGCGCTTCCCCAGACAGGCGATAAAGATGACAAGAGCCATGACTGCGCTCGCACATAAAACACAGCGCTCCCCAACGACGCTGTGGCGGCGAGCCCAGCAGTTCGGAGCGCGCCCCGGCTGCCCAGCCCGCCCCGCCCCACCCCACCCACCCCACCCCACCCCACCCCGCCCCGCCCCGCCCCACGCGCCAGGTCCCGTGTCCCCTACCCATATTCCACCGACAGCACGCATCGGAGATGTATTATCCTTCCGGTCTGAAATCAGTTCCCTCCCACTCCCTACCATACCAACAATA
>CM066259.1:35000-209687 GCA_033675135.1 Frankliniella intonsa
AAGCTCGATATAGCTGGGCTCTCTGAAGAACGACCTGACAAGAGTAGGATACTGTGGGATCCGACCATATAGCTGACCTCTCCGATACTCGACCTTTTAATTTACATGGGGTCTATATAAGGGAACAAGCAGGGCTCGCATCAGAAAGAAATTATTGACAGGAAAGTCTTAACTCCAAATAGGATAGGTAGTTGGGAGGAAAAATAAAAATATGGTTGTGAGTTTTTGTCTGCGTCCAGACGCTCGGGGTGCTGGGGGCGGAAGAGGACGCAGATGAGAGGAGGAAGGATGGAGTGACGCGCCCCCGCTGCAGCGCGCTGTGGCTCCGGGACGCGCTGGGGGGTGGTGGTGGTGGAGGCGGCGGCGGCGGCGCCGCGCGGGCCGCGCGGGGCGGATGCATCGCGACGCGCCGCCCCGCCCCACCCCGCCCCACCTCTCCCCGCCCCCCGCCCCGCCCTGCCCTGCCCCGCCACACTAGTGCTGCATCGACCGCCGTGACGTCACGCCGGAGCGCCACGCTGAATTTAGAAAAGCTCATCATAATGCCCACCGTGTGTACGCTCTGTGTGTTTGGCGGCGGGGTGGGGCAGGACGGGGCGGGGTGGGGCGGTAGGCGGAGGAGAGGGAAGGTTGCCGTCGATGGCGAGAGGCGGGGTCCAAAGCCAACGCACGCACGTGTGTGCCTGCCGTCACGTGACGTCTCGCCGGGGCCGCCGTGTGTCACGCGTGTGTCACGCTGTGTGTCTGTCCTCCAGCAGCGGGGCGTGCGACTGAGCGGCCGCGCCGGCCGGGCCCGGGCCAGGTGGGCGTTGGACTGAATAAGAACGAAGATGTGAGATGCGGCCGTCTCAGCCGCACCCAAGTGTATGCATGTTGCACACTTATAGGTGTGTGAAATCATTCGCAAAGTTATACAAGGAAAGGTGTGAAATTTAACCAGGACTTTCTGAATCATAATTTAGATAAGTATACGAAAGGCGATTCACACTCCGACAAGTGTATGACATTGAGACATATTGTATTGTGTCATAGCATTTGCGTTTAAGCTTTCTTCCGGATTTTTTTTTCTCTTGAGGCGTTTTATGTCCTCACTGCCCTGCGGCGGCACGCCACCCGCCAGCGCCAGCATCGTCCTTTTTTTTCCCTTTTTCGCGCGACTTCCAACGGCCCGCGTGACGGCGCGGCAGTAAGCAATACGGGTGGATCTGGGCCGATCAGCGGCCTGATCCGTCTGGATCACGGCACAGCACTGCAGCCCCGGACAAGGGCGTAAACACGACGACTACGACGACCCGATGTGTACGCAAAGACAGAAAACAGAGAGAGGAGCCGAACTTTACGACTGGGGCCGGGCGGCGCGGGAGAGAGAGAGAGAGGGCGCTCTCTGTCTCGTCCGATCGATCACCTGCTATTCCTGCTGCTCTCTGCTGCTCTATTCCTGCAGCGGCTGCTGGAGCTGCGGCGGCTACTGTTTGCCACTCCTGCTGCGCACTGTAAAAAAATACCTTTCTAGATTTACGATAAATTTTGTAAAGAACGATTTTCGAAACATGTTGTAAATTTACGACCCACCTTTGTTTGCTCGTGAATGAATTTCATCCTGATATGTAGTGCTTGTTTTTTTTACGATTTTCAATTGTACTTTTACAACTGCACTTCGTGGAAAATTTTCCCGCAAGCCTACGATTATTTTTCACAGTGCACATACTTTTCCTGCTGAGGCTCATGGTGCCACTACCGCTGCTTCTGCTCCCACCGCTCCTCCTAGTGCTGCAGGATATCAGCGCCAGGCTAGGGCGTTGCCAAGGCTAGCAGGGGAGTTTCCAGGGCTAGGGGAGTTTCCAGGAGCGTCCGCGGGAGCGCCGCGCCCCCTGTCTTCCAGGCGCCTGATGGCAAGTGACAGACGACGACCGAGCAGGCTCATGCACGATGCTGGCGCCCCCGAGCGGCGTGGTGATGAAGCAACAGCGTGTCAGTCGCGCCTGTCAGCGGGCGCGACACGAGCCGACAGAGCGAGAGAGGGAGGGAGAGCGACACGAGCTGAGAGAGCGAGGGAGGGAGCGAGTGTGACACGAGCTGCTGAGAGAGCGAGAGAGGGGGAGGAATAGCGACAGGAGTAGAGATAGAGAAGCCAGGGGCGGGAAAAGATTGGGGCTGATGGGCCGCTGAGCGCCCCGCCCGGTCCTGCCCTGACTCCTCGGTGGTGTGCCAATTGTTTCGTATAAGTCAAGCCATCCGGTCTGGGCGGGGCGGGGCGGGGCGGGGCGGGGCGGGACATGGCACCCCGCATCATCGCACCATGTCGTGGGATCTGCTACGAGCGCCCCCAGGCGCCCCCTAGGCCTCTGTCAGTTGCGCAACAGCAGGCAGGTCTCTGAAGACTCGACGCCTTCTTCTTCTTCTCCGTCTTCTTCCTCCTCTTCCTCCTCTTCTCCCACTTTAACTTCATCTTCCTTTTCTCCCACTTTCACTTCGTCCTCTTCCCCCTTTCCTTCCTATTCCTCTCTTCCACGCCTCTTTCGGTAGAGTACGATGAGAACAGTATGGAGCCTCGGCTGGCGTACTTGTGAACCTTGCAGACCTTGCATGCTCCCAGCAGGACTTTAAGAAAGTTGCGTCCCCGCAGCAATCGCTTTTTCTCAAGTCTTTTCCAGCCTTACCCGAAGGTCGTACACCGCTCTGGCTGTGACCCCCCCCCCCCCCCCCCTCGCCCTCACCCGTCTGCCTGTTATTGGATCAAGTCGACTCACCAATCGGTTTATCTGAGGACCCGCGCGCGGGCCACGGCAGCCCTGCCTGGGCCAGGCCAGGCTACAGCCTATTCGGCTCTCTGCTACTGTGCGGGCTGAAAAAGTTTGCCATAGCGCCCCCCTCATCCTCCCTGCCCTTAACTCGTACCCCCATCCCCCTCCCTGTTTTACTGATTTTTTCCTGCCCAGAAAAAGAAAGTCAACAGGAGAATCTTTCAAGATTCTGTATTAGCTTCATCGGACTGGTTTGGCTAGACTCGTACTTATTATTTTAAATCAATATATTTTGAAAACGCGACTTTTATAAAGAGGGCAGTTCAAGGGAGAATCGACGATCGAGCGGGTTACTTGTCAATATTCGAAAATGTAAAAGTCTCACCAGTCGTGTATCAAGCAAATCGTGCGACTGCGACAGAATCCCACCTGACTGTGCGAGAGCCAGTGAAACGCAAAGAGGGAGGGGGGGAATCTGCTGTTTCTGACGCCGACTCGCCCCCCCCCTTTTTTTTGCGTCTCCCTTGCTCTCGCCTTGTCAGGTGGGATTCTGTCGCAGTCGCCGCTCTGACGCAGCCGGGCTTGATATGCGCCTGAGCTTCACATGGGTCCTAATGGCTACAGCGACATTTTTACTCCTCGACGTTATCCAACTGCAATTCATTCGTCTCCTCCTGCCAACACACAAGATACAAGTCTATCAGTGCAATGGTGTCCCTGCGCTGGCCGGGGTTGGGCTGGGCCGGGCAGGGCCGCGGCCGCGGCATCGGCATGGCGCCACACACTCCGACAGCATGGCGTGCACCGCCCTCACCGCCCTCCCGGCGTCTTTGATACGACTGGCCTCACGCCTGAGCGCGCGCCACCCCCGCGCCGCCCCCGCGCCGCCCCCGCGCCACCCCCCGCGGCCCGCCGCCCCCGCCCCGACGCCCCGCCCTTCGTCAGCGCCGCGCATGCGCCCTCCCCCTCCAGCGCCGCCGCCACCCCCCGCGCCCCCGCGCTACCAACCTAGGCATGATGAAAGGCCCCAAGGATTATTGTTTGGGTGTCGTGTGAGCGGCGGGGCGGGGCGGGGCGGGGCGGGGCGGGGCGGGGCGGGGCGGGGCGGGGCGGGGCGGGGCGGGGCGGGGCGGGGTGGGGCCGGCTCGGGCATTCAGCGTCGGGCCTGTTGTTATGATCGATAACTAACTGCGCTACACCGCCGGATTTTTCAGGATTATAAATACACTTTATTGTTTTACCCTTGAATAAAATTTCATTGCGAGCTTGGCGCGCGGTACAGGATATGTTTGCACCTATTTCTGTCAGCTTGCGCCAAGGGGCGGCGAACTCATGTATTTCTGTGTACACTTGCCTTGTATTTCTTGTATTTCTAATGTATTTTTTGGTATTTTTCTCGTATGTTCGTTGAGGATTTCTATGTATTTCTGTGTATTGTAGAGTATTTCCTTGTATTTTTAGTGTATTTTTTAGAAATACAGTGGTATTTCTGTGTACACGTTTTTTTCGAGTTGGCCGCCCCTCGGCTTGCGCAGTTCTTCTGTGCTCATAGAGAGAATGATACAATGTCTTAAGGTTTTTTGATTTTGTGTGATAGCGACTTTTTTTTGTCGTTTATCCTTTGCCCTTATCAGGGCACGTAATAAAATTTGCCCTGTTCCATCGATTTCTTTTTCCTTGAGAGTGAGATGGTCTTGGCTCTAGCGCTGACCCAGAACTGATTCATGGGCAGGGGTCCTGCCGGGGCCGTGGCAGCCCTGCCCCCCAAGGCTGACCGGGTGGGGCCGACAGCAGGGCAGGGGGCGTGCAGTCCTGGCATGGCCTGGCCCGGCCAAGGCCCCCTCTGCCTTATCACCTCTCTCTCTTTCCAACAGGCAAGGGGATTCAGGGGGGATTTCCGCAGGGATTTCATTGATCCACCAGTATCAGCTGAGTGAAACACTGGACGTTACGGCTTCCGGTTAGGCTGGGTTTGGCCCAAACCAGCTCTGCTGACCGTGGGTCTTCATTGGGTATCATTCGAAGGATAAATTAGGTCTAAGTTATGGTCTACAAATAACACAATTTTATCACCACATTTCTTGAACTTTTCGACCCTACCTTAATTTTTTCGAGACATTGTATACTGAGCTCTTCCGAATTTTCTGAAAGTCTTTACGATCCCTTGTCCTTTACAACCCCTTTTCAAGATTTTCTGGATTGCGTAGTGCTCAAGAGTTATGAACCCGTCGTAGGGACAGTTACGTGTGTCATTGCTCGCATTCCAAGGTTCTGCTGTTCAGGAACATAGCGCGCTCTACCAGGCCGTGACCCTCTGGCAGATCTCTAGCTCGCTGCCGATCGTAATGGGGCCTGGCCCGCTAGTGTGTGTGTGTGTGTGTGTGTGTGGACCTATGGGGATCAAACAGGTTGCCAGTAGAATTCAATTTGAGGCTCGCGGAGCCAAACGGAGCCGGATGAAATGTGTTCGACGTAAGGAGCCTTTGGGGACCCCCGGGCCGGGCCGGGCCGGGCAGGCCGGACCGTCACCAGAGCGATACATCACCCAGGGACCCTGCCGGTGCGAGAGAGACGGTGGTCGCGCGCGAACATACAAGTGAGGGCAAAGACAGAGCCAAGTGATAGGTTCATCACGAGGGGGCCTCTTTTATTTGTCACTCACGCGTCTTTCCGCGTTTCCTTACACACTCACCCTCACACACTCTTCAACTCACTCGCGCACACACACACGCTCTACACACATACTACACAGTCCTGGCGGCTGAGCCTACGTCCCGTATAAATGATAGTCTCTTAGCAAGGAGGAGAGGGAGCGACGGCGGGGTGTGAATTTTTCTTGATCTTGTGAGGAAAAACAATCATCTGTAGCGCTCGCTGTGCGCTGGAGCACTGCGTTTGTTTTGTGCGCAAACACAGTGGAGGGCCCTGCACCGCCCTACGCGGCCCTGCGCGGCCCCGCGCGGCGCCAAAGGGGAGCATAGGAGCCCTGGCCGGTTTGCGTTTGAAGAGGCCCTCGAGCAAACAGTTTGCATCGCTGCTTGACCGCGGACGATAACAATGCGAGGAGGGGGAGGGGAGGATTATCGCTGCTGCTCAGTTTTGGGTGTGCAGGGATTTCACAATTTGTTATTGAAAAATTAGAAATTGACAATGTTTCCAGTTATCAGTCCAAATGGCAAAGTCCGACGTCTCAATAGAAGATACCAAGATTTTCTCAACGGTGCTCCATTTCAGTCATAATCTCGGAATCTTGCTCTGTTTGAGTGAGATTCTACATAATCTGTCAAATTTATTGAGATTTATTTAAGATTAGGAATGCTTACTTAAAAGTGTGTTGTTCCTCAATCATCACTCGGATAAGGTGAGATTTTGGAACTTATCGCACAAGCAAAAGAACCTAATCTCTTTCACTGGAGAACGAGGTAATTCGCAGCAGAGAACCCCCTCTCCTGAAATCCTCAACCTAGTATTTACGACCGATGAGTTTTGTTTTAAATTTTGTGTGGGTGTATAGGAAATTGAATGTTTAGGAAGTGAGGCCCGACCGTAGTGGTGGGGGTGAGGGGGTGCAAACGATGGCCCCCGTGTTTGTTTAAGACTTGGATAGATGGATGACTGTGGTCCGCGGGACTCGAACCGGAGAAAAGGGAAGTCTATGCCATCTTATGAATAATGCAAAAATGGCGACCGGCGCGCGCGGGAAACCTTGCCCTCTGTAACGCCAGCAAGAGGAGCGGGGGCCACCCGGCCGGGGGCGGCCGGGGGGCGGTCGGGGGGTGGTCGGGGGGCGGCTACACCGCCGCCGCAACCACCCACCGCCCAGCCGCCCCCCGTCCCTGCCGCTCCCCCGCCTCCGCGCTAAAATCGACAAACATTTGGGAAGGAGAGTCTGGGGTTGGTACCCCTGCCCTGCCTCGCTGCCACCCACTCTCCCCTCCCCCCGCCCGCCGCGGGCCTCCCCCCTCCACCACCCCAGCCTAGGTGACGCCGGGCGACGGTGCAGGCGCCTCAGCCACCCCCTCCCTACGCCCGCCGCCCGCTCGGCCCGCTCTCACTCTCTTGCTCTGTCTCTCTCTCTCTCTCTCTCTCTCTCTCTCTCTCTCTCTCTCTCTCTCTCTCTCTCTCTCTCTCTCTCTCTCTCTCCCACTCTCTCTCTTTCTCTGGCGACCGCCCCTCCCTCATCCGTCAGTCAGCGCCTCTCTGTCTATATGCATGCCATTGATCCAAGGATGGGGTGTTGATTTTCCCGTTCACAGGGTGTTCCGGGGAGAACACCCCTAGCGCGGGGTGAGGCGAGGTGCCTGTCTTCCACGCCCGTCTGAAGCTGTCGTCTTTTACAAGTCATTTATTGTCATCGAATTTAGTCCGTCCGTCTGAAATTTCTGTACTGTACTCGATTGACTTCTCCATTACATCTCGCGTGTTCCAAGAAAATTGGCTCTGTTGCCAGTAAAAAATGAACTGGAATTTGCTGCAATTTTCTTACCCAATTACAACGAGGACAAGTTTTTTTCCGAGTGCACCGAAGCCCATGAGCAGGTAGCTACTTCGGGCAAAGATTTCCAGGATCCAGGCGGTCGAATAAAGTACTTGGTACAAGGTGAGGTAGTGAAAGAATGGCCATGTGGCCAATGTGCGTGCCCCTGTCGTGATGTTCTCGTTTTCGTTGGGTTTCAACTAAAAACTTGACAAAGCTTATCTGCTGCTGCTTCTGCTATCGCTTCTACTATCGTGGCCGCCACCTTCATCTAGCAAAGGTTTAGGAGGAGCGAGAGCCCGAGCGAGGAGGGGGAGGGGGTGTTCCCCGCTGTATATGCGCGCCTCGCCTCGCGGCACCCGGCCCGCCCCGCCCCAGCCGCCCAACCCCGCCCCGCCTCGCCCCACCCCGCCCCACCCCGCCCCACCGCGCCCCGCAAAGACCCCACCACCGCACCCCGCTCCGCCCCACGGATATAGAGTAGTGTTGGCAGCCGAAGATCAAAGGAAACTCACTCTCTCGCTCTCTCTCTCTCCTCTCTCTCACAGCCTCTTCCTCCCCATCTAGGGCACTCCACGCCACGCCACGCCCTGCTCGCCCTCCTCGTTCCTCTCATCCTCCATTTTGCTCCACCACGCCGCCCGTCACGCCCCCGTGTGTGTGTGTGTGTGTGTGTGTGTGTGTGTGTGTGTGTGTGTGTGTGTGTGTGTGTGAGAGTGTGTGGCTCTAGGTTGCTCTGATGCCCTGCCCCGTCCAAAACAAACTAGATGCGATCACATGGTGGGGTGAGATACATCAAACAGTCTGCGAGGTTCATGCTATCGGTGCGGCTGTTGGGGCCGGGGCGGGGCAGGGCGGGGCGGGGCGGGGCGGGGCGGGGCGGGGCGGGGCGGGGCCGAGGCGGGGCGGGGCGGGGCGGAGGCTGGGTATGGGGACGGGGCTCTTCTGCCCAGACCAGCCAATACAGCATGGGCCGGGCCGGGCCGGGGTGCTAGCGGCGGTGAAGGATACCATGCTGGTGTGCTTTGCGGCCTCCTTGATGAAATTCGTTTGACTGCTTCCTACCGCGCGTCTGGTCTTTCGAGGTCCAAGGCAGGAGGGGAGGGGGGGAAGCAGAGAGAGAGAGAGAGAGAGAGAGAGAGAGAGAGAGAGAGAGAGAGAGAGAGAGAGAGAGAGAGAGAGAGAGAGAGAGACATAGAGAGAACGCGGAGTGTCCATCCAAAGGAGGAGCAGCCTTCCTAACCGTGCGCGCTCCGGGTACCAAACCGTTGAGTAATAAATGACCCAACAGATGGGCCGCCCGTTACAATTAACGCCGTGCAGGTTGGCACCACCGCATAATGTAAATGTGGAGAGAGAGGCAGGGGTGGGGGTGGAATGCCAAAGCTTTTTTTCTTCTTTTAACTGTGGTTGAGTTTTCGTGATCAGTGGAGTGTGTCGGGGTGGGGCGGCGGCCAAGCCGAGCAGCGGCCAAGCACCTCCCCGCAACGTCACCTGCACGAGTACTTCCAGCCCAGACCGCTGCCTCGCACGGCCCCGCCCCACCCCACACCGCCCCACCCCGCCCTGCTCCGCCCCGCCCCGCCCCGCCCCGCCCCGCCCCGCCCCACCCTGCCCCGTCACTCGGCTGCCGTCGCTGCCATCTCTCTAGTTAAGACATTTTATTTCGATCACAGATGCTTATTTACACCCAGAAAAATGAAAAGGTGTGGCAACCATCGTATGGTTCATTGAGGGATAACCATAAAGTATCGTTGAGACAACGATCAGCCAGTGGTGAAGACTGGATTTTTGGTTCATAAAACTGTCCTGTTGTTGCCGCAACCATATTTTATGGTTGTCCCTGAAGTAACCATACGACGGTTGCTACACCTTTTCATTTTTCTGGGTGTATGGAAGACACAATTTAATGATATGGTAGTGCAGTAGGTTGCTGTTCGTGTCTTAAGGTGCTGTAGTAATGACTGTTCTGAGTGTTTGTATTGAGTACATTTTCTAAAGAAGGGTGGATAGTTCTGAACCGAGGGGTCGACCACTTCGATATTCCATGTACACATTGAAAAATATTCCAAAAATATTCCAAAAATATTCCAGATATTCCAACATATTCCGGTCCAAAAATATTCCAAATATTCCAAAAACAATCCAAATATTCCAAATATTCCAACATATTCCTGATATTCCAAAAATATTCCAGATATTCCAAAAATATTCCAGGTATTCCAACTGGAATATATTCTATGTACACAAATATTGTTATAGTGGTCGACCCCTCGTTCTGAACGCGTTCAAACTGAACTTCTGTAACGAAAGAGTGGTGCGTCGGGCGTGCGCTGCGCGGCGCTGTGACCCGTGGGACCGTGCGGGGGCCGCGGCGAGGCTAGGTGTGGGGTGGGGTACCCCGTGCCGCGTGAGAACGCAGAGGACAGGACACACTGCTGTAATGGAGTCTAAGTGGGCCTCGCTGTTCATAACTACCTGACCAATCCATTGGGCCAGTCTGCCTGCGCCGGCCACGCCTCTCTGTGTGCGAGAGGGGGGGGGGGGAGAGAAAGAAAAAAGGGTGAGAGAGAGAGAGAGAGAGAGAGAGAGAGAGAGAGAGAGAGAGAGAGAGAGAGAGAGAGAGAGAGAGAGAGAGAGAGAGAGAGCACTCCTTATGGCACATCACGTGGGTGTCACGTCTCTTCGAAATGCGCCGCTTTTCGGACGGCTCTCTACTTTCTCACACTCATTTTAATTGCACCTTCGATTCGTTATGCGCTCTAGGAGAAGACGCGCGTGAAATTTATTTCGTATTTTCGTATTTTATTGTGTAAATGGGACTTTTGGGGTTGTCCTCCTTCACAGGACTTATTCGCACGTCGCTGCTCGCTTATGCTTCTGTTGGTCTTAGCGTCACCCCCAGGCACGACCCTGATGACCCGGTGGTAAGTCCCGAGCGGCAGTACAACATACCGCTACACCGTCCAACTTCGCCTTCGCCGCCTCACCCCGCCCCGCCCCGCCCCGCCCCGCCCCGCCCCGCGCAGGGGTGGACCATGCGTGCGGGTAACGGCCGACTAAGTGGCCGTCTAATGTTGGGGCTGCGGCGGTCGCGGGGCGGGGCGGGGCGGCGATACAGCACCACCAGCTCGCAGAAACAAACCTGCCTACAGCGAGGCAGCTCTTATCCCCACAGGAGGTGTGGGTTCCACTTCTCGCCACCCCCTCCTCCTCCCCCCCCCCCGCCCCCAGCCGCCCCCACCGGGCCCGCTGCTCTCTCCACCTTTGCGGTCCTGTTCACACAAGGAGGATGGGAGCCATGGCGCTGTCTCTGCCACTCCAACCCCTGCCAAGCCCCTCTCTCTATCTCGTACCCCCGCCGCCCCCTTCCGCCTCTCTCCCCATCTCCGTCTTCCTCGCTACACCTCCCACCCCCCGCAATCTCTCTCTCTCTCTCTCTCTCTCTCTCTCTCTCTCTCTCTCTCTCTCTCTCTCTCTCTCGCTCTCTCACCCCTTGACAGTCCCACCTCATGAATATGCATCGACAAGTCCAAAACTCAACGGAGTTCCTCAACTCAAGTGTGGGCTGCTGAGAGGATGAGGGAGGTGAGGTGAGGCTGGCGGGGAGGGGCGGTACAGCAGGGGATGATTGGAAGGGCTGCGGAGTGATTGGAATTTGTCGCTCTGAGTAAAGGAGCTTCGCACCGCGCGGGGGTGAATGAAGTTAGGGGGTGAAAGGGGGGGGGGGGAGGGGCGAAAGGGTTGGCGCGAAGGGCTGTGGTGGCGCCACCATGGCACCTGCTGCGCGTGCTCAATCATATGCCGTAGGGCAGGACCGAGGCAAGGGCACAAAAGGGCCGGTGATTGAGGTGGGGAGGAAGGACAGGACAGGTGAGGTGTGTGACGCTTGATGGCTGTAGCGTGCCATGACTTTTTTTTCCCTTTGTTTTTTGGTCGTTATTAATGTTTTGTGCGATTGATATGCTGCGTTCTGACTCAACACTGTAAAAACTTCGTCGAGGTTTCCATGCCGTTTTGGAAAGACGTTCCAATGTATTTTCTCCATAAGAGTATGATGGCTGCTTGGAAACCTGGACAAAGGTTCCACCGAAAGCGCTGACATTAAAATAGGAGAAAAACGTTTTCTACGCTTTTAATTTTCTTGTTTTAGACACTGTGCAGGCAGAGAGCACAAAACTGTATCTTAATTTTTGAGTTAACATAAACAGACTTACACCATATCTAATTTTTCACACAAATTTGTGCGATGATTTGCAAATATTTTTATGAAGTCAGGCAGTTTTGCGCATACATTTTTTTTGAAACGATTTTGATGTCTAGCTAAGAACAAACATTCGCGCAAATGAAAGATACAGACACAATGGGAGTGTTTGAAACTTATCCATGTCCGACTGAAGAGTACCCTTAGAGTTTAATGAAGGATTCGGGACGGGTGCAGTTTGGGTTGAGTTTCTGCTCCACCCGGTGCGTGCTGCTGCTGACTGACGGCGCGTCCGCCGCGGCCGGGCCGGCCGTGGTCGGTACAGCTGACTGAGCGCGCAGGGTCGGGAGAGGCGGGGCGGGGCGCGGCGGGGCGGGGCGGGGCGGGGCGGGGCGTGGTGGGGCCTGCGGAGCTGGCGGGCGGCGTGTGCTGCTGGCGCGGGGCGGGGCGGCAGCTTACCCCCGGCGCCGCCAGAGTGAGCCACCTGCAGGGCCGGTGCGCGACGCTCAGAGGCATGCGGCGCCGCGGCGCCTTCCACGACCTACTCGGGGCCGCTGCGCTCCGCCGGCCGCGCGCTGCAGTGTTTGTCAGGGCGTCGCCTGCAGTGTCACGCTGTACTGCCAGCAGACGATCAACTGCTTGCCTTTTAGTCTTTGTTTTTATCGTGGATGGTTTTGTTTTCTAAAAGGAATCAAGAGTATTATTTGGCCTTGTTTCCTCGCATTGAGAATGTTGCGCTTGAATTTATCACTGTACACCTTGTTCTTGAAAATTTATAAGATTTGAAACTTTTGGATTTTTGATTGTTTGATAGTTTTGGGCGTTTGCATTACTGTTTTATGTTGCTTCAGGATGTTGCTCGTTGTTTCTTAAAGGAGCCCCTACCCTTGGTTACAGGCAATTATTTTTCTCATAAAACGTTCCTATCACCTTTTCACTTTCCTAACTTATTTAACATTAAGTTTTAGATTAAGTTTTACAATATTGAATGTTTATCCAGCGCGAATTTGGTAATTTACAACCATCGAAAAACAATTGATTCCGGATTCTCAACTTCTGACGGGAAGGTCTGATTCGCGTCCCTGTCCCGTCTCGCCGGTTCGTCCAAGATGACTTCGCCGTCTAATGTATCTCCCATCGGATCACTGCTGGGTGGGAGGGGCCGGGCCGGCGGGGCTGGCGGGGCGGGGCAGGGCGGGGCGGGGCGGGGCGGGGCCCACCCTAACCAACAACACTGACAACCCCCTGCCACACGGCTGGCCCTGCAGCGCGGAGTATGGCCGGCGCCTCCGTAGGGGCTCAACTCCAGTGGGGCGCCGCCCGGCTGGTTGCCAGTTGCCATGGCCTGACCAGAGCGTTGTCGGTGCCAGAGTTGCGCAGCGCCACGGACAGACGCCAAAGACGCCGGCCGTCAACAGTTGTCTCAGCGAGTGACTCTTTGGGGCGTCAAGTCGCGCGGCGGCCGGCGCACCGCGGTGTGCGCTCGCGGCGCGGAGCGGGGCGGAGCGGTTGGGGCCTGAGTTCAGCGGCGACGCGGCGCTGTGGCTCTGGGAGTCGGCGCCCGCGCCCTCTAGCGGCAGGCGCCCGCACCGCGCCTGCCTGCCATTTTGTTTCGCCTCCCCACCGCGGCCCCACTGGGGCGTCGCTGGCGTCGGCCCGGCCGCGGGGCCCCCGGGGCGCTGTGATTGGTCTGCGCGCCGCCGTGCGCCGTGCCCCCGCGGCCAGCGGCAAGCGTTCGAACTGGCCGCGCCGCCGCGCGGCGGGGACGCCTGCTGCCGAGGATAGAAAAGAATCTGACTTGATAGATATTTGGCGAGCGGAGTTCCATCTGCACTCTAGAAAGCTTATGGTGATTTTCAGTGGAAGCTACGGTGAATCCTGCAGCACTGTAGCTTGCGGTGAATTTAGACCGTAAGCTACGGTGAATAATGTCACTGTAAGCTGAGGTGATGCGCCCTGATTCTCCGTAGCTTACAGTGACATTCACCGTAGTCATGCTTTTACAGTGAAAATCACCGTAAGCTTTCATTAGTGTGGAACGGTTCTGTCGTTATCCGGATCCGCGAGGGGGTATTCACTCTTAAAATCTGTGACCCGACTATTACGTCTATTACGCTGTATTACGCCCTGACATTGTATAAATTTAGCCAAAAAACAGGCAAAAACAGTCCAAAACGACCCAAAAATTAGTATACGATGGAGAATTTTGGCTATTACGCTGCTATTGCGCTTCTACTACACATACTATTACGCCTTCATTACAGATAGAGTGACCCGACTATTACGCGAAAGCATACCCCCTCGCGGATCCGCTTTGATCACACATGTCACACCATGACTCATTGTACAGTCGCCAAAACATTGGAGTATAATTACAACTTGAAAAATGACAAGTTGCAGCGGCCATTTTGTTAGCTTTGGGACAGAACCCGTGGTTGAAACAATATGGTTAATGCAGGCTTTTTCTAAAGTTCGGACCTAAACTGACTTCATACACGCTATGGCTGCTATTGCTTTGATTTGTCGCATAGTGTACGTCTCCGTTTACGTACAGTCCGAAAACACCGCTGTTATCAGCCTGGTATTTTAAAGGCCACGCGCATATCTTGAATTTGCTTTTTCATTTTTCGTGCGATGTAATAAAGTGAAGGTTTCTCGTGTGCCTTTACTCTTCCTGGCGGTGTACAGACCCGCCCCGCCCCGCCACGCCTCGCCGTGGGTCGCTGGCTCTGCTCAGCGTCGCCTCGCCCCGGCGCGGCGCGGGCAGGCACGGCCCACGGGGGTCATACGTTCACCCAAGCACGGCCACCACGGACAGTTAGGTTTTTTTCCCTCTCCTCCTTGGTGCAGTAATTACCCTAGCTGCGTGTGTGCCTGCATGTGTGTGTGCTTGTGTTGTGCGTATACTTCTTTAAACGTATGTGTGTGTGTTTTCTTTGCGTCAGGTCAGTGCGGTCGCGTCGCCTACACCTCGCTGTGTGTGTCAATGTGTGTACGTATGCACGTATATGTGTGGTTATGCCTCTGTGTGTGTGTGTGTGTATGTGCGTGCGTGTGTGTGTGTGTGTGTGTGTGTTTAGATGCGTGTGCGGTCTCGGTCCTCGCGGTGTTTGCTTTACGGGCCTGTCGCATCCCCTCTCGATATGACCAGCAATTACACACAATAACACGCATAATGTTGCGGGCTGTGAGCATCGATTACCATTCGCGCTCCTCTCCGAATAATCAGCGTTGTCGCTGGCTGGAGCCTCGTCACATGCACACACACACACACTCACACATGGGGGGCTTGGCAGGGCAGGAGGTTTGCACGCTGCAATCAACGCGTTTTTGCGGTGAAAATAAGCAACCGGCGCGCTTTGTCTTGATATATATGCGCGCGGGACAGGCAGAAGTGATACTGTAGTGCGGCGCATGAGATATGGGTTCTAGAGTGTGTGCGTTCTGAGCTTGCGGTTACATGTCTTTTCCTCAGTTTCTTTTTCTTCGGCCGATAGCCGGCGTTTTCACCTTCAAAATCTTACGGACAAATCGACGAACTTAATGCCAAATTTTACTCAGTACAAGAGACTTCCATCTGCACCCTGAAAAAGGCATGCAAAGAATTGTTCTTCACATTGCAAAGAATTTTGAAATGTTTGTAAAAATGTTTGCATGGTGGACCAATTCTTCGCACCTTGCAAAGTAAATTGTTTGTTACGGTACATAGAATTAGCTCGTAAGCCTACAAACTAGCTCTGTGCAACTTACTAAGAAAATTGTTCGCACTGCGAATAATAGTTTGCAATGCAGACTTCCTTAACCCTTGATGCTTCAAAATTATGTGCAAGAAATTTTCGCCTTTCCTGTTGTAATAATCATCAGAACCAAGTAGAGTGTACCCCTAATAAGAATGCTGCATCTATCTATTTAGAGAGACAGACAGACAGAGGGAGACCGACTGAAAAGACAGACAGGCAGACAGACAGACAGACAGACAGACAGACAGACAGACAGACAGACAGACAGACAGACAGACAGACAGACGAACGATACGATACTGTACACTTCACCGATGACTCTGACGAGCGTGCGTGCGGCGCCAGTGTGCTTTTGTGTCCCATCTCTCTGAATACCGCGGACGCCCCAAACCGCCCCGCCCCGGCCAACCCCACCCCACCCCGCCTCACCCCGCCCCGCCCAACCCCACCCCCCCCCGCCTCACCCCGCCCCGCCCCGCCCCGCCTCGCCTCTCATTTCCTTACTCTCTTCCCAGCCAATCACGTCGGGGGAAGAGGCTACCCGACCGAGTAGTGGTGGAGGTCGTTCATCCATCCGGCCGCGGCACGGCACGGCACGGCACGGCACGGCACGGCACGGCACGGCACGGCACGGCACGGCACGGCACGGCACGGCACGGCACGGCACGGCACGGCACGGCGCGGCACGGCACGGCACGGCACGGCACGGCACGGCACGGCACGGCACGGCACGGCACGGCACGGCACGGCACGGCACGGCACGGCGCGGCACGGCACGGCACGGCACGGCACGGCACGGCGCGGCACGGCACGGCACGGCACGGCACGGCACGGCACGGCACGGCACGGCACGGCACGGCACGGCACGGCACGGCACGGCACGGCACGGCACGGCACGGCACGGCACGGCACGGCGCGGCACGGCACGGCACGGCACGGCACGGCACGGCACGGCACGGCACGGCACGGCACGGCACGGCACGGCACGGCACGGCGCGGCGCGGCGCGGCACGGCACGGCACGGCAGGGCACGGCACGGCACGGCACGGCACGGCACGGCACGGCACGGCACGGCACGGCACGGCAGGGCACGGCACGGCACGGCACGGCACGGCAGGGCACGGCACGGCACGGCACGGCAGGGCACGGCACGGCAGGGCACGGCACGGCACGGCACGGCACGACGGCACGGCACGGCACGGCACGGCACGGCACGGCACGGCACGGCACGGCACGGCACGGCACGGCACGGCACGGCACGGCACGGCACGGCACGGCACGGCACGGCACGGCACGGCACGGCACGGCACGGCACGGCACGGCCAGCAGGCATCCTCTTTGCTACTTCTCCCGCGGTCACGGAAGAAAAGGAGCGAAGGGAAAAAAAGGAGGAATTCTTTCTTCGTGATATATAATGAGATTCCTCCACTTCTCCTGCTTCTCCTTGTCCGTCTTGGGCGCTTGCCGTACGTAGTGGCGGCGCAGTGCCGCAGTGCTGGGAGCTGGACTGGACAGCGAAACACTTTCACGGCCCTAAAGTACTCGCACCTCATACCTCTCTTAGCACACACTCGAACACACACACACACACGCACGCGCGCACGCACTATCGCGAAGGTATCTGGGCGCCGCTCGCTCGGCTCTGGTTGGCCACTCATCTCTCTTTGCGGTGAGAACGGCATCCGCCGCCAGGGTGCGCCCCAGGCAGTCGGATGACACGGCGTGACGGTGGCAGGGCGTGCCAACATACCTATAAAAATAATTTCACTTTTTCGGCAATATCTCCTGATCGGTAGGAGTCATATTAGCAAACTGAGGTTCATTGGAAAGCTAACATTGCACTGAACGTTCGCTACCGTATGACCCGAAATCATCTAATCATTTCTTGCGGCCAAAAATAATTTTCGTTTATGTTATTGTGTAACAAAAATTATTTTCGGCCCCAAGTATAGTGTATTTATGATTTTGCGTCATAAGGTAACGAAAATTCAGTGCGATCTTAGCTTTTTAATGAACCCCAGTTTGCTGAAATTTCTCCTACAAATCAGGAGATGTTGTCAAAAAAGGGACATTATTTTCGGTTATGTTAGGACGCCCTGGAGAGTGGCAGGAGCGAGCGGACCGTGAGTGAGCGACACTGCCAGAAATTTCCACGGTAATTTCTACGGTTATTCCCGTTAATTTTTTACCAGGTATGGACCGTTTTTAATGGATACGGGACGTCCGTAGTACGTATGACCTTACTGCCTTTAATTTAACTTTTTTCGAAGTTTGAAGAAACTTAACTACGGAATTGGTCACGGGAAACACCGTATTTTTAAGATACGGCTGTTCCGTAATCAAACAAAACGGATTTTACCGTAGTATCTGTGGAATGGGCTACGGGATTTTTAACAGTGGAGGACGGCGACTGATAAGCGACCGTAACGATCAGATGCGTTCTTGTCGAACCCTTGCCGCCGCCGCCGGCGCCTCCACCACCGGCCCGCACCACCTCGCCTCTTGAGCCGATCAGGGTAGAAGGACTGACCCAATTATACACGGGGGAGTAATTATGGGACCCGCCTGTGGTAATTATATTTCGGAAGTCCGACTTGCGAGAAAGAGAAAGAGAAAAAAACAAGTTCAAGGGGAGGTGGAGAAGCGAGAGAGAAGGAAGAAGCGGGAGATGGATGCCTTTCGGAAAAGAAATGGAATGACGACCCGGCGCGGCCGGGCCCTCCCTCTCCGCTCCTGGCCGCTGGAAATAAATGTTGTGGTGAGGGCCGAGCTGCCCGCGGGGGTGGGGCCAAGCAGGCCAGGGGCCAACGCTGTGGCTAGTGGAGCGGGACAGGAGGCAGCGGGAGAGAGGGAGGGAGAGAGAGAGAGTGAGAGAGAGAGTGAGAGAGAGAGAGAGAGAGAGAGAGAGAGAGAGAGAGAGAGAGAGAGAGAGAGAGGGAGGTAGAGGGAGTGTGCATCAAGGCGCAAGCGACACCTGTCTGCTCAAGGCAGAGTGGTGGATCGCAGGGACAAGGTGTTTTTTCTTCTTTTTTTTTTGCGTGGAGAACGATACACGTTAAATGGATCAGGTTTCAACTTAGCAGCAGTCTCTGCTCTCTGGCAACAGTAAACGTGCTGCATGTCGCAGTGTTGCGTTCAGTTCGACGCCGCGCCACCCACAATGAGTTCAAACTATGCTCATTTGAACTGCACACCGATCTGTGTAAAATATGTTACTTTGTTTTACTCAGCTTTACAAGTATATCAACAATTGTCGAGTCGAGGACCGTGGATCACCTACCTGTTGTATCTGCTGCAGTGCAAATCTCTTGGGGCACTTCTGCCCTCGGGTGAAAGTGGCGGTTCCAGTAATAGTTGCTCCAGGAGGTGTTCCTCTTTCTCAGGGCGGGTGCAACCGCAGGCCGCAGTCGCTCCAGGAAGTCTGTGACTGCAAGCAGGCTCAGGGGGCACACATCTCCGCCGCAGGGTATCCCTCCCCCTTGACATCCGGCGACATATTTTCTTACCACCCTTGATATTATTTGTCCCCCCGCCCCCCTCTCACCCCCGCGGTGGAGGTGGCCCTGCTCTGGCAGATGCGTATCTTTGATGTATGTCCAGGAAAGAACCGCCACCGCTCGCCGCCAGACCCGTCAGGGGTGCCGGGCCGCCACCGCGCCACCACCGCGGTGCGGACTGCCGCGTACGTCACATACCAACGCTGTTTGTTGGTTTTTTCTATACTACTTTTTTGTTGTTTTTTATTCTTGCTCCCGTCAGTCGCGCGGAGTTTTTAAGAAAGTTTCCGGCAATGAAATAACCCCCCCGCGTGCTACTCGCCCCTGCGAGTGTGTGTGTGTGTCCACGCCTGTCGCTGCCGGGCATTCCGTAAATATCCGAGGCGTAACGAGCCCAGCTTTATGATGCGAAAAAGGGTTGTGAGATGGTGGTGGGACCGAGTGGGGCGGGGTGGGATGGGGGAAGGGGGAGGGGGGCGAACCTGAATGGTGGAGGTGACACGGAGGGTTGGAAAGGCTTGTTTCTGTTTTGATCTTCGAGGCACTGGTCTTCCTCTGCATCATAATGAACTTATTTCAGAAAGGATTTTTAAATCTATGAGACTTGTTTAAAATTAAGTAGTAAAAACGTATTAGTATTTGTGTTTCATTTATCTTTTTGGAGTGATAACATTACAGTCACTTGAAGTAGGTGGTGCAGAGCAAAACCAGCCGTTCATAGAGCAGTGTTGAGCACTTTGCTCTGCTCACGCGAAAATAAACACGTTTCTCGCGCAGCCCGTTTAGTGACTCAATCTCTGCCAGGCACCGAGTAAATCACGGCACCGGGCGTGCCTCATGTGTGCGCCGCGCCCGCCTCCTCTGTTTCCTCTCTCCGCTTTGCGAAGCGTCGTTTCGTCTGTGACGTATGCTCCGTTTCCGGTTCCACGCGGAAAATAAAAATGTATGATAGCGCAGCGTTTTATTCCTCGTCAAGGTCGCACCGAGTAACCCCCGGAGTGCCGTAGAAACCACGGTAAAAAAAAAAAGTCAGATTTTCGGAGGAAAAAAGGGATGGTTCAAATTTGACGAATTTTACTCAGATTTTCAGAACGAAATGTGGGAATGTCCGTCATTTTTTAAGTTTACTTCGTGACCTGATCCAAGAAAGTTCGAAGTGTTGGCGGCCTATCCCAAAGGGTTCAATGAGATTTTGCTGTGCATCAAACAAAGTTATATCGATCTTCTCTCTTATAACAAAATACAACTCGCACTTTGTTGGATCGAAAGCTATAACCACATCAAACTCTTTTGGATGAGCCGCCAGCACTTCGAACTTTGTTTGGATCAGCAGCGGAAACATGTCAGATTCTTTCATTAGGGGACATCGTGACAGTTCTGCTGAGAATTTTGAGCTAACACTCATCATGATGCATCAGCTGCTTACTTTTAATCAAAAACATGTCGCACTGCGCTGCCCCTTAAGACAAAGCATGAGAATATGCGCAATTTTGATGGAGTAGAGTATTGGAACAATGTCATGCCACTTACGTCATCCGTTTTGAATACTGCTACATCAACAGTTAACTGGAAAACCTACGTTGTGATACGTTTTGTGCGTCGAAAAAGGACAATAACACAGATCGGCGGGGCGGGAACCGTGAACGGGGTAGAGCAAAAGGCGGCGTTCGGTGGTGGTGGTTTGGAATTATGAAAAATAATAAAAATAAGGAGAACACGTGGAGAGGAATTGTTTGCAAATCCGTAGCGGTGGAATGTGTGGGGCCGTCCCGCCCCGGCCCAGTCGACCAGTCGTGCGCGGAGCCTGCCCCACCCAGACCCGGTTATGGTATGGAACATGATCGCGGGAAATTTCAATTTCCCTACGGATTAGGTAAGAGGTAAGCCTAGGGCTGCAACAAATCTGCGATGTGAAACATGGAAAGCAGAAAACTTCAGTGAGGAAAATCGGGCCAAAGCAAAATATTGTGTCCTTCCGTGAAACATTACACGTACTTTCATACCGATCGTAAATTTAAAACATTTTAAAATCGGAATCTACCAGAAATGTAGTAAATTTACGACGATAGTTTTTACAGTCAGGAGCCCTTACGAATGTGTTTTTCCTTAAATGCAGTCCTCTGCTTCACCTTTACCAAGTACCTCTCGGTAGCAGGAGACCACTTCGCCCTCATTCACTTATCTGTTCTATCTCTCGCACGGGCACGGTGTGGGGCGCCCCTGTTCACCAACACCAATCGTGGCTTTGCTTCGATCCTTGTAGCGGGCGAAGGTGTTAACCGTGCCGCCACGGAGACTATGCATGTGCGGCACGAGGAAGCTAGTGGGGAGGGGTAACGATTACACTTTGGTTTACCGATCGAGATAAGGTGTGAAAACCCGATAGTGGTCTGTTCCGTTTTCCTGCGCTGTCAAGTATTTAATTTAAATTCAATTGAATTGGAAGTTTTTCTAACAATTAAATATGAAAGGCATTTTCTTCCCTGTGCCATGATGAACACTTATACAAGTGTTGCGACTAAATTAATTCAGGTTTGTTGGGTAGGAGATGCGGCGTGTGACGCTGTAGCTGTGGTGGCGGCCACTGGCCAGTGCTCGGGGCGGGGCGGGGCGGGGCGGGGCGGGGCGGGGCGGGGCGGGGCGGGGCGCGCTGGCACGCCGGCGTGAGACCCATTGTTGTTGCGCTGGCCGCCACGCCGCCGCGCCACGCCGCGCCACGCCACACAGCGCCACGGCCGCGCCCGCGTCGCGCTCGCGGCAGGAGAGGTCGGGTCCCTCTGCCGCCACCGCCTTCCCCACCGGGTTGGGCCGGACTACTGCCGGCGTACGAGAAAAATTTGCTCAATTTTGCTTTTTTCCCGAGGAAATTTAGTCCTTTCACTGTAAGAAAATGTCGTACAGGGTACGGGAAAATTTTCCATGGAAGATGTCGTACAATCTCAATCCTAGATTGTAAATGTACAAGCATTGCGTATCGACTTGGAATCGAATGACGATCAAGAGTGGGAGGTTGGACATGTACGACTCATTTTGTAAATGGTAAATTACAAAAAATATCGTACATGTACGGAAATATTTTTATAGTGTTATGGTAAATGTAACTTCGGCACTGTAATCCAAAGCGTTCAACTGACACACACTTCAAAGTGTTGAACACAGTGTTGAAGACTTTACGATGATTCGCTATAAAAGCCTATAGAGAAAGTAGGTGTGAGACCGATATGTTGGCCAGCAATGTGTCCAACGAAATTGTTGAACACTTTTGTCCCTAATGAAAAACACGGTCTTTAAGCCAAGCATCTTTAAGTGTTCAACACTGTGTTCAAGACTTTGAAGTGTGTGTCAGTTGAACACTTTTGATTTCAGTGGGGAAGGATAACGGACTGCTCCGCAGAGCTCTCGATTGGGTTCCAGAAGACCCGCAGTATGTCTGAGTGCACTCCCAAACAAACAGCTCTGGTGAAACCATTGACTTATGGTTAGAAAGACGATATTATGGTGGTAGTCACCAAAGTGCTGTTTCGACCGTGGTTTTATATGGTTGTGCCTGAGCTGACCGTTTGATGGTCCTAGTTTTCTCTCTAGGTGCAAAGACCGGTTCGGAACACCCACAGAAGCGTGTTCTTGACAAGCTCAAGTACAATTTGGTGCGTCATCCAAGCCCAATTTAGCCTTCAACCAAGAATATAGGTTTAGTTTCAAGCGCGAAGGGGAACAACGTCAGAACAAATCGGGGCTGATTCGAGCCCACACGCTCAAGAACATACTGTAAGTACTTGATCCAGTCAAGTACATTGCACTCGATTCAAAGTACAATGATCCAAGAACACGCATTTTTGGGTGATGGATCATTTCTCCCGGACCCGTAATTTTCGGACGTATTTGTCTTCTTGCGGGTACTTCCTGTACAACTATGGGTCGCTCGTCTTTCGTCTTTCTGCTGCTCTCCTTGGGCAGGGCGGGGAGGGAGCGAGGGGACAACGGGATGATGCAGCTGCAAGGTGGATTTGTCGCACGGCGCATTTGCCTTCTCCCTGCGCGAGTTTTTTTTCTGCCGCCCGGAAAAGTGTATGTAAATTCTGGTGGTGCAGCAAGCAGATCGACGCGGAGGAGTGAGTGCCGTCTCCAGGGCGAGGGGAAGGATTGTGACTGAGGGAGAAGGAGGGGCGGGTGGTGGCAGGAGGCGGCTTGTACCGCGAAAGGATTCAGCATGGGGTTGGGGTGGGGCGGGAGGTGAAGGGAGGGGGCTAGTCTCGATCTCCGTGGATCCCAATGAGGCACGAACCGAGGCTTACTGAGCGTGTGTACGCGCTGCTGTATCGGCAGACATGCATTTGCGTATATGTGAGTGGTTGAGTTTCGCGTGGAGTGTTATGTGTCTGTGAGATAGAGTTGGGGAGGATAGGGGTCCATGCCTATATATCACATCCATTTTACTACGTTGTACAGGTATTGGTCGAACTTAAAAGCAGCAGGCAATTTTTCAAAAACGGGAAAAAGCGCACTTGTTTCGGGAGGAAAAAGGGGGGGGGGGTCACTCTAAATGGGAAGGGACAAATTTGTATCCCGCCTAGTTGTGCCTTTGTGCACATCTAAACTGAATGCGAACTTGTCTCGAGTCTAGGCACATAATAGGCTTATTTGTCCCTAGACAAGAGACAGTTCTGCATCCAGCTCAGATGTGCACAAAGGCACAACTAGGCGGGATACAAAGTTGTCCCTTCCCGTTTAGTGTGTAGAAGAGACACAAAACAGGAGTATTATTGACTGTCAAAGTTCTTTGTGTCACACACGAACACACACACACACATGCATCGCGAGATGAGAGTGTGGTGTGGACGAATCGTGTCGTCGTTACGGCGCTCTTGTGAAGGGCCATCGTGTCGCCCACCTCGTTTGCATAACCAATCACTCCCCTTAACTATACTAGAATGTATGGCGGCCGAACAAAGGGTAGGCGCGTGCGCGAGGCGGGGCGGTGCGGGGCGGGGTGGGGCGGGGTGGGGCGAGGTGGGGCGGGGTGGGGCGGGGCGGGGCGCCGGAGCAGCGCCGTGCAAGAAGCTTGGGAGAGCCGCGCCGCACGGCGGTGCAATTCCATTGTGTCTGCTCCTGGGCGCCGCCGCGCACGTCGCTTGCTAGAGGAGGGCAGTTTGCGCCGCCGAAACTCACAGCGAGGGGGCGCTAGGGACGCTGTTCGGCTCTGTGGCGACGTGTTGGAGGGGGTGACAGGCTTAGGACCCCCATGCAACGCAACCTGCTCCTGCGCGCGGTGTCGCTGGGCTCCTGCAGCTGCCCGTTCGTAATACACTGTGCAAAATTTAATTTAACAAGGTAGACGCACGTTAAAACCGTGTGAGGCTGAGCTAAAAGTGCGTCTACCTTGGCCTGCGGCGCGCTGAAGCTGAAAGCTAGAACACCGATTTACAATTGGTAGTTTTGCATTGGTGGTTGGCAAGCCTGTCGACATCTCTCATCCCACGTCTCACGCCTGGCGCCTCACTTCACGCCGTCTTTCCGTCGGTCTCCCCTTGGCGCTTTCTGACAGGGCTGAGCATTTAAAGTTCAAATTAAATTTCAATTTAAATTTAGCTCAGCCAATAAAAAAAAAGACTCTAAATGGCCTGCGGCCTAGTCGGGGCGCTGCCTTGCGGGTAAGGCTGCATGACCACGTGGTTTCAATTAGAGTGAGTTAGGTGGATGAGCCCCGGGCGCCACGCTGGTTGCGCACCACGGTCACTGCCCCTCACCTCTCCTCTGTCAAAGGAGAGAAGGAGTACTGCCCCTCGACCAACCCCCTCCCTTTCATTTTTTGTTTTTTGCTCCATCATTCTGGGTAATTTATTCTTTTGATGCCAACCAGAAGAGCCTCAGAGAAATTTTGGGGAGAAAACCAGAGTATACTGTGTTTAGTGGGTGGTGAGATTTGGCGTATTTTTTTTAAACCGTACTTTTGCTTTCCCGCGCTGTAGTTGCAGTGCACTTAAAGAGGGAAAGAAAGGAAGAAAGAAAGGACTAAAGAGAGGAAGAGAGAGAGAGGTGGGGGGAGAGAGAGAGAGGGAGAGAGAGAGAGAGAGAGAGAGAGAGAGAGAGAGAGAGAGAGAGAGAGAGAGAGAGAGAGAGAGAGAGAGAGAGAGAGAGAGAGAGAGAGAGAGAGAGAGAGAGAGAGAGGGAGAGAGAGAGAGAGAGAGAGAGAAAGAGCTGGGCCAGGGGGTGTACATGACACGGGCCTCGTACACCTCGTAAAACATATGTACGTAGGAGTACTCAAAGTAGAGACTCAGCTTTACAAGATTTTATTACGCGTATACATATGCAGGCCTATCTGTTTGCCGTCCCAGCTATATTACACTCGCCATAATAATAATAATCATCATTACTGTTACACAATCACGCCCCGCCGCGCCACTCCACCATGCCCGTGTCCAGATCGCTATCGCTGCGGCAGTGGTCAGCCTGTTTGGTTGGCCAGTCGGAGCCACTCATATGAGCAGCGCACGGCCAATCAGGACAGCTAACCCGGCCCGGCCCAGCCCGCCGGCCGTCCCGCCAGCGCCAGCGGGCTCCCGGCAGCGCGGGGGCGCGGGTGGCCATACGTTCACACGCACTCACTTCGGGAAATTATTAATACGAGGGAAATTATGTCGGCCGGGGTTGGCAGCGGTGCTGTTTCATCAAGACGCGCTGCCGCGAAGATTCTCTATGTGCTGGGGCGAGTGAGCGGGCTAGGTGAGTGGGGTTTGTTGTTGTTGTTGTGTGAGAGAAATTATTTACTTGTTAGAGGAATGAATGGAAAAAAATATGAATGGCTGCAGATCCGTGGGCTGCCGGGGGTCTAAATGCTGACCCTACTTTATCGTCACATTATGCCCCCCCCCTCCCCCCCCCTCTCTCTCTCTCTCTCTCTCTCTCTCTCTCTCTCTCTCTCTCTCTCTCTCTCTCTCTCTCTCTCTCTCTCTCGTTGCGCGGTTCTTAAAGTACTGAGGCACGGGGCGCGGCACGGCCGGTCATCATACCGCGAAGAGTCATGCAGACGGACTCTGCTCTGCGTATGTACCGTGCCGTGAAAATGGCGAGTCGCAATTACCGCGGCAGGTGTAACGTGAGCTCGCGACCATAATTGGATAGCGTACGCCCTGCGTGATTTGCGCCCTAGTGCCCAGCTGAAAATCGGGACACAAGAAAAAACAATTTGAGGTTTTTAAAAATAATATTCTGAAAGGAGTGTTATTGAGTACTTGTCTTGACTTGAGAGAACCAGATCACAATTGATCAAACGCTGTTCTTCGCCTGCTATGGAAACGGCTACTTGGTGCACTGTAAAAAAATAACCGCTAACCGCTGTCAAACGT
The DNA here is from genome assembly GCA_033675135.1 of Frankliniella intonsa. NCBI lineage: Eukaryota > Metazoa > Arthropoda > Insecta > Thysanoptera > Thripidae > Frankliniella > Frankliniella intonsa. The sequence goes on from CM066259.1 coordinate 61,012, forward strand.
TTATGTGCTCCTTCGTACCTATGGGCTATCGGTCTCGTTTTGTTCAGCGAAATTGACAAAGACTTAAGTTTATCTGGCAAAGAGTCAAACTTTTTAACCATAATTTTAATGTTGAAAATTGTTGATCGTCAAATGACGCTTGCGACAGCGCGATGGGGATGGTTTGGAAGTATATAGGAGTCTGGTCGAAGAGGGGGACTGTCATAGGAACGGCCGTTTCACGTCGAGGAAGCAGCTGCTGGTGCAAGAGTACCCTCCTTCTCCCTCTACTCCTCCTCCTCTACACCCACGCCCCACCCCACCCCACCCCGCTACGCCCTACGCCGCCCTCCGCGATGGCTCTTCCGATAAGGGCTCGGTCAAGGATCCCTCGTCCATCTCTCTCTCTCTCTCTCTCTCTCTCTGAACGGCACAGGAGACGGAAGTCCTTCTGCGCGGCGTCGCGCAGGGCCGAAAAAGGGTGTTCCCCTTCGTTCCGGAAGAGGTAGCTCCTTTGACGGCTCGGAGCCGATGACAGCCCTGGCGTGGCGCGGCGGGGACGGGACACGGGACACCCCACGGACAGCAGCACGTGAACAAGGATGGGAGCTTGAGCTCAAAGGATACCCACGCGACGGGATGTCCAAATTATTCAACCAAGTTTACACACGTGCCGCGGCGGGGACGGGACACGGGACACCCCACGGACAGCAGCACGTGAACAAGGATGGAGCTTGAGCTCAAAGGATACCCACGCGACGGATGTCCAAATTATTCAACCAAGTTTACACCCCACGGACAGCAGCACGTGAACAAGGATGGGAGCTTGAGCTCAAAGGATACCCACGCGACGGGATGTCCAAATTATTCAACCAAGTTTACACACGGGACACCCCACGGACAGCAGCACGTGAACAAGGATGGGAGCTTGAGCTCAAAGGATACCCACGCGACGGGATGTCCAAATTATTCAACCAAGTTTACACACGGGACACCCCACGGACAGCAGCACGTGAACAAGGATGGAGCTTGAGCTCAAGGATACCCACGCGACGGGATGTCCAAATTATTCCACCAAGTTTACACACGGGACACCCCACGGACAGCAGCACGTGAACAAGGATGGGAGCTTGAGCTCAAAGGATACCCACGCGACGGGATGTCCAAATTATTCAACCAAGTTTACACACGGGACACCCCACGGACAGCAGCACGTGAACAAGGATGGGAGCTTGAGCTCAAAGGATACCCACGCGACGGGATGTCCAAATTATTCAACCAAGTTTACACACGGGACACCCCACGGACAGCAGCACGTGAACAAGGATGGGAGCTTGAGCTCAAAGGATACCTACGCGACGGATGTCCAAATTATTCAACCAAGTTTACACACGGACACCCCACGGACAGCAGCACGTGAACAAGGATGGGAGCTTGAGCTCAAAGGATACCCACGCGACGGATGTCCAAATTATTCAACCAAGTTTACACGGGACACCCACGGACAGCAGCACGTGAACAAGGATGGGAGCTTGAGCTCAAAGGATACCCACGCGACGGATGTCAAATTATTCAACCAAGTTTACACACGGACACCCACGGACAGCAGCACGTGAACAAGGATGGGAGCTTGAGCTCAAGGATACCCACGCGACGGGATGTCCAAATTATTCAACCAAGTTTACACACGGGACACCCCACGGACAGCAGCACGTGAACAAGGATGGGAGCTTGAGCTCAAAGGATACCCACGCGACGGGATGTCCAAATTATTCAACCAAGTTTACACACGGGACACCCCACGGACAGCAGCACGTGAACAAGGATGGGAGCTTGAGCTCAAAGGATACCCACGCGACGGGATGTCCAAATTATTCAACCAGGTTTACACACGGGACACCCCACGGACAGCAGCACGTGAACAAGGATGCGAGCTTGAGCTCAAAGGATACCCACGCGACGGGATGTCCAAATTATTCCACCAAGTTTACACACGTGAACAAGGATGCGAGCTTGAGCTCAAAGGATACCCACGCGACGGGATGTCCAAATTATTCCACCAAGTTTACACACGGGACACCCACGGACAGCAGCACGTGAACAAGGATGAGCTTGAGCTCAAAGGATACCCACGCGACAGGATGTCCAAATTATTCAACCAAGTTTACACACGGGACACCCCACGGACAGCAGCACGTGAACAGGATGGGAGCTTGGAGCTCAAGGATACCCACGCGACGGATGTCCAAATTATTCAACCAAGTTTACACACGGGACACCCACGACAGCAGCACGTGAACAAGGATGGGAGCTTGAGCTCAAAGGATACCCACGCGACGGGATGTCCAAATTATTCAACCAAGTTTGGGACACCCCACGGACAGCAGCACGTGAACAAGGATGGAGCTTGAGCTCAAAGGATACCCACGCGACGGGATGTCCAAATTATTCAACCAAGTTTACACACGGGACACCCCACGGACAGCAGCACGTGAACAAGGATGGGAGCTTGAGCTCAAAGGATACCCACGCGACGGATGTCCAAATTATTCAACCAAGTTTACACACAGGACACCCCACGGACAGCAGCACGTGAACAAGGATGGGAGCTTGAGCTCAAAGGATACCACGCGACGGATGTCCAAATTATTCAACCAAGTTTACACACGGGACACCCCACGGACAGCAGCACGTGAACAAGGATGGGAGCTTGAGCTCAAAGGATACCCCACGACGGGATGTCCAAATTATTCAACCAAGTTTACACAGGACACCCCACGGACAGCAGCACGTGAACAAGGATGGAGCTTGAGCTCAAAGGATACCCACGCGACGGGATGTCCAAATTATTCAACCAAGTTTACACACGGGACAATCCCACGGACAGCAGCACGTGAACAAGGATGGAGCTGAGCTCAAAGGATACCCACGCGACGGGATGTCCAAATTATTCAACCGTTTACACGGGACACCCCACGGACAGCAGCACGTGAACAAGGATGGGAGCTTGAGCTCGGGGGATACCCACGCGACGGGATGTCCAAATTATTCAACCAAGTTTACACGGGACACCCACGGACAGCAGCACGTGAACAAGGATGGAGCTTGAGCTCAAAGGATACCCACGCGACGGGATGTCCAAATTATTCCACCAAGTTTACACACGTGAACAAGGATGCGAGCTTGACCTCAAAGGATACCCACGCAACGGGAGGTCCAAATTATTCAACCAATTACGGGACACCCCACGGACAGCAGCACGTGAACAAGGATGCGAGCTTGAGCTCAAAGGATACCCACGCGACGGGATGTCCAAATTATTCCACCAAGTTTACACACGTGAACAAGGATGCGAGCTTGAGCTCAAAGGATACCCACGCGACGGGATGTCCAAATTATTCCACCAAGTTTACACACGTGAACAAGGATGCGAGCTTGAGCTCAAAGGATACCCACGCGACGGGATGTCCAAATTATTCAACCAAGTTTACACACGGGACACCCCACGGACAGCAGCACGTGAACAAGGATGGGAGCTTGAGCTCAAAGGATACCCACGCGACGGGATGTCCAAATTATTCCACCAAGTTTACACACGTGCCTTCTTTACGGCTAATAATCCTTTTTTTTCCAGCGGTCGGGCGCGCGCGTATTTTTGAGCTGCGCAATTATATCACTGAATAAAAATCCGTGCGGCCTTGAGGAGGCCGGCAGAGCGGTAGGCTGTGCGCCGGGCAGAGCGGCAGTCTCCTGACCCACCGTAACCAGCCCATTACTACCTCCCCGTCTGAATAATTCAACGGGTCATTCATGAGACTCGGAATAACGATCAACGGGCTCTGCTTCAAAATCCCCTTCCCTTTCCTTAGCAGCTTTTGGCCCACTGTACGGCGCTCGGCACGGTGCGGTGCGGCCCGGCCCGGCGGCCTGCTGTAGGCCTGGCCCCTGCGCTTGGGTCCATATCGGGGCCAAATATGTGTGGTGAGTAGCGGGTGGAATTTGGTTTTAGACTTGCGGTCTGGTACGTGACTCAATGCTACGTATGAGCTTCATCAAGTGTACAGCGCCGTTTTGAAAACCAGCTCGTTGGTGGTTTTTTGTTGAAATATATTTTGAGGGGAAATTTTACGACATTGTGCACCTATATCAGCGGGGGAGGAGCCCTTCACTATCCCTCTCTACCTTGTAAAAAGAAAGGGATTCCGAAAAAAAAGAAAAAAAAAACAAGAAATAAACGATACCTCCTCTCCTCTTTGTGTTTGTCGCGTTTCATGGAAGTAGTAGTCGTAATGATAATCCTAAGCGTAGTTCTTTTCCGGCCAGCCGGGCCGGGCACGTCCCCTTTAGCTTCCCACACCAGCTGCCCTGCCGGGCCGACACCGACCCCGGCCGGGTTTCGGGTGCTTTACCGGTGTGGGTCGGGTGCTGTGCTCAGGTGTCCCGGTGCTCGGGCGGCGGGCCGTGTGCAAGGCAGTAGGAAGCGACACGTCTCCACCAAATACTCTCACACTTCATCATCAACTGTTTTATTGCCAGGTATCTTTGTTTGTACAGTATCTCCCTCCGCTCCCACACACTCCCGCGCGCGTGAGAGGGAGGGAGCAGACCTGGGCCCCACTGTGTGTGTGTGTGTGTGTGTGTGTGTGTGTGTGTGTGTGTGTCTCAGACACGGGATGCACACTGGGACGTGATGGCTATACCCGCCACGCTACGCCACGCCACGCGCAGCACACTCACACCGCCACAACGCCACGTCAGAAACGCCAACCTTGGCGAGTCGCTCGCCCGCCCAGACCGGCGTGGCCCGGCCCGGCCCCGCCGTACGACTTGGGCACGTGAAGCGTCAACGTTTTGGCCCCGCGTGCCGCGAGGGGCGTGTCGCGAGCTCAAGGCGACAGCCTCGTTCTAAACACCTCCATATTACGCTCTGAATGGCAAGCGATATGTTTTGTCCATTGCAGGAGACATCTCCGTGTACCGCATCTTGCGAAACTTAATTTTTAAACCAAAATAGAAACACATCGGTAAAACTTGATTTTTTAATTCTGTCCAGCATATAATACAGAGAGACGTTCCCTTATTTCGATTAATATTTCGGTTGATTTAAAGCTGAAAAAATAAATAAAAGTTGAACGCCTTAAGAGGCACCGAACCTAAAACAGAGACTACCGGATTAAAAGTAAAATGAGCAATTCCGTACATCTTCCATAGTTTTAATAAATGAGCTCTTATGGGAAAGGGTAGGAAAGTCGGGTGCGGAGTGGCTGTAGTCCGGACTAACGGAGTTTTTCCGTGTTGTTCCGTGCTTGTTTTTCGTATGCGAGACTGTGCACTGTAAAAACAAAGGTGCTAAGTCCTACCTTTAAAAGGCACTAACAAAATTAAGTGCCCTAGGAAAGGCACTACACTTAGCACTTGATTTTAGTGCCCCAGGAAAGGCGTTGCTTAGCACTTTTCCGGTGTGATTTTTCTTACAGTGAATTTATTTAGAAATATTTTTTTTGTGTTCTTGCGTGTTTTTTTGTACTTTTTCTGTTGGAGTGCTTTTTTGCGAACTCGTGTCAGCTGTCTGGCCCGCGTTGCGGCGTCCCACACTCGTTCTTCTGTGCTTACTATACTCAGTTCTGCTGTGTATGATTGGGGTGGGGTACTCGCCGGCCGACGCACTGGGACTGGACGGAAGTGAGGATTGGAGAGGGGGGGAGGGGGGCAGCTTGCGAGCATGAGAGGGGTGCTGGGGAGGGGAGGTTGGGGGAGCTGAAGATAACATCTTTCTGCTAATTTACCACAGGCGTAGCGCAGTGCAGTGGGGCTTGTCTGTCGAGACGTATCAGGGGGGGAAGGGGAGCGGCGTGGGGGCAGATTAGGGAGGGGGGGGGAGGTGAGAAAGGATTGTGAGTATAGTGTGGTGTCTGGACGTCGGACGAAGGACATCGCACTGGCCGTTGGATTGTTTTGTAGAACATGTAGCGATAGTCACACTCATTTATCGGAGGGAGCACGCGGAAGGGATACCGGAAAACTAATACGTACGGCGTGTAGTTTGAAATTAATTTATTGTATTGTTATAACTATGATAAGCAAAGTAATACAAAGTTTTCAATCACCATGTTTTAACAATGCATACGCACCCGTCTCCGAGGGGCGGCCAACTCGAAAAAAAACGTGTACACAGAAATAACACTGTATTTCTAGAAATACACTAAAAATACAAGGAAATACTCTACAATACACAGAAATACATAGAAATCCTCAACAAACATACGAGAAAAATACCAAAAAATACATTAGAAATACAAGAAATACAAGGCAAGTGTACACAGAAATACATGAGTTGGCCGCCCCTTGCCCGTCTCTTTTGCAGGACGCAATTTGGAAAAACTACTCACCGTACTTTCTTGCACCAATGTCCCAACTCGACGATTTTCCCCGGTGCCTCCGGCTGCGCCTGCCGTTTCGGACTCCCCCACCTGTCCGACGAAATGAGCGGGCAATTCATAACAGAACGTGCGGTGACCGAGTAAAAACCGTGACCGACACTTTACTGCTCGCGTTTAGCCCTTAATTTTTCTTCCCCTTCCACGCGATCTCTCGGCGGGGGCTGTCTCCCACGGATGGCGGGGCACTTACCTTTATTTTCTCCCCCCTGGAGGTTATTAATTTGATGTATATACGAGTGGGTACGTACGACCAGTCAGTGTCGAATCGGAACGAAAACAAACTTGGTGTGAGAATTAATACGAAACACAAACGTGGCCTCCAGCTGTGTTTGTGTTTGTTTCGTATAGGCCTAGATAGTTTGCTACCCTGTCGGACCTGCGCAGTGCGCGGCAGTATAGCTCCACGGGGTTTTTGTTATTGTTTGAAGAGGAGGTCTTATGTTTCTCCAGCCTTCTCGGTGCAGGCATGGGCACGAGGGCTGCTGCTTTAAAACTTAATACTGGTTTTCAAACATTCAAAGCAACAACGTTTTCGGTGTTCTGTTCGTTTTTGAAAAATTTTACAGTGTAGACTGAAATCAAACTGACACGCACTTCAAAGCGTTGAACACAGTGTGAAACACTCTTAGATGCTTAGTTAAAATGCCATGTTCGACCGATATGTTCCCCAGTAGAATGTGCCGAACGAAAGTATTGAACTCTTTCTCTCTCTCTCTCTCTCTCTCTCTCTCTCTCTCTCTCTCTCTCTCTCTCTCTCTCTCTCTCTGTGTGTGTGTGTGTGTGTGTGTGTGTGTGTGTGTGTGTGTGTGTGTGTGTGTAGGTGGGAGGAAGGGGGGTACGCGCGTCGTTGGGAAGAACGGCGCGGGGCGCGGGCGCGCGTGGAGATGGAGAGGACAGGTGCGTCCGAGAGGTAAAAACAGAAAACCGCATCTCGTGTTATAACCGTCACAAATTGGGGTCGAGCATAACATTATATGGGTGAGGGAGGGAGGGAGGGAGCCGCGAGGGGACCTGTGCACCTACACCACTTTGGTAGGAGAAAAATTGATTACGTTTACGTGTGCCGGTCACAAATCATATCTTTGCCGTATAGAAGGCGGGCGGTAAGGGGAAGGAAAGGGGGGGGGGGGGGGGTTGTCTGCTGGGGGCCGTGGTGCAGCAGTAACAGCAGCAGCAGCAGCAGCAGCAGCAGCAGCAGCAGCAGCAGCAGCAGGGGCAGCAGCTCCGCAGGGCTCCCGAGCCCCACCGACGGGCCGGCCGCCTGATGGCGCCTCGAAAGTTGGATCTGCGCGCATTTTTGTGAAGGGAGGTTGCTGATGATGATAAAGATGTTGTGCTGGCTGCTTTTCCCGCGCGCGTCAGGCAATGAGTTTTTAAGTAGCGGGGGCAATGGTGTTTTTACAACATGATGGATGAATTGGGGCGAAATGAGGTGCTGCTTCTGCTGCCCGGGCCGGGAATGCGAATAAACCACTAATCCTCCTACTCGTCTCTTCTCCTCCCCTACCTCCCCCCCCCCTCTCTCTCTCTCCGTCTCTGCTGCAGGTGAGAGTGCACACGTCATAGAGGCACGTGTCCGTACGTCAAGCCCGTCTGTCATGATGCTGTTGTGCACCTGCCCGGGGTACTCACAGAGGAGCCGTGGAAAAAAAGTAATTCCAAGAGAGAGACCCGGGGCGGGGGGAGGGGGGGGGGGGGAGAATGGAGACATGGCGGAAAAAAGAAATACTTGTTGGAATCGTCGGCGTTCGGCGTGTTTGGCAGAGCCACATTCGAGTCGAATTTTGCGCTGTGTGGTTGGAGCTGCCTAGCTACCGGGCGCTGTCCAGCCGGAGCGACATAGCGCCTTGTGCTTGCGGCGATGTGTCCTGCTGGGCCACACATACACGCGCACACACGTACACACGCACACGCGCGTGCACACACCCACAGCCCCGTTCTAGTTTCTTGTGCGTCACGCGCCTTTTGTTTCTTCACGCGACTGCACTACCCTTCTCTCTCTCTCTCTCTCTCTCTCTCTCTCTCTCTCTCCCTCTCTCCCTCTCTCCCTCTCCCTACGTTGTCGGGGCGCAGCGCGCGTGGCTGTCGTCCTATACGGCCACGCCACGCCGCACGACGGCGCGGGGACCTGGAGGCGCGGCGCGTCGCCAGACGTGGAATATATACAGGAAACGATAAATATACACGTTCACGCACAGTTCAGGGCGTCTCTCCCGGGCACGACGCTGGCGGTGGGGCGGGGCGGGGCGGGGCGGGGCGCTGCAGGAGACGGAGTGTGTTTGGTAGCGTTTGTGGTGGTGCAGGTGAGCTGGGTGCGCTGTGGAGGGTTGGTGGAAGAAAGGGTGTATCGATGTGAAATTCCCCCTGAAAAATGTCGTAAAGTTACGTTATTACATTATTTATTAACAAAATTATGAGGACACTTGGTGTTGGCTTGTGTTCTTAAACGAGCGACAATAGGGTTTCGTAAATTTACGATTTTGATCGTAATGTTACAACACAGTTTATAAATCACAAATTACGAAAACAGTCGTAGATTTACAAAGATAATTTTACAGTGGTGAGAAGCTGCGTAAGTGAAGAACACAAGAGTGGGCCGGTTCAGTGTCCTCTAATTATTTAATCATTTTAGAACAGAAACAGAGATTTTAAAAGTTTTGACCGGCCTCAGCGCAGTAACAACACGCGTGTGCAGCCGGACCTGGCGGCGCGCGGCACCTCGACACACTGCGTCACGCTGTGGCCTGGGGTCACGCCGTGTCACGCTGCGGGGCTCGGGTCACGCTGCGTCGCGCTGTGGCCTGGGGTTACGCCGTGTCACGCTGCGTCGCGCTGTGGCCTGGGGTCACGCCGTGTCACGCCGTGGGCTCGGGTCACGCTGCGTCGCGCTGTAGCCTGGGGTCACACCGTGTCACGCTGTGGCCTGGGGTCACGCCGAGTCACGCTGCGGGCTCAGGTCACGCTGCGTCGCGCTGTGGCCTGGGGTCACGCCGTGTCACGCCGTGGGCTCCGGTCACGCTGCGTCACGCTGTAGCCTGGGTATGCCTGTGCGATGAATAAAATTCATCGCAATCTGTCGATGATTTAAGTCATCAAAATTGCATTCGATTCGATTGCCGGGCATCGAAATTCGGTTCGCCATTCGATTAACCGATTACAATCGATTAATCGATTACAGTCGATTAACAGGTTACTGTCGATTAATCGATTCATCGATTCATTGAATCATCGATGACTCATTTACTATAATTGATTGAGCTTATCAATAAATTGAAAATCGGATTTATATAAATTTTTAGGGATTCAGTTTCGAAAATTTTGAAAATTTGGATTTAAAACTATGTTTATGGAAAAAAAGGGGGTACCTTTTATTGCTATAAAATATGACACAAAATTTAAATGCTTAATTGACTTTTTATTGCAAAAACCAATATGCTTTGGGTCGCTAAAAACAAAGCAGTAAAAATCTCTATGGATGTTTCAAAAAATTTTTGTTAGAAGATAGGTTGGGCTGGGCGAGCAGGGGGGCGAAGGGGGAACGGGAACGGGCGGGGATGAGTAATTCGATGATCAATTACGCCCATCGAAATCGAACCTTTCAAATTAATCGTCGATGAAAAAAAATTATCGATGAAGATTTCGATTAATCGAATAATCGCACAGGCCTAGGCCTGGGGTCACGCCGTGTCACGCCGTGGGCTCGGGTCACGCTGCGTCGCGCTGTGGCCTGGGGTCACGCCGTGTCACGCCGTGGGCTCGGGTCACGCTGCGTCGCGCTGTGGCCTGGGGTCACGCCGTGTCACGCCGTGGGCTCGGGTCACGCTGCGTCGCGCTGTGGCCTGGGGTCACGCCGTGTCACGCTGCGTCGCGCTGTGGCCTGGGGCGCTGCGCACACAACACCAAACACCAGATTATCCCCGATTATTCAACACATTCGACACGGGCCGGCCCCGGCGGCCCTGCGCTGCGGGCCGCTGAACTAACGGTGGTATAGTAATCATTGTTTTCCTGATTGGTGCGAAAATTTGGTCCAATGACCGAGTTTTGTGACTCTAAACTAATTGACATGATTTAACCCCTTTTTCCTGTAGTGCGATGGCGCCTCGCAAGCTCTGGCGACCAATCAGCGCCCATGTTGACTGTAAACAAATACACCGAGCGTAAACATGCTGCCTGAGGAGGGAGGTGAGGTGGGAGATGCATGGGGGGCGGCATCTATGGACTTTTGTTCTCTCGTTTCACCGCACAATTTCTCTGTCTCTCTCTCTTCTCCTATTTGTTTTTAGCCGTTCCGTTTTTTTAAGGTTTTCAAATAAATTTGGCCTGTTTCGCTTTTCGTTTGAAAATGGCCTGACACTGTTATGCGTTTTGAAAACGTGTCGGAGGAAGAGAGGGGAATAGTGTGTTAGGGTGGTGGTGTGAATTCCGCCGTGCGTAAAAGCGTAGTACAGTCCGCACTGGAGCTGGAAATTGAAACTAATTCCGACTCATCCAGTGACGCCATTAAATGTGTCACGTTGGGTAAAGTATGGCCTCTCCCTCTCGCTCCTCTTTGGATTGGCGCCACCGAGAAGGGATCCTTTTTTTTTCTTTATGCCCTCGCAGGCCAGGGGGCGCGTAATTTCAGAGACGCGGCAGTAGATATAGAGGTCCACGTGGGGGAAAGGCTGGGGGTTATTATTCTAAAAGCCTTCGCGAGCGACAAGGGTGTAAAATACGCAAGGAAAGGACCAAAGTCGGGGAGGCTTCTGATCGTCTGACATGGTAGCTACTTTCTTTCGATGAGACCAAGCAAGCTTCAGTCCGCAGGGTCCAAACTCTATCGCGAACTTGTTGCTGTGACTGTCACGCATTGCTTGGCCCGCACTGAACGACGCGATTCAGAAGCTAGCAGTGAATGCCGTTATTCATGAGTCTGCAGTGATGCCCACAGTCCGGACCAAATTTCGTCTAAAACTGTTCAATACGCTGGCGACCATCTTAACCCCCCCCCCCCCCTCTCCTAAGATCCCCGTCTGCAGTTCCCTCCGCTGCTCGGCCGATGAAGAAAGAGGAAAGAGCTCCCGGTCAAAACTTTTTCCAGAAAATGTCGCCCTCTCCACTTCCGTCTTTACTGTTCGTCCCCAAACCACTGCTGCGCTGCGGCTCCTTTCGCGACATTAAAAACATAATTTATCTATCTAGCTCTGTTCTCTTTCGTTACATCATTTTTTCGTAAAACTCTCGCCGCCCTTTTAGTTTTCGTGGTTTACCCTGTTTTTCACGATGCCATTTCAGGCAGATGTTACCATATGTGACTGGGGAGTATTTACAATAAATGTTCAGTCATGACTTTGACCCCTGGGTTGGGTATGATTTCCATAGACTACTGTTGATCATTCTATGGGCTTTCAGACATGGAATGACCATGGTCAAAGCATGGCATCTTACCGTATGTGGGTGACACTAGGCCTTTCGTCGGCGGGGGACGGACGAAAGAGGCGTATCTTCTTGTCGGAATAGTTTGCTGCGTGCAGTTTTAAAATGTTTCCTCTATCCCCGTCTTCTCTTTGCTCTTCTTCATCTCCTTCTTGGGGTGCTTGCATCCCCTCGTGCAGCCCAGCTTCCCGAGTTTTTTTTTTTAAATATGCACGGATTTAAAACAAAGAAGGGCAGAAGAAGGACGCTGGTAGGGAGGGGCGGAGCGGGGCGGGGCCGGTCCTTAGCCTGGAGGGTAGGAGCGGCCGGGCCGGGGGGGGGGGGGGGGGGGCTGAGCTGGAGCTGCACTGTTTCGCAAAGCCCGCATAAAGGTCAGGAGCTCCCTCCCTCTCCTCACTGCTCGGCGGCAACACGCTCAAATACGTGCTGATCGGAGGAGAAACTTGCGCGGAGGAGGGAGAGGGGTTCTAAGTGGCCCCAAGATACACAATCAATAAAGAGCTAGGCGCTTCCCCTTGTTTTCTTTCCTCTCCTTTTTGCGATAGGACCCGCCTCCTCACCCTGTGTGAGGACGGGACCGGCCGCTCTAAGAGAGAAAGAGAAGTTTTCAAAGGCTCCTCCCTGAACGGTTTTTTCCTTTATTTTTTTTTTTATTTTACGGCTCCTTTGGGGCTGCTGTGCCTTCAGCATGTAAATTCACGGCTGCTTCCAAAGTTGTGGTTACCCTTTTGTTTACCTGCTGAGTGAGTGCGTCGTTGTGAAGGGAAGAACAACACGATAGATCTCTGCGCGCCGCGCAGCACCATTCCTTACTCCTCTTGTGAGGCGAGCCATTGCAAAATATCCGTATATTTGTGAATTTACGTGTATCAGTTTCATTTGTTCTTCTTTAAGTTTCAAAAAGAACCAGACCTTGTTTCAATGGTGGGTAAATATTGACGGGTGACGGCCGAGGGTCCCTCCAGAGGTGCTTACGTTTCACCATATCGGCTCGCAGGAGAGAGCAAGGCAGGGTGGGAGGAGGGGCGGGCGGGGCGCGGCGGGGTAGGGCTGGGTGAGCAGGGCAGGGAGGGGTGGGCGTTTTGCGGAGGGCTCTCGAGTCAAAGTCGCACCGTGGGGACACTCCTGCAAAAGCAAACGCCATTCTGGGCTTTTCTAGCAGCCTAGGCTAGCGGAGCCCAGGAGGAGGAGGAGGGAGAGAGGGCTCCGTGATTTTGAAAGTGTTTATCCGCTGGAGTGGTGGGCCCGGTGTAAGGGAAGAAGAGAAAAAAGATTGGTGCGAGCAATGAGACTCTTGGGCGAGCAAGCCGTTTAACGTCGTGCTTTACCGTTTCTCACCCCCCACCCCTGCCCTCCTCTGCTTCTTTCCCTTTGCGCGTCGTCTGCTTTGCATTGCGACGACTAACAACCCTTTCCCCAAATGTAGTCGCCCCGCCGGCCCGGCCAGGCCTAATTGCAGTGGGCTGCTGCGCTATCGCCGGATTATTTCCTCTTTAAAAAGTCGAGTCGAGGTGTTTTTAAAATAATCCGCCCCTGAAGCTGCGCGCGCGCGCCTCCTTCCGACCGAAGAAACGTTTCTCTGCGCGCGTGGGGGAGGTGTGGAGGGGGGGGGGGCGGGGGGGCAAGGCGTAACGGGCGTAAGCCAGCCAGTGCACCGCGGCCGACTTTTCATAAAAGTATATATCCACATCCTATGTTTTTTCGCATTAGAGTAAGTCACAAGCCGAGTACGGTCGAAAGGGGGAGAAGTCCCGCGACGGCAAGGGCCGGGCCCAGCCCGGGGACAACGGCCCTCCTTATTTTTACGGTCACCGCGCGAAAGTATGCTCACCGCTCCGTGATGGGGGAGTCTGGGGCAGAAGTTGGCTTATGTGCGCAAGATGGCAGTCGCCATCGCATTGCAACAGTGGAAAACGTACAATGTAGCACCGTGGGCGAAAGCAAAAACGTAAAATAAGACAATATGTAAAATATATTTTTTCCATGCTCGAGTTCTGTGTTGTACCCAGGGGCTGAGGTCCACTGGTGGTTCCCCTGTCATGTGTTGGGCATCGTATTTGTATTGTTGATATTGACGCGCTCCTCACACCTCTGCATGCATATTCATCGCTGGATGAATTAAACATGCGCATTTATTGTTATTAATTATTTGGAGCAATCCTTGTATTTTTTTTTGTCTTCTCGACTCTCGCAGTGCGTGATATTGGTGACGTACGATGTACAGCATAGCATAGCACGCTGAGGAGTCCTATCTTACAAAAAACCCTACTATTTCATACAAATTATAATCAATTATTTATTGAGAAAGTATCGCGGTTTAGAAAAAAAACATTTCGATTTTTTAAATTTTGTCTCAAGACACAGAGATAAAACATACAAAGAGATATATGTTTGTTTTTTTTTTCTGTTTTTTTTTTTTTTTTTCGAAATACCTTCTTTCTCCAGCGCGGGTAGTCCGGTTGGGTCGGGCCAGCCGGTCCGTGCGGGGCCACGCACATGCACCTATGAATATGGATGTATCCGTTTAATCGTTTGCAGGACATCTCACTTCCCGCGCTTCCTGCCCTGCAGGCCGGGCCAGCAGGCCAGCCGGGGTTCAGGCAGTTCTGCTGCACTGGCCGGCCGGCCGGGCCGAGCCTGCACGCCTCGCGGAGCAGCGGCGCGGCGCGGCGGGGCGGGGCGGGGCGGGGCGAGGCGGGGCTGGGCCGGCTGAGCCAGCGCGCCAAAACGCAGCAGGATCAGTGGGGCTAGCACGTCATGAAATATTTTTAATGTCTAGGTTGCTGCAAAACGGATCAAGTTAACGAAGCATAGTCAATAGATGTGCCTATAACTGATCACTGGCGAGTGCGTTAGCGGCGAGGTTAGCGGTGGTCAGGCAGTGGCCACCAAACTCATTTTACTCAGTTAAAATTTTATTCTGATTTGACATTTAAATATTTAAGGTAAATATTGTATTGAGACTACATGGGAAAAAAGCAGGACCGAGCACCGAGCACCTTTTAAAGGCATAGATCTTAATGCCCTTTCAAGGTATATTCATTAACAAATACCCCACAAAGACGAGTTGTTGTACGTCCATCCTGCTGGTTTGCTTTCTTTTTCGCGATGTTAAGTGAGACGCGATGATACCGCCCAGCCCTTCACAAATCTCTGCGCGTCAGCAGTGAGTCTGCCCGCCTATCCGCCCGACCGGCCGTGCAGAGAGAGCCCTGCATGACTAATGTTTTCTCCTCTAATTGAAACTGTTTTGGGGCGAGCAGCAGTGGCGGCGGCGGCGCGAGCGCAGAGAGCGCTTTCGGAGAGCGCAGAGAGCGCTTGCGGTAGAGGATGGATGACAAGCTCTTCACCGCAGTCGTCTCGTCAGGCGCGGGGGCCGGGCCGCCCCGCCCCGCCGGTGAGTAATTTTATGATAATGTATTCGGATTGGTCGGCGATATGACTGGTGCAGTGGCGCTGCGGCTCGGGCCGAGCGGTGCGCGGGGGCGAGTCTGCCTATGGCGCACTGCTGGGCCTGGCCCGGCCCGGGCCCGGGGACGACAAGGTGACTCCCGGCCTGCCCCCCCCCTCCCCCCCTCGGCCCGGGAGGAGGAACAGGCTGGACGGAATATATTATGTAACAGCAAAACGACGGCTGTTACGCTAACGTCAAAAACTGCTGTTACCTCCGCTCGCGCGCGCGCCCTCGCCTCCTGACTTGCGCGCGGGACGGGGGAGGAGGATGGTCACGGCGCACAGGGGTGGCGGCAGAGAGGAAGAAGCAGGACGGGTAATGAGGTGGATGGCTCCAAGTTTCTTTTAGAATTGCGGTTTGATGTTGCTCGAGGTAAGAAACACCTTTCTTGATGGCGCTCTACCTACACACGGTAAAAATAGTTTCTTGTATTTCATATGACGCGGTCTCGGATACCATTGCAATGGTTATGGCGTTCTCCATAAGTTCCAAGACCAGGTCTTGAAATACAAGAAACTTTTTTTTTACCGTGCACTGGTTAAAATAAGCGGCGTAACTTAGCGCCTTTCATAAAGCGTATACTGTCCGTACGCCCTTCTTGAAGCGTACAAGATCTCATGCGCTCTTTTCCTTCTAACTAAAAACATAGGGGGAATTTCCTTGAAGCGTAGTTATACACCCAGAAAATGTGATCCTTGAAACAAGGCTAAACGCGTTGATTTAAGGAAAAAAAATTACAAGGAAAAATTTAACCCAATTTCTAGGAATTTTCTTTGAGCCAAGGATTTTTTATTCCTCAGTTTTAAAGATTATTCCTTATTTTAACGTATTTAACATCATGTTAAGGAAAAAAAGTTCCTTGTATTTAATTAAGGAAAATATCCTTGATTCAAGGATCAGATTTTCTGGGTGTACGCCCGCGAAATTTTCCCCCTTGTAAGTCGCCTTAGAAGGCACCAGTATACGGACCACATGCACTTGAACACATAAGTATTGTACACGTTCCGTACACATTTTGTACAAGTTTTGTACAATATGTAAGGATTGTATACGTGTTCAATTTTGCGGGACCAAATTAGGGCCATGTACGCTCCTGACAGATTGCCTTACAAGTAACGTGTAACCCTCAAGGGTCCGTAAGCGCCGTCAAATACAAAAATAAATTTATACTTTCGTATTTTCTTCCTGACAATTAGTCGAACTCGTTAGTAGACTGTATTCTCGATTTATCTACCTAATTTAGAGTACGTATTTTACCTTACCTTTGCCTGGATTCGAACCTCGGAACTGCCGATTGGTAACCAGTGACGCTGACCACTACGCCACGACTTACCTCCTACGGAAGACCTGTCTGGCCCTGATCCCTTTCATCCTCACGTGCGGGACCGAATGAAGGACATGTACGCTCCTGACAGATTGCCTTACAAGTAACGTGTAACCCTAAGGTGTGGTCCGTGAGCTCCGTCAAGTACAAAAATAATTTTGTACCTTCGTATTTTCTTTTTGACAATCATACTCGCAAGAAAACCGTATTCTCGATTTATCTACCTAATCTAGTGTACGTATTTTACCTTACCTTTGCCTGGATTCGGACCTACTGCGGGCTGGTAACCTGTGACTTGGACTGGCCACAGTGCCAGAAAAAAGTACGGCAAAAAGTACGGGACGTTATGGTCATTTGCCTGGTTTCTCCCTACTTGCTTAGGCACGGTGTTTTGAGTATTGGACTCTTTTACATGAAGTCTTATATGGGCAGTACAGAAAACAAGTAAAGGCCTACCGTACCTCATCCTGTACGGGATCCCGTACCTTTCCTGAACTTTAGTACAGGATTTTTGCAAGTGCAGAGGACGTGTTAAAATTACCTTCTCGAGTGCCTTCCCGCCGACTCACTGCGAAATATATTTTTGTAGAGCAGGCCTGGTCTGCTTGCTCGTAGCGTATACGTAGAAACTACTACGTCCTTATACGTTGTAAAAGGGACAAGATGTATGCTTACAAGTGAACTGTAAGACGACTACACAAACACATGAGCCCTCTAAGCCGCTTATAAGACATAAGAGAGGTCACAAAGATCACGTGTACGTTCATTGTAGGATGCCGTGTGTCTGGAGTGAGCCTCTAAGGCTCACATAAGGTGGCCTGTAAGGAAGCACTAGATATACCTATAAACTCACAATAGATCACCTATAAGGCACATTACACATATGTAAGGTCTTTACATGTCACGTGGTACGCCTAAAAGGCTCTTGCAAGCAACGTGTACGGGCAATGTACGGTGCCTTATGAGCAAGTACAGAATGTATACAAACTTTACTAGTCCCATGTGGCTGTGTAAGGGGAATCTATCAGGATTGTACATGCCACCAATACAAATCTTATAGGGCATAGGTTTCACGGGCGCTTATAGAAGGGCGTAAAGGTCGTGTTCGCTTGAAAAAGGCGTACAACTACGCTTTAGTTTTACCAGTGTATCTCCTTGCAGGCAAGGTCTGCTCAGAGTCGAGTACTATAATCAGTGTTCAGCTGGCAAACACGTTTGCTCAACACAGCAAGCGTTCTTCAAGAGCTCCTACTTGGTCTCTCTTCAAGTTCTCGCTCCGACTGAGTCTTTCAAGTTCTTGCTCCGAATGAGTCTTGTTCCAGCTCTCCCCTCAACTGACCCTTTGTCATAGCCCCTCCGTAGACAAGGTATTTTTCCGAACTGAAGTATCGCTTTGATTACATTTTGTATTCATCCCCTCCTTGAACTGGCCTGCAGTACTTATGGGTCTGCACTGGGAGGTGAGGTGGGGGCAGCAGCAGGGTTGGTTTGGCTTGCGTTTAAAGACGCCCCTCTCCGAGTGCTGTTTGCCGCAGTAAACACGGGTGCTGTTTGCGCGCGGTTGTCTCCCCGGTGTTGACTCTGAGTTCATTGAGGTGTCACGGTGGCCCCGCTGCGGGCCGGGGCCCAGCGGCTCCACTAGTTCAAAGGGCTTATTGCTACTGCTCGAGCGCGCATGCGCTGCGTCACTTTCTCATCACGGCTGGCTGCTGGTGTGCAGGGAGCCTTTAGGATTTGCTCTGGTGGCAACCTTACTTCACTGAAGAAAAAAAAAAAAAAGATTAGCTGAAATTAGTTAATTTTGCAAAATCCAATAAATTCGCTGCGGCAAGTAATTTTTAGCTGCCACCGCGAATTTGTTGGCTGTCTCGATATTAACTAACTTCTTAGCTATGACGACGAATCTTTTTTTTTTCGTGTTACAGTGTGAGACAGCCTGGCACTGTATATTGTACAGGACCAAAGTGCAACCCTGCACTTTTCGGTGTAAGGCTGAGGCGCGATGGCAAGGGTGCCTTACATAAGGTTAGATATTGCAGTCTTATTGCACCAAAGTTTTGACACTAAATCGTAAAAAGGCATTCGGTTAAAGGACGGGGGTAAGGGTAGTGCTGGTTGCGGGGCGGTGCGCGCTGGTCGCACTCTGGATCCTACCCCATCCCACCACACTCGGCCCCCACGTCGCCGTGCCCGCTGGACGCCCCCCCCCCCCCTCCCTCTCCCCCGACGAATGAAATGGAAATGTATGCACAGTAAATAATATCGCTCGCTACTGCTGCCGTGTTTGGTCTAAGCGGTAAAAACAACACGAGCTGCGCATCCTCCTCTTTCGCGCCCTTTACCGCGCCACTGATTTTTACCTCGCGAAAACAAAACTAAATGAATGGTGAAACACAATGGTTCTCTCTCTCTCTCTCTCTCTCTCTCTCTCTCTCTCTCTCTCTCTCTCTCTCTCTCTCTCTCTCTCTCTCTCTCTCTCACTCTCGTGTGATTTGCACACCTGCCGGCCGCTCGTATAAGGGCCTGGAGGCCACCGGAGGCCCTCCTGGTGGTGAATCACCGCCCGCTGGACGCTGGCTGCCGCTGGCCGCCGCTCCGCAGGTCCTCCCCTCCGCGGTCCATCACTCCGAGACATTCTACAGGTCACTTTTTCTCGTGCCGACGCGGCAGGCGGCTGGCACGGCGAAGGATGCGTTTGTATGTGCACGCTCAGTGCAGTGATTTTTTTTTCCTTATTGCAGTTTTTCGTCCTCTCCTTGTTTTTACTCTTTAGCGAAACCTTTCTCTGTACCCTCGAACTTTTGTAATGCTGCTTGTCGAAGTACGAAGTAAAGTGGACTATTGGGCAATGAATTTATAGGACTAATCGCAGCGCCTGTTTTGTAACCTACAGGCAGGGTGTACAGTACTAACCGTCCCTGGTCTTCATTTATTTAGTCCTACTTATTCAGGCTTAGTAAATACTGTACCGGGTGCATTAGCGCAAAATGGTTGTCTAATCGTCAGCCACCACGGTCACAGATGACTCGCCAGAAGGCAGTACACTGGAAAAACAAAGGTGCTAAGTCCTACTTTTAAAATTTAGTGCCTTTGGAAAGGCACTAAGATTTAGTGCCCCAGGAAAGGCACTAAATTTTGTTAGTGCCTTTTAAAGGTAGGACTTAGCACCTTTAGCTGACTAGCTGCGTATACTCCATACAAATTTAGTGCCTTTGCAAAGGCACTAAGATTTAGTGCCCCAGGAAAGGCACTAAACTTAGCACTCGATTTTAGCGCCCCAAGAAAGGCGTTGCTTAGCACGTTTGTTTTTCCGGTGTACGCGTACGTCGCTTTACAAACACACCACAAAAACGAGAAGTTGTAGCAACCATCACGTGGTTCTAGCTTAAGGAGAGCCATAAGACCGTGGCAAACACAACGCAGCATTATCATTGTCATCACCGTAATTTGGTCGCCACCACCATAATATCGCTTTCTAAGATGACCACGCGTATCGATGGATGCCACAACTTTTCCTTTCTCTGGGTGTATGAAACAGGAATGGGGTACATCAGCCGCCTAGATATCGGGTCAGTATTCAATGAAAACGCAGTTTGTTCGTCTGTAAGAGCACAACGCGGCCCGCCCCGCCACTCTGATCCTACAGGGCTGCGCTCAGCGGTGAGTCAGAGACTGCAGCCATGACCAAGCCACGCCGTGTCGTGCCCTGCCGATGTGCCTCTGTCGATACAAGGCCTGCCGCTGCAGCGAGCAAGCGGCCGTCGCTTTTCGTCGCTCAATTCAAAAAATACAACGACTCCTACCTGCCTGCTGCTGGCGGATGAACCGCTTTTCCTCCGCTACCGTGGTGGCGGCTGACACGGCGGCCACGCCGTGCCCCCCTCCCTCACCCCCTATTCCTCCTCCCCCGGCCCTCCCCCGGTCCCCCCCCCCCCCTCCAGGCAGCCAGCCAGCCAGGTACCTTAGCGGTAGTCACATCCCGGGAGAACGCCGTTCGAATACTTGATGAGCAGGTATTCGTCACTGTCAAGGGTTCTGGGCGGCTGTCGCTGCTACGGCTGCTGCTGCCGCGCGCCACCCGTCCGTCAAGCGTTCGTCACAGC
The DNA here is from genome assembly GCA_033675135.1 of Frankliniella intonsa. Lineage (NCBI taxonomy): Eukaryota > Metazoa > Arthropoda > Insecta > Thysanoptera > Thripidae > Frankliniella > Frankliniella intonsa. The sequence goes on from CM066259.1 coordinate 81,730, forward strand.
CTCGTCACAGAGGAGGCCGTCACAGTCGTCAGGGGGCGGGGAGCGTCACAGGAACGTGCCGTCAATGCCCTGCTCGTGTGTGCTTTTGTTTGACTTAGATGGGCGTCCCCCCGCGCCGCTGCTGCCTGTCGCTGTTTTCGGGGTCTGGGCGGGCCGGGCCGGGCCGCGGTGGGCCGCGAGCTACGCGGCTTCAGATGTTCATGTAGTGGTTCATGTCGCCGCGGTAGGACCTTTTGCCGGCCGGATGTTAAGCCCCAGCTCAGGCCGTGTTTTGTTTGCGAATATGGGTAACGAGCGGGCGCGCCAGCGAGGAATGCCCGGAACATAATTGGGCACCCTCCTCTGTGCAAAGCAGCCGGGCGGAAGACTCGCCGCCGCACTGCTGGTCTTACTCGAGACGCGGGCGCAATGTGATGACAACTTACACTCCCGAAAAAAAAAAAAAAAAAAACCATGCCTCTGACGTAGATAAGATTTTCATCGTAACTCGAACAGGACCTTGCGGTGCGGGCTGGTTTTCTGCTGTGTAGGTTGCTTTTTTACACTCAGCCTCTGTCTTTTTTTTTTTTCATCAAACCAAACTGTTTTTGCTTTGATACTGACCCGTGCTCCCGCTGCCCTACACTACACCGATTGTCTGATAGTTTTGTAGTTTTGCTCTTCTCTGAGAAGTAGAGGTCGAAACAGTTGTTTCTCTGCGGCGCGAGGCTCCATGTGAAGCACGTGGTGATGTGTGGGACGGAACGATTTCATTGAATGAATGGCGTCGAGTTTTTGCCCATGCAGCCTCGTTGATGTATTGCAGGGAATGTCTCCATCAGTGGAGCGCTCGAAGTCACCCCACGTTTACGACATGCTTACGGTTTTTACCTCTGTCAACACTGTAATCAACAGTGTGCACGTGAAACTCCCCTTACGCGTTTTGAACGCAGGCTTGAATACTTGTGGATGCTTAGTTAAGAAGTCCACAATTGCCAAGTGAGCAACAAGTGTTGGTCTGACAAGAAGGGGACCAGAATTTGTCCAACTCAGACTTTAAAAGTGTTCAACATCATGTGCAATATTACTAGTAAGTGTGAATCAGATAACCACTTGATTGCAACCACACGCAGTCTCGTCTTCTGAGAGTATAAGGAGTCACAGTGACCTTGTCAAGGCTACACATTGGCGGTTCATCTGCACGCTAATGCACTTTCGTTCCGCAATCGAGTATAAATAAAAGATAGAGACTTTCGTTTTCATTCCTGCATAACACAGTGATTGAAACTGACCAGGCCCCTTGGCTTGTCGGCATCTTAATGCTGTGTGCGAGTGTCGCCTCAACCGTTCATGAAGTGGAGGTGTCCTATTGGAATAATAAGTGTGGTTGCAGAGAGACACATGGGTGCTAACCGCTGTTCGTTGTGGCTCTGTTGCGTTCACGAGCTGCAGAATTCTCACAAATTTCACAGAGATGAAGTAAGTGAAATAGTGCGGTTAATGCCTCGTCACTTATAACATTATAGCTCATTTGGCTGAAATCTTACCTACCCTGTCAATTTTTTTCAATAATATTTCGTTACAATATTTTAAGGCATCTTAAAAAGGGCAAAGTACAAAATTGGCAGCACACTCTAGCTGTATTTGGAGTTTTTGTGCGGACGTTTGTGTGAAGTTTAACATACAAGTCCTTTCACACAAATAATTTATGGGGAAAAAAACTGCTTGGCTTTGAACAAATGTAAAATGGTTAAATCACTATCTAGTAAATGGAACTGTTATTTCCGATCGGCCAAATGCTCACAGAGCCGAAATACCTGGGGTGTAGCGAGTGTTCATGAACGTGGGAGGTTCATGTGGTGGGCGGTAGGTAGCAGCACCTGCCGCGTCGTCAGGCATCGGTACCCACGTCAGGCAAGCCTGTGCCGCGCCTCGGGGCACCGCTGTAGTGGCGGGCAGCAAAGGGAGAGGGAGGAGAGGGGGCGTCGCGCCACTCCCACTTCCCCCGCACCGCGCTTCTGTTCAGACCGCTAGTCGAACTTGAGTTGCAGACTTAGATAGAAAACCTCGGGTGTGACTCATTTTTCATATTGCACCGCGTGAAGCCAATTAATTGCCCATCCAAACAGGCCTGCCCAGGAGTGAGAGACGATAAGTGCAGAGAAAACCAGAAGGTGTCTAGCTGGTTCATGCTAGGGTACCACTCGCAAAACTGATGTGAAATGCGTCGCGTCAATTGATGTCACTAGTCTCCGTCACACACTGTTAAAATAATAGTATACTTTCAACACTTCGAGTATGGTAATTTGTGAGCTGACAACACTGCTAAACCAAGTATGCAACTGTTCAACACTTGAATGTGTGCAACTTCCAGCCTTACACGTCCAAGTGTACCACTCGGTATTTGTGCAATTCCAAGTGTCAAACTTGCCAGTTGTACACTTGTAAGTGTTTAACTCGACATTTGTACACTTGCATGTGTTCAACTTCCCCGTGCAACATTTACCTTGTTGAACACTTGCAAGTGTACAACTGTCGAGTTAAACACTTACAACTCTACGACTGGCGAGTTTGACACTTCCAATTGTACAAATACCGAGGTGCGCCACTTGCACCTGTTATTCTGAAAGTTGCACACTTTCAAGGTTTCACAGTGAAATCCTGTAATTTTTGCTTTTGGCTATCAATTTACAGCTCCATGAAGCTATGAGAAACAAGAACTGCAGTTGTAAATTTTCAATTTGCCCAAACGAGCAACCCAAAGCTATCGACCTCTTAAGCCAAATTGAATTCAAAAAATTAAGACAGTAGTAAACTGCTTAGCAGCAATTAGTTTACAACTAACGCTATCAATTAACAAGCCTGTCGTGAAATGTTTAGTTGCAAGTGGATTGTAACTTGTACTGTACATTCCAGCAGCACAGATTGTACAAGTACAGTATACTTTTTTACAGCAACCACATAATGTGACCACAATTTACGTCACACCATGTGATGCGATGCCATTTCCATAGTATGCGGGATTACCGAAAGGAGATCACAAGTATCACCAAAACTACGAACACTCCTTCCATGCGACATGAGCAGGACGCACTGTCAAAAATTACAACGGGAATTTTAATGGGATGGCCCGGTAATTTATTTGCTGGTCTGAACAGTTGTTAAATTGACGGGACGACAGTGCCAGAAAAATACGGACCTACCCGTACATTCAAATTACGGACTATCCCGTACACCAAAATCCCGTGTTTTATGACTCCCAGAGCACTTTTGATGAAAACTGGTTATTGGTCACTTTGCATCTAAGTAGGTAAAGATACGCCCCTAATTTTCTACTTCGGTTTATCCCGTATTTTAGAGGTACGGACGGCTCCACAAAAAAAATTACGGTGCATTCCGTAGTCACTTCCGTAATATGCTACGGGAATTTTAATAGTGCGCCACACACGCCACACTTGTATGTGTGACCTGTCACAGTAGTCTTTCCAGCGATCTCGGATCTACATGAGTGTCTCGATGCTCTGCCTCACACATGACTTCAAGCAGCCAGCAAAACCCTGGCTCCGCCCCACGCCTGCGCAGGCCGCCACAGCCACCGGGGCTTTGCCGTGTAGCCGCCACAGTGAAATCAATGGGATTCAAAAAGGAATAACACGATGCGGGTTTGTTGAGCAGAGCGGCGGGCTGCGGAGCCGGGGCGGGGCGGGGCGGGGCGGGGCGGGGCGGGGCGGGGCGGGGCGGGGCGGGGCGGGGCGGCGCGGGGCGGGGCGGGGCGGGGCGGTGCGCCCGCACAGGGCTGCCAGCGCTGGCTGCGGCGGCAGCGTTTGCCGCGCATGGCTTCCTTTGTTTACGTTGATGCGAATGCGGCCCGCCCAGCCGCGGTCATAAATGTCCTCCCTGACGATGGGTATCGCTTGGCTGCGCCTCCGCCCCACCACGCCGCGCCCTGCGCCGCCCTGCACCGCACCGCGCACACTGGAAATAAAACCACCCGCAGGAAGAAAAAAGGGAAGAAGGAATATTTTGTATGAGTTTTCAGTGCGGACCACTTGCACTGGACGACTGTTGTTGCTGCATGGAGGTCGGCGACCGCGCTGCTTGCTCGACCCCCGTTCTCCCCACCCCACCCGTCTGCTCATCTCCCTCGGAGAGCTGCCGCTCTCCGCAAATTGGATTTCCGCCTAGGGTCGCCGAGAGAAGAGATTCAGCCAGATAAGTCCGAAAGAAACAGTCAACAGTGAAGTGGTACGGCAGGGGAAGGCGCAAGGTGGACCGCAAGCGAGGCGGTGGGTCTATGCCCGGCAAAAGGATGAATTTGGGGCAATTTTACTTCTCTTGTTTTCAGTCGACCGAAACGGTTTTATCACTTTTTCAGTTACAATGTAATAGGAAACAGGCAGCGCCCCATCTAAAACATTTTGTCTTTATCACACTATTAGACAATTCTGAATCATTCGTCAAAGTGTCCGAATGGTTTTCACTTAATGCTTGTGTTAGGCACGGCGAGGCAAAAGAAGTCACGTTTTATGGAATGTGCCACTATAGTTTTACCATTAAGACACGAGCCAAAGTGTTTAAAAAATGTTTCAGATTTTCACAAAAAAGTTAGTACTACGAAATTAGGCAGTTTTTCACAGTATGAAGCTGTGCGTTTACCGTCATTCAGGTGAACGCAAACACGCTACGACCGCCTTAAGCCACAAATACATAAAATACATAAAACAGAACCAAACGAAAACGCATTGGCTAAACAAAAGAATGCTAAAAAATTATTTGACCGAACCCGTTCGCTTGAAGGACCAGCTGCTGACAGTGTGAGTTTCTACCAGCTGGTTTGTGCCCTACGGAGGTCTATTTCTCACAATGGCATTTGCGGTCCGGGTTCCGGGCCCAAACACGTCGACATGACGGCGAACACTTTGGCGCGCACGCCTCGCCCGGGCCCAGTCGGGCGATTGCCAGAGGACTTGGTTTCCTCCGTCCCCCTTCCCCCCTCCCCCCTCAACCCCTCCCGCCCTGTCGGGAAAGGCGACTCAACTCGGTGGCGTGTCGCGCCTAGTTACGCTGGTCTGTGACGACAGTGCGTCGGCCCAGTCCCCTGCTTACCATGCGCGGCTAGAGGCCCGGGTCAGCCCCCTTCCCCCTCACCGTATTTCCCGGGCCGGGCCGGCCAGCCCCTCAGCCCATTGCCCCCACGGAACAATGCATCCAGACGGGTCGGGCCAAGGTCAGCGCACGTGTGGTGACACGGCGGGTTCCCACAGCACCTCTGGGCCCTTACCGAAGTACAGTGTGGGCGGGCACGAAGAGGAAGGTGGGAAAATAGCACCTCTCTGCACTCACTAAAATATGCACCGAAACTGGCATGGCGATGCCTAATGGAAAATGTAGCGCCGTCTTATATTATTCTTTATGATTACACCCAAAGAAGCGTGTGCCAATTTACTTGAGCGTGTAGGCTAGAATCAGTCACGATTTGTTCTGAAGCTGAAGCTGAAGCTTCGCGCTTGAAATGAAACTCTTGTTCTTGGTTTACGGCTAAATTGGGCTTAGGTTAGGCACCATATTTTACTTGAGCTAGTCAAGAACAAACTTCTCCGGTTGTACCAGATGATACGTACAGCTAAAGCAAGAGTTGAAAAGTAAAATCATATTAACTTTCTCAATGTATCAGCTACGGTTCAGGCGTGGTTTTATCGGGGGGAAGGGGGGGGGGGCGTAGGGGCGATCGCAATTTCATTTGGTACGCCTCATACATCTTGCGTCGTATCTGGAAAATCGCGACTCTCCGCCTGTGGTCCGGCCGGGTCCGGCTGGCGGGGTAAGGCCAGTCGCCAGTCAAGCCCGGCCCGACCCCGTGGTGGTAGGGAGGGAAGTGCCGCGCGGCGAGGGGGAGGATGGCCTGTGTCATCAAATCACTTTGCCGCACTTTGGTGACGGCACCACACCTATTACACACACGCACGGTGGCTCAAACACGCCACGCCACGCCACTCTCACGTGAGTGAGTGAGTGAGTGAGGGTGTTTACAGATAACCACACGTCGTTAAAACGTTTCGCTCTCACGTCATGTGTGTGTCTGTAGCACAAACACTAGGCGAGAAGTCGCGTGCGGCACGCCACTCGCTTACTGTCATTTATAGCAAAGTGCCCTCAGGAGATCTCGGCTCAAGCCGTTTAAAAGAATTTAGTGTTTAGTCATCCACACGATTGGATTGCCAATGATTTTTTTAAATGCAAAAGCTATCACTCTCAAATATGTTTTTTAAAAATTTGAGGGAAACTGTTAAAACACGTTAGCGTATCAATTGAAAAATTACAGTTGTAATGACACACCGTATCGACTTAGTATTCTTTGACAAGCTCGAACGAACGGGCGTGAATTTACGATACCGATCGTCAAGCTTCAATAACATTATTTGGAAATAACAAATTACAGAAAATATTTATAATCCACCCAATATATTTTTACGGTATACAAGGAGTCTCTGCTACCTACCTTGTCTTTTCTTTGGAAAAGAGAAATATTCTTTTTTGTATTTTCCATTCTGTCCATTTGTTGGCTCACGCCATTCCTCTCTCTAAACTCCTCTGTCTTTGATGTGTGCTGCTCTTCAAAGCAAGTACCTCTCTCTCGTTTCCACTCCCTTTCTTTTCCCTCTCTGATGAACCTGGCAAGGACAAAGTGCCTGTAATGAAGTGGTGCATTACTTTGTCGGCCAGGAACAAATAACGCCAGGCTCATTTTAATATTTTTATCCTCCTAATAAACGCTTTGAGATTGGCGACGCGCACACAGAAGATTTACATTGTAGATGCCCCGCGTCTTCTACCTATCTCACCTCGTTGCTTTTGAGTGGAGCCACGAGTCGAGAGCGCGCACAAGAGCTATGCCCTCTTTATGGAGAGTAAAGGAAGAAACAAATAGGAGCCGCGTTGGCCAAATGGGACGAAATAGTTTGTCTTCCTGTTCTCCTTGGTCGTATCAATTCCTCAAAGTGGCTGTCACAATTGGTATTTTCGACACCTGCGTACAAAATACAGGTCGTCGTGCAATGTTTCTCGCGTTGGGTTACATTTGTCTGCGCTATCTCGACAGGAGGCGTCTTGCGCCACATCAAAGGACACGCAATTAAAAGTAGGGAGAAGGTGGCGGGGCTACGGAGCTCAATGAGGAGCAGGCAGTACGTGGCGTCGCTGGCGTCGCCCCCCTTTGGCCATGAAAGAAAAATATGGAAAAATATTAAGATGCGCAAAGCAAGAGGCATGATGGTGTGGCGGCGGCTCTCCTTGTTGTGGAACGAAATGCGGCGCCTCGTCAAAGTCTGGCGAAACCCTTTCACAGAAACCCACCCCTATCTACTTTTTTCTTCCTTTTTTAGCCGTTTTTTTTACAGCGCTCGCTTTACACCAGTAATCTCATGACGCCATCCCTTGGAGGTCGTCTGTAGAAAAGGGGTTGGGCCTGTTTCCAAGGTACTGCGAGCCGGGCGTCCCAAAGAAAGTTAAGTTTGGAAACTGTGGATTAGCCCGAAGGCAAGGGAAGGGTCAAAAAAGAGAGGAACGGCAAGAGGGAAGGGAGGAGGATGAAGGGAGACAGGGGACGGCAAGAGTTCCTCCACCAGTCCCGAACTATATATATACTGTCTTAGCCCACATTATACAGTGACCTAAGAAAATCAACCTCTCCGGACCACACGCTGGCTAAAATGGGGAAGGGGGAGGAAGTAGCAACAAAAAGGGCTTGGCCAAAAAAAGAAGTAATAAATGGAAGGCAAAGGGGTGGATCCCTGCAACCCCCTTTCGGTGGGCCCCCGCAACCCCCGAGTGCCGCAGTTGGTCCGCTAAGCCACGTTCCCCTCACCTATCCGAGCGGTGAAGCCCCCGCCCCACCCCCACGCTGACACGCCCCCCGCGGGGCTCCACCCACTACGAGAGGTTTCGCAAAAGGGAAGGTGCTCTCGGAGTAAATCGAAAGGGAATGATTGGATAAGTTCGACGTGGCTCCCTAAGAGTTGTTACAGCTGCAGCTTTGTGTCATTCACTTAATTCATGACTTGTTGTCACTGTCCGTTCGTCGGTAGAGTTTGGCGAATATTTTCGGTTTCAAAACGACAGACCTTTTATTTTTGATATGTGACACAAGTATATAGTCACACGAGAGAAAAGTATAAAGTAGTTTTACGGCGGGAAGGGGGTGCTTCCTTAGAAAATGAGATAAGAAATTGCGAGACTAAACCTACACGGCCTTATTCGTAACTTTCTTTTAAGTTCCTCTCGTAACCGGAATATTCGATCTTCTGAAACTTAAATATTATCCAGCGGCCCAGCTATGAACTAGAAGATTTTGTTTAATGCTGTAGCATATTTTCTCGCAAAAATTGTACGGAATTCCGTATTGACTTTAATTAAGCTTTTTGTACCAAAATTGTGTAAAACGCCCAAAATGTTTCAAAATTTCTTATGATTTACAATTTCTTGCACCCTTAAGAGTATTTTGTAACGTTTAAAACAATTTTCTGTATTCATCGATACAAAATTCTGTAACTTTGTCTGAATGATAAAGGAAAGAACCAACATGCCCCGAGTTAAGATCCCGGGTTCACACTGCTTCGGGATGTTTTTGTGCCTAATTGTAACAATGACTAGAAAACAATGGTTTCCATTGTTTTGTAATGTTCAATAAGGTCTACTAAAAGAAAACAGTTCACTTTCGGCCGATCTCAAATCCTCAATCCTGTGGACTAGCCATTCATACCATTTCACCTATTGGCCTCCAGCCTTTATTTCACACTGGAAAACCAAAGGTGCTAAGCAACGCCTTTCCTGGGGCGCTAAAATCAAGTGCTAAGTTTAGTGGCTTTCCTGGGGCCTTTGTAATGGCACTCAATTTGGATGGAGCTCATACTAGAAGGTAAGCTAAAGGTGCTAAGTCCTACCTCTAAAAGGGACTGACTGAAAAAAATTAGTGCCTTTAGAGAGGCACTAGACAGTAGCACCTTTCCAAAGTCACTAAATTTTGTTAATGCCTTTTAAAGGGAGGACTTAGCACCTTTGTTTTTCCCGTGCACGTTCCCCATATCATCAAAACCATATTCGCCGGCCGGAAAACAGGGTACAGACGCGGGGCGCGGGGTGGTGGGGACCTGGACTGGGGCAGGGGCGGGTCAGGGCAGGGCCCACCCCCTCCGCCTGGGGAGGGATGCGCCCCTCGCGCACGGGGGCTGCGGGGGCCTCGCAGCTTGCCCCTCCAACGCGAGCGGCGAGGCCACGCCCCCTCCGGGCCAGGCGGCCAATGGTGGCGGCCGGATGAGGACCGGTCCAGCGTCTCTGGCTCTGGCGCGCGGGGGGACGGGGCGGGGCCGGGTGGGGCGGGGCCCCCGCAGCCGTGCCCCCGCCCCTCACACCCACGGCAGCGCCTCGCGCATCTCGCCCTGCCTGCAGCCGCTCCGCTACTTTTGGCGAATTTAACGCGACAAAAAGGCAGCAGGTGGATAAATCGCACGTCTTTTCATGTTCCTTCCCAGAATTTAAAATTATGAGGGAACTTCTGTAAGCTTACTATTGCACGTCGTATTCCGCCACCTCAGGAGAGTTTGGTCACCTTCCCGGTACCGGTACCGGGGCAAGGCAGGTCTCGCCATCGCCTAGGCCGGAGGCCTGATCGCACACAGTATATGACCCGGCCTGGTACCACTCCGCCTCGCCGGGCTTGTGTCCGGCCCGGGCAGCTGCTCGGCCCAGAGTGCGGCGCGGCGCGGCGGGGCCGGGTGGGACCATACCGAGCCGGGAGGCGGGCTCCGGGGAGCGCTGGGTCCGCGGGGCGTTCGGGGGCGCCTGGCGGCGGAGCGGGGTGCGGAGGGGTGAGGTGGGGTCGGGCGGGGTGGAGCAGAGCGACGCTAGGGGGGCTGCCTGCTAACTTATGGATACTGATGATGCGAGTCAATGAAGGTGCCGGGCGCAGAGCCCCCTCCCCCTCCCCCCTCACCCTCCCCTACCCCGCTGCCCTCTACAGCCCGTCGCTCGCGTGGCCCTGCTGGCGGCCCCCTCCCCTCCTGGGCCAGGCCGACGACGCCCCGTACCCTCAGCAGACACCAAACGGACTCCAACTGTTCTGCTGCAAGAAAAACGGCCCAGGCCACGGAAAAATATAGCTCCCCGACACAGTTGCAGCAGCATCGACCCCTTCGCCCCACCCCGCCACGCCCCGCCACGCCCCGCCACGCCACGCTCTGCCCTGCTCTGGATCTGCTCGGACAGCGCAGGAGAGTTCAGTCCAGGCTTTGCTACGCTGAGCCGCGTGGACCGCGTCGAGGTGATTTACGTTCTTCTGCCCAGCGCAATGAGAAGAATTTTTTTTTCCACTTTCCTGGCTAAGACCTACGCTCAAGGGTGCGGCGTTATGTGGCTACTTTAATGACGGTGAAACGAGGGGGTATGCACTCGCGTAATAGTCGGGTCACTCTGTCCGTAATAGCACGCGTAATAGTATGCGTAATAGTGGCGTAATAGCCGAAATTCTACGAAATTTACCTATTTTTGGGTTGTTTTGGGCTGTTTTTAGCTGAATCCCGATATTTTTGAGGCGTAATAGAGCGTAATAGACGTAATAGTCGGGTCACAGGTCTTGAGATTGCATACCCCCTCGCGGTGAAACATCACTGCCTGCCACTTCTGAGCCCTAATCGTGGAAAGTACTCGGCATGGCTTTATTGCTGCTGCCATATCCGTTTTCTTTTCGAGTGCAATTCAATGCCGCCCCCTATATTGACATTAAGGGCGTATCTCAACCGTCAACAATGGCGTCTCTTAAAACAACAAAGATTCTTTAACATTATAGGAACCCAAAAGGAAGAGCCGCAGGCCTAGGTAGATGTACGCAGGCGCGTCCCAGCGTAACCAGCGTAACAGTGTTTTGCAGGATATCGCAAAGCCTGTTACGCGAGACGTGGCCTGGCATACATCTACCTTAGTTTGAGAGCAATCTGCGGTTTTAACCCTCTAAGGCATGACGTTGTTTTAAAACAACGTTCACTAAATTTGGCTCCAGAGCAGCTAACATTTACATCCTTCACGTTTTTAAGGCTAAAACATGTTGTTCTAGTACCCGTCAATGTTTCAGTCTGGCCGACAGACCTCTCCAATGCACACAGTGGTTCCAATTACGAACGAAAAATGACCAATTTCAATTTTCAGTGCGCCGGCTACGAGATTTCCCTATTCTGACTTGGTAGGGGTGAAATTGGCTGATAATTAGACAGAAACCTGATTAGAAAGGTTGGCTGGTCTTAATCCGAAGCCTACCTCTCCGTTCCCGTGCGTCAGGCTGCTCTGACAGTGCAAAAAAGTCGAACGTTGTTTTGAAACGACGTCATGCCTTTGGGGTCACCCGACTTCCTCGAAACGCAAAATGTTATAAGTTATCAACTTTTTCCGCCTCTCATGTTTCATAAGTGTAAATTGAAGCTATATCAAGTGTTCGAAGTTAAGAATATTGATAAACGTAACACTGACGTGCAAAAACGCGCCTCAGCGAAGCGTTTGTTGTATTCAAACAACATACGTTGTTTGAGAACAACAAGGGTTGTACGGATGGGCCGTTTTGAGCGGCCTTACCTCACAGACGCTGTGCACTAACGTCACGTATGCATGCTTGATAGTACCTCAGAAACACTTACTACCTGCCGGTAAACTGGGAAAAGTTTGTAACTCTGCGGTTGAAGGAGATAAGGCCGTACAATAAGGCAACTTAGCGCAACGTTTGTTGTACTCAAACATTATATGTTGTTTGAGAACAACGAAGGCAAAATTTTAAGTTTCACATGCAAGGGCGTATGGCACTGATTTTAGAGGTCAATGCCTCGAGTTTCACAAAAATACACACTACTCAAGATGCTGATACTGATAGAGACTTTTACGGTACGTTTTCTTGAGAAAATCATATTTTCACGTACTTCGTAGGGGAAGGCATGGTGTTGTTTTAAAACTACGCTCACTTTTGCGCGGCCCCAGAGAGATCGTCTTTGAGAAATTTGATGTTTTGAGCTCGGTATGTTATTCCTTACACTTTTTTGCATAAAAACCTTGAGAGTTACCCACGTTTTTCTGAAAGACTTGCCGTCCATACAACGTCATTTACAAGCACCCCTCAAAATTGACCAAAAAATACGTGTTTTGGGGGCAAAATGGCCACTCAAATTTGGAAACGTGATCATTTTTTTTCAGAAATGTGAACATCTTTACCACCCAGACGTGTCATGAAAATTTCATTCACTTTGGAACAAAAATAAGAAATCATGTTGGTTGACCCCAAAGGCATAACGTTGTTGGTGTACTACATTCAGATATCCTAAACCGTACATGCTAGAACACCCCCCATGGGCTTAAAATGCTTCCTAGACATAACCTAGGTTGGCACAAGTCCCATATCCAACTTTTTTTCATTTGGACCGGCTCATGCCTTAGAGGGTTAATTTGAATGTACATCTTGACAACACTGAACTAAGCTCTGGGTATTTCAAAACAAATACTCGTCGCAAGGAATGCGTCAAGATAAATCACTAAATTGAAGAGAGCAGCAATGAGCCGACAGGGACATGTTCACACTGGGCCTTTTCATGAACTAACCATGTAGTAATACATGCGTTTTCGAAGAGTGACAAGTGACAACCCTCTCGGTCCGAACCTGAGGCCACTGCTGAGCCCGTTTTTCCTCTTTGTTGTAAAACCTGATGGTGATTTTCTCTGTAAGTTGCGGTTATGCACACTGATTCAACTTACACCTCAGTGAAAATCGCCATACGCTTTTCAGAGTGAGTGCGAGAAACACGGCACCATCAGCTGACACTCAGTACATTTTCAAAGGTGGACGGGTGCTGTTAGGCACGGCGCTGCATCATGTTTCCATGACACCTCCAGATGAAAAATATACGAATGGAGGCTCGTACTGCAGCGCTGAGGAGAGTGACGGAGAGAGAGGAGCCGGGCCGGGGCGTCTGACTTGCTCTGGCTACTGTTCTGCTTCCTTTTATCGCCCTGTGCTCTGGCTCATGGCCCCCTCTGGCCTCGGACTTCGTTTGTGTCAAATTAATAAATGGTAGTCCTTTGCGTTAGCGCGCGCGCGCGCGTGTGTGTGTGTGTGTGTGTGTGGGTGTGTTTGTGTGTGTGTGTCTGACTGTGCATGGTCCAGAGAGGGAACGCTCTCCTGCTCGGATGTATCTCTCATGCTGTCAGTCTCCCTGCTCACTTTGACCACGCTCCCGCCGTACTTCTTCCCCTCCATCAGCTAGCTTCACCTCCTTCTCCCTTCCCATGCCTCACTTCCACCGTCTCTTCCTCCTCTCTGTTTTCCCTCCGCTTCCTTTGGCTCGAACACAAACGGAAATCGCCGCAGTTCAATTTGAGCCTCCCTCTTCCACTTCGCGCTACCACTCTCCGGGGCACTTGTCCCCCCCCCCCTTCCCTCCTCCTTCCCCGCCCCGCCCACCCTCTTCCCTCACACGTTACTATAGCATTATACGGGGTATAAAAGTGCCCCCTTCCCCTCTGTCAGTTCTTCCCCTCCGAGGGGGAAGGACCTCGCCGCCCTGTCGGTTAGGACCCCGCCGGCCGCCCCGCCGCTGTCCACTTGGCTGTGCGGGCGGCCTGGTCGCCTTGCGGGCGCTGAGGGGGCTGGCCGCGGGTGGGGTGGGGTAGGGGCGGGGCATGGTGGTGCGGTGACGGACCTCCCAGGGGACGAGCAACACAGTCGCCAAGGATGTCCTGCTGTTGTCGTCATATGACTTATCCGTGTTCCTTAACAAACAAATTTGGCCTCATTATTTGAAGGTAGAGTAGTTTTTCTTTTCATCCGCGGTGAAAAAGAATGCATAATTTTTCAGCGCCTTCGTTCTTGTTAATAAAGCAGAATAAGAATGCAACGATTGTTGAAAACTGCAAAAAGAATATTACGGGGAAAAGAAAACCGACGTTTCCCAACCTGGCAAAACGAGAAAATCGGCGAGGTGAGAGCGAGAGAGAGAGAGAGTTCTCGCAGCTTCAATATGGACGTAGAGCGCGCGCGCACACATATGCACGGGCCGCGCACACAATGGCAAACGTTGAAATGAAAAAGGGTAAGGAGTGGCGGGGCGGGGCGGGGCGGTACGGGGCGGGATGTGTGCGCGCGACGCTTGAGAGGCCCCTTCCCTTTTCTAGGGCGGCCCTGCTCCGCCGACGGGGTTTGGGGAAGTGGCTTTTAATACCGGCGGGGCCCCTTTAGCATACGCGAGCGGCGAGGAGCGGGGCTCCCTCATATGTGTGTGACGGTGTCAATGCCGCCCAGCCCGGCTGGGCGCAGGGAGCAGGGCTTGGGATATGGAACTGCGGCCCGAAAAGTGCTCACACAGCTAAAAAGAAGGCAAGGAAAAAACAACGGGGGTAATCTGGTAAATTAGTTACGTGGACTGTCTGTACATTTTCCGTAGTTCCCACACAGAACTACCACAGACACTTTCCGTACCTCTTCGTGGCAATGCCATCTGCGGTCACTCTGCAAGTTTATAACGGTACGGGTAAGAGTTTTTGAGCAGTCAGTTAGGTTTCAGCACAGCTATATTCACCCAGAGAAGCGTGAACTTTAATTTCTTAAGTACATTTGACGCTCAATCCAAGCCCATTTTAGCCTTGAATCAAGAACATGCGTTTCATATAAGCTCCAAGGGGAACGATTCGAGAACAAATTGGTGGTGAATGAGCCCATCTACTCCAGTACTTTGGTACTTGAAAAATTCAAGTATTTCGCACTCCATTCAAGTATATTGCACTTGATACAAGAATACGTTTTTCCGAGGGGGTATGCACTCTCAAAACCTGTGACCCGACCATTACGTCTATTACGCACTATTACGCCTGAAAAATGTCGGGATTCAGCTAAAAAGAGCCCAAAACAACCCAAAAATAGGTAAATTTCAGAGAATTTTGGCTATTACGCCACTATTACGCATACTATTACGCGTGCTATTACGGGCAGACTGACCCGACTACTACGCGAGTGCATACCCGCTCGCGTTTTTCTTGGTGTATTACGATAATATTTCCGTTCTGCCTCCGACACCGCGGCCCCCGCCCCCTATTTCGCTCCGGGAGTACCGCCGGGCGCTGGGTAGGCAAGTGGTCCACATCCGAGTCCACCGGGTGGCCTACGCTGCCCCTGCGGCCTTTCGGAGGAAGGCAGTGACCGATTTGTACTGTCTTTGTTTACCAAAATTTGGCATTCAATCACAGCAACAGCAAATATTTGCAATAGGAGATACCAAAACTTGGCACTGAGGTAGAAGCACCAAAATTTTGGTCTCACACTTTTCACTGCAGGACCATTAGTCCCACACTTTTTACCACAGTACTGTACTAAACTTGCGCATACGCACAAGCGCAGTGTGTTAAGGGGCGTACACAGCAGCAATGAAGTTAAAAACACATACTTTGGGAGTGTGTGCTGAAGACAGGAAATCAGCCATTTATTTGCTTTTCTCTTTCTACTTCGATCACATTTTATTGTCTCCCCCTCCCCCCCCCCCCCCCCCCGTTTTACCTTTTTTCCGTCTTCTTCTTTTTTTTCGAATTTGCGGTGCCTGTTTTGCATGTACTCTGTGCGGCGGCCGCGCCGCTGCTGTGCCCGCTGCCGCTACAGCAGCTGCAGACTTTTCGGTTGGCGCCGTCCGTATGTGCGGTGGAAGGGGTTGGAGGGGCGGGCGCGCCGTGCCTAGTGATGTGTGATCCACACAATGTGTCTGTCAGCCCACCTATATAGCATTGTGATGATATGCCGCCCCCAGCGACAGGGAGGGCTGCTGTGTGCCCCATCCCTCCGCCCCGCTCCCCCTCCTCCCCTCTCCCTTCCCTCCTCTTTCTCTCTCTCACTCATACACACAGGCGCGCGCGCTCTCCTGACTCCCTCACTCGCACTATACGCTTCGTTCACACGGACAAGTTATTTTTGCGGCCACGCTTATTTTTTTTTTCCATCCAACAGCTTTCGCTCCAGCAGCCGACAATGTCACAGTGAATTCGCCTGCTGGCAGCGGCAACGCCTGGCGCCGCCGGTGAGCGCCCTTTATTGGAAGCCCGCGGCGCCCCGTCACACACTGACTATCGAAAGCCCGCATGCGTGCGCCGTACATGTCCCGAACCAGGTGGATTTTTTTAGTATTCAAATTGGAAGTACGTTAGATTGAGATTAGGTCTCTGATAGAATAGAGATTAGGTATGGCATTAGCTGGTGCTAGACGAGCAGTTAGTCGTCACAGCTAATCACCTGACCATGTCACCGGAAGAGGTAATCTGTTCCCGCAAGAAACCAATTGCAGGTTTAGTTTGTCGTTTATTTCGTCTGAAAGCCAACGGTGTATCTGCAATAGTGAATATCATAGGTATGTGAATTTTCATTCATACACTCTTGGTCCGTTCCTGTGTGAAATTCCCCTGGGGCGGCCACGTTGGATGTTAGATTGTACACTAGATTTCGTCAGAAAAGAGGTTTCGGCGGATTTCGACAGATTTTACCAGCTAATCTCTGAATCAACTACTACCCCTGTTACTAGGACAGTTTGCAAACCTGACTGGGATACCGGATTTTAAGTATATATTTTGCTTCCTTTTCGGCCTTTGGGGGGACGATTGCAAATGTAAAGAGATTTCGGACCTGTATGTGGTCACAGGATTTCGTGAGCGGTTGGCCCCTCGGAAATGCTTATACTTCACACATGTCCCTGTTCTACACTGTGAAAAATAGTTGTAAAGGTTGCAGGAAAATTTTCCATGATAAATGTTGTAAAATTACGACTTCAAATTGTAAAATAACAATTACTTTGTATCGACTGAGAATTCATTGACGAGCAAGAATGGGTGGTCGTAAATTTACAACATATTTTGTAAATCGTGAGTACAAAAATGTGTTGTAAATTTACGAAGATATTTTTCACAGTGCAATGCGTGACATGCGCGAGCTTTGGATTCCCAGCGCACTGTCTCATACGCCCCAGAGCACCGCGCGCCCCCGGGCCGCCCAGCTCGTGGACAGCGCAGCAGTGAGCAGCAGCTACCCCCTGCGGCGTTCAGAATCATATGTTGGCGATGGGGTGAAATTGGGTCAGCGGGGACGCAAGTAGAGCGGGAAAATGCGAAGGTCACTTGAATTATGCATCATCTGCGAAAAGTGGGCGAGTGGCAGTGGCGGCGGGGGCGGCGGGGGCGGCGGGGGCGGCGGGCTGGCCAGACTGTGAGGCCCCTGGGGCTGTGCCCGCCGCGCCAGGCCGCCGGGCCCGAGGACGCGCGCGCGGGCCGCCGCCACCCGCCCTGCATAAGGGTGCATAGTGAGCAGGCGGGGAGGGGCAGTGGGCCTGCAGCAGTTATGTGCTGTAATGTCGTGTCATGTAGCGGTGTGTCTGTACTCAAGTTGCCCCCTCGCTGTCGAATGTTTCTACTTTCCGGGGCTTGTTTCACATACTTGGACCTTCGCACACCGGAAAAACAAAGGTGCTAAGCAACGCCTTTCCTGGGGCGCTAAAATCAAGTGCTAAGTTTAGTGCCTTTCCTGGGGCACTAAATCTTAGTGCCTTTCCTGGGGCACTAAATCTTAGTGCCTTTCCTGGGGCACTAAATCTTAGTGCCTTTCCAAAGGCACTAAATTTTGTTAGTGCCTTTTAAAGGTAGGACTTAGCACCTTTGTTTTTCCAGTGCAATGTATGTGTTTACAGAAAGGAATGTCCTGTGAAGTTCCCGGTTGTTTTCGAAAAGATTCCCGGCTGTCTGGGACGCATGCGCAGAATGTAAGTTGACAAATTGCCAAATTCTACAAATTTTGTGTTTTATGTTCTGCGTGCCTAGCAGGATAAAAATGAAGTTGGCCCTTGCCCCTGCTGAGCTCTGCTATCGCTCAGCCAATTATTACCTAGGTAGATGTACGCCAGACCACGTCTCGCGTAACAGGCTTCGCGATATTTCGCGAAACACTGTTACGCTGCGACGCGCCTGCGTACATCTACCTAGGCCTGCGGCGCTCTGTGTACAAATTAATCTATAAAATTATTTTTTTCGAAAATGTAAATTAATTTTTAACGGTGTCAGTTTTTGAGCTAGAATGCCCATTTTCGAACTCGACCGAGCTTTTTGGGCAAGGAAGCTACAGTAAAAATTTCAAGTCGATATCTCAACTCGTTCTTGAGTTATCGTGCGGACAGACACACAGACAAACAAACAAACAAACAAACAAACAAACAAACAAACAAACAAACAAACAAACAAACAAACAAACAGACAGACAGACAGGAGCCAAATCCGATCAGTGAAGTAATAGGCTTCGCTATCGCTCAGCCAACAAACGTCATGACGGGAAACAGTAGCGGCCAAACGGTGCAAGATGCGGCAAAACGGACGAAATTTTGGTCCGAAGGTTCATAACTCGTCGAGTTACCCCTGAAAACGTCATTTTGCAAATGATGAAAAATCCTTAAATTTTGTTTTATTGCGTCATTAGGGGTGAAAAAATGACCAAAATGACCCCTAGATATGAAATTGAGCAGCAAGTTTGGATGTGCCTGTCAATTACTCATATAGACCGACAATTTACCATAGCTGCGTGAAAATCGGGAATTTACACTTCGCGGGGTTCCCTTGGGAGCAGTGATTTCCAGCATCAACCGGGAACTTCACGAAATAGTTTGCTTTAGCTTTGGGGAGAATTTGTTTTGCAGTGAGCAGTCTGCAAAGTTTTCTGGACCCTTTCCCTTTGTGGCGTACACCGGACCATAGTAGCGACAAACAAGCATGCAACGTTCTTCAAACGTTCTTTTTGTTCTAAAGAGGTGTCATGAACGTTTTAAGAACGACCTGTGCTACAAGGGGGGCGAGGGACGTGCACCTTGACGTCTCTAACCACGTTGTCCGGGGTCGGCTGCAGCCCGGCTTGTCCGGGGCTAGCGTGGCTGTGAGCGGCCGGGCCTATACCTCGGCAGTGCCATTAGTTGCAGTCCCTCTCGTTGTAGAACACGGCCTGGCCGGCGTCTTGGGCGGGAGGGAGCTTGTAGGCCGTGGGGAGTGAGGTGTGCGTGTTGTGGGCACTGGAAGAGGGTGCTAGCGACGCAGGCCCAAAAAGAAGTTGACACAGCGTCTGTTAGACCCTCGCACTGCAAAATTCTTGCAAATTCTTGAAAGAAAGTTTGCATTGCGAACACTGTCCGAAAAAACTACACTGAATCCCGTTACAGCCTTTGCTGTAGTTTCAGGTACATTATTCACTGTACTTTTTGGCAGTCAATCCCGTACCCCAAAAAATAAAACGGTTGAAATGGAAAACCAATTGTAGAATTAAATTCATCTCGACAAGACAAGCAAAAAATGTCAATAAATGTCATGGGTTTGGACTCGAAATGAAAATGTTATAAGCCTAGGTTTTTTAGGGTACAGGATGGACTGTCAGAAAAGTACAGTGAATCCTGTACTTGAAGCCACAGACATTGCTGGCACGCAAATTAACAGGATTCACTCTAGTTTTTTCTCACAGTGAACTATTTTCGGCGCAGTGCGAACAATTTTCTCCGCACACTGCAAAGAACACGTTTGTACACTTACGAACTAATTCTCTCCACCGTCCACCCTTGCAAACAATTTACTCTGCATGCACTGGGAAAACAAATGTTTAGTTCTGCACATCAATTGGTGTTTAGTTTCAAATGTGCAAAAACTCGGCAAAAACTTAACACTTGCTAGTGTCGAGCTGAACTAAACGTCAACTGGTGTGCACTTCCTCTAAACTTGTGGAAACGTTTAGTAAACTGCACACCATGTGGTGTTTAGTTTCTCGAAGTATCCCATTGTAACCATATGCCTAGGGTATGTGTCCAAGTGTGCTTTTTGTGTGCACATCACGAAACGTTTAGTAACTAGACATAACGTGATGTCTTGTTATGTCTCTACACCAGATAGTGTGCAAAGTCATCAACTCGACACGTAAGTGTGCAGAAACTGCACATTTGTTTTACCAGTGTGGTGCATAGAATTGGTTCGCTATGTAAAGTATAAAGTTTGTAATGCAAAGAATTTTACAACGCTTCAAAATTCTTTGCAAAACAAAGAACAGTTCTTCGCAAGCATTTTGCAGTGCGTCAGGTTTGTTTAGTCTTGGAAGCTACATGGTGCTCACCTTACACGCTGGGCCTACACGTGGGTAAAAACATTCAGTAATAAATGGATATTGGATGATTGGAAGGTGCTACATGCTGTCTCAATAATCGTCTTTAATCCGTGATCCGCGAAGAACGGTTGCGGTTGGTCCAGGTTCGGTGCGGACGTGGTGTCCGTAGGCAGGCAGGCAGGTCTCCTAGGGATGATGTGGATGCGGGCTGACGCGGAGGCTGCGGGGGCTGCTGCGGGCTGCGGGGGCTGCTGCGGGCTGTCTCGGCACAGGCTGGTCCAGCCCTGCTCGGCCCAGTCTCCACCCGGGCCAGCCCGGCCCGGCCTCGGCCCGTTCATCCATAATGCATAAAGCCCTATCTCTTCCCTATGGCCGCCCTGAATCTTCTTCTCCTGCCGCCGCCGCCGCTGCGGCTGCTGCTGTGGCTGCCGGCCGGGGCGGCTGCAGCTGCTACCGTGGCGACCAGAGCCAAACACTAACGATTATACAGTTCTATTATTTCCCCAGGCCCGCAGGGTTGGGGCCCATCCCGGCCAGGGCGGTGCTGGGGCCTGCTTCCCGGGGCTCTCCGCCACCACCACCCCCTAGAAGCAGCTGAGCAGGCCGAGCTCTGCGTCAGAGCAGCAGCCGCTGCCCCTTTCTCTCTCTCTCTCTCTCTCTCTCTCTCTCTCTCTCTCTCTCTCTCTCTCTCTCTCTCACCCTCTCCCTCTCCCTCTCCCTTTCTCTCTTATACACAGAGAGACACGCGTCTCCGCTGAGAAAGTAACAACTGAAATAAAGCTGTGAATCTACAGTTTGTGTTTTTTTTTTAACCTTCAACTTTAATTTCAACTGTAATTTATCTTTCCAGTGTATTGCTTTTAAGTTTGCGAGGCAAACTCGCAACTTTGGAGCACACGTTTCCAGATCTGCAAGCTGGATGTTAATGCAGAGCTACGTCAAGAGCAGCAATTGGCAATCGGGGAATTGCATCGTGGGTGTTCAGCCGAGAGTCCTTAAACAAAGAGAGAGAGAGAGACAGAGCGAGAGAGACATGGCCCGGCCCGGCCTGGCCTCGTCAACACAAACGCACCTTATTCCGGAATCGAGCGTCTCTCGTCACTTATCATAATGCCGCCACTTGTATGCGCGGGGCTGACGCGTGTAACGACCCCCTCGACTTGTTGCGCTCGCAATTAGAACACAACGGATTGAGGGATCGCGGGCATGCTCTCTCTCTCTCTCTCTCTCTCTCTCTCTCTCTCTCTCTCTCTCTCTCTCTTTCTCCCTCCCTCCCTCTTTCGGGCCCATCTCCCGCGTTTCCGCGACTTCACGGAGAAATTAAGCCGCCGAGGGAGCGCGCAGTCTGCCCAACTTTAGCAGGGAGCCGAATTAGAGGAGAGAAGGAGTGAAGACTGGAGCGGAGCGGAAGCCGAACGAAGCACCCAGGAGCCGATGATTCTATGAACACCTTCACTATTTCCGCCACGGAGGCGCATTATCTTTTATTTTGTCAATAAGGTGTGTAGCCTACTTTGCATTTCACATTAGCACAAGGAAAATGAATTAAAAAGTTTGTGTAGAATCGTCGCGCATGCAGTTATGTGTGGTTTTGAGATTTAAAATGTGCGGAGAAAAAAAACAGAAGAAGATAGCACTGATGCAGGATAAAGGAAGGAAAAATAAAAAAGCAGTTCCACATTGCAGAGGGCGGAGGCAAGCGTCTCGGAGTCAAAAGCTGTCACCGGAGTTTGCGATAAATTTATCACCCAAGAGTCACGTCATTCGCACGCGAGACACCGCCAGTAAGAGCGGACAGTGGGGTGGGTGTGCTGCCTCGGCTTAAAAAAGCACAACACTGACCATTAATCGCAATCGACACACTTCACCTCGTAGGGTGCAATACGACCGAGGGGGAATTCACTTCCGTAATACACTGTACACCTGATCCATGTATTACGCCGTAATACGCGTTATGTAATAACGAAAAACACGAGAACATGCTCTAAAGTGATTAAATCTTGTGAGTAATACAGGTGTAATACAGGTGTAATACCGTGTAATACCGAGTAGTCTGTACATATTTTCCGATGTGAATTCCCCCTCGAATACGACATTATGTCTTCTACACTCTATAAAGCTTACGGTGATTTTCTCTGAAGCTTACAGTGACGTATCACTGTAAGCTAAAGTGATGCACCCCGTTTCACCGAAGCCTTACGGTGAAAATTCACCGTAAACTAAGTGCTGCAGTGTTCACCGTAGCTTACAGTGAAATTCACCGCAAGCGTAAGCTTTTTAGAGTGTACAAAAATATACCCTTCGCGTCGTCTGTTGTGACTGTGTTGTTGTTGTCTGAAATAGCTGCTTATTTTGTTGTGGGCTGGAGGGAAAAGGAGAGAGGCGTGGGTTAGGAGAGAGATAGAGAGAGGGGGGCGGGGGGCGCAAGAGAAATTGAAGTGAAGTTGTCTGCAGATTGAAGTGCCTGCGCCTGCAGCCCCTGGCCCGCCCCGCCGCCCTGTACAGTACAGCGTGCCGCACAGCGAGACGAGTTCGTTGCCCAGCAGCATGATTATTCCATCTCCAAACACAAAACACACGCACACGCGCGCGCACACACACACACGCACGCACGCGCGCAAACCCCTCCCTTGCACACTCTCATCCCCCCCCCCCCACCCCCCCATTTCATCTTCCCCGTTCCATATCTATCCCTGTATACTGTATTTCCTTTTTTTCTGATTTCCCCCTTTCTAATTTTTTTCCAACCACTGCAGACTCACGTCGGCGACCCCTCCGTCCTTTTCTATCTCCGTCCCTCCCAGCTATCCTCTTCATTCTTCCCCCTCTTCATCTTCTTCGGTGCTTCTGACCCCCCACCACTGGAGCTTACGCCCCTTTCCCCAAGACCTCTCACCCCTTTCCTCCGCTTACCTACACCCACCTTCTCCACTCTTCTTCCGTGCGCGCACACAGACACACAGACACCAACACACACACACACACACACACACACACACACATACACTCAGAGCACTTCCGAATGAATGCATGAATGCATAAGTCCTGGTTCCTGGTTCCACGCACAGCACCAGTTTACAGAAGGTCCCGCAAGACGCACACACACACACACACACACACACACACACACACACGCTCACACGAACACACACGCACACGCGCGCGTTCGCATCCCTGTCCGTGCCGAACCAGAGGCGCGATCGGCCCCTGTGACTCCCACGGCGCATGAAGACGTAGGTAAGAGCAAAAAGGGAGGGTGAACTAAAAGTGAGTGTGGGAAGTACATCCACTCGCGCTACGTCGCAGGCCCCAGCCCGCCCCTCTCTTTCTCTCTCTCTCTCTCTCTCTCTCTCTCTCTCTCTCTCTCTCTCTCTCTCTCTCTCTCTCTCTCTCTCTCTCTCTCTCTCTCTCTCTCGCTGTACCCGTCTCTCTCTCTCTGTCCCTCTCTGTATCTGTCCCTCTCTGGCTCTGGCCCTCTCTGTATCTGTCCCTCTCTCTCTGTCCCTCTGTCTCTGTCCCTCTCTCTCTGTCCCTCTGTCTCTGTCCCTCTCTCTCTGTCCCTCTCTCTCTGTCCCTCTCTCTCTCTCTCTCTCTCTCTCTCTCTCTCTCTCTCTCTCTCTCTCTCTCTCTCTCTCTCTCTCTCTCTCTCTCTCTCTCTCTCTCTCTCTCTCCCTCTCTCTCTGTCTCTCTGTCCTCTCTGTCTCTCTCTCTGTCTCTCCTTACACAGGAAAAACTAATGTGACATGCGTCACGTTTCTTGATGCGACATGTTCACATGTCGCATCAAGAAACGTGACGGACGGCGCGTTTTATGGTTTTTCTACAATATCTTCCATATCATTGACTGTATTCAAATTCCGAGGTCACCATCATTTCCACTGGAAAATTCCGGTTCAAACGAGCATATATGATGGGGTTCTGAGGAATCGTAACAAAGACACAGCAATGTTAATGAATTCCTCCGTCATCTTACAATGTGTTGTTTTGCAATAAGAACCCTATCATATGTATACTCGTTTGAATCGAAATTTTACGCCTGAAACGATGGTGTAACTAAAAATATGATTGCAGCTAACACCACGCTAATATTTAAGAAAGAACGGAAAGAACCATAGGTCACGTTACAGACGTTACATATGTCACATTTGTTTTTCCAGTGTATCCCTCTCGCGGACCCGTGGCGCAGACCCGGCGTTCAGGCCCAAGGCGCCCGCCCAGGCGGGTGGCCGGGTGGCTGCAGGGTGTCCTAGCGACGCGGTGGCTGGCAGCGAAGTCCCATTTCTGCTAAATCCCTCACCTTTCCAGAGCGTCCGCCACTTGAGCCACCCCACCCGCCCGCCCGCTCCGCCGCACCCCGCTGTGCGCGGGGCGCTCCGCTGCCCCGCACCGCCTCACCCCGCACTGCCCCACTCCGCCCCGCACCCCGCACTCTGCCCCGCTCCACCCTACCCCGCCGCCCCACCCCAGCCCGCCCTGGCCATAGAGCAAACACCAGGCATTGGCCATGTATGAAAACAGCACATTGCTATGCAGGAGCTGACACACAAACGTCCGCCACCTCCACCGCAGCCGCTCCGCGGGGGGCCGGCACGGGGACGGGGGCGGGACGCCCCTCCCAGCTTCCCCCTCCACCGCGTCTTGAACGGTCTTTTGACCAATAGTGACGCCGGTCTCCAAGGAGCCCCACAGCGGGGATTATCGGCTCCGCCGGGCCTATCGACGCCCCTGCCACTTTCTCCGCTCCCGGTCGTCTCCCTCCCGAGCATCCTCCTCATCGTCACCCTCCCTGCCCCCTGTCCTGTTTCTTCCCCCTGGACCCGGGCGTCGTCCTCCGCGCGACCAGGCCCTCTTTCCTGTCGTACTCCGCGGGCAGGAGACGACGTGGTGGAGCCGGTGCAGCAGGTCCGCTGCTCGACCTTGAGCGACGACCTTGAGCCGTGCGCGCACCGGGTCATTGGGCTGGTGCACATGCACGGCACAGGTGGCGGGGCGTGCGCGCTCTCCGGGTCCGGGGCGGGGAGGTGGGGGGAAGGGGGCGTCCCGCGCAAGTACAGGTCGGCGTCGGGGCCTCGGGGGCGGCCCTGGAGGGGAGGGGGCAGCACGCGAGCAGCACCCGGACGGGGGCCAAGAGGAAGGGCTGGAGGGGAGGATGTTCACGGTGTGAACTGGCACCCACAAGGGCCGCCCTGGTGGCGCCCTGGCGCCCCCACCACGCCGTCAGGCCCCTCCTCCGCCGTCACTGCCGCCTCTTCCTTCGCCGCCCGCCCCTCCCTCTCCTCCCTGAATAACGCCACTTTAAATTGTATGAAAGTTACATGAGCAACGTGGCTGTATGCGGCCCGGGAGAGTATAGCGGCCTGGTTAGTTTACAAATGAATACAGCGATTGAAGCAACTTATAATATCAATGCAGTATAGCGGTCCTTGTCCTGTGCGCGGCGCCGGGCCGCGGGGCGCGCGGCGCACTCGCTCGCACGCACGGGCGGGGCGCCGGCCGGCCCGGTCCCGCCTGCCAAACCAAAACCTCCAGCCCCCGCCAGACTGAGGCTCTTCCTCCATACCGAATGGCCATATTAACTTGATAATTAGCTCTGTTATAGACTTGCAGATGAGACAGACTGTTGGATGGAAAAAGGCAAGGCTTCGCTCCCTCTCCTCTCCTCGCTCCTCTCCCTTCCAGTGCGGCCAGGCCCGCCCCAGGCCCCCCTTGTGACTTACATATAAAGTTGGGTCTGGGCTCTGCCAATGGTTGCATTCTTGCTCGGCGCGACGCATGGTGAAGACGTCATACAGAGCGCTCCGCGGGCCGGGGCCGTACCGGCGGCGGGCGGGCGCGCGGGCGGCGGCGGCGGCCACGTGCCGCACCAGCTGCAGGCGGTGCGGGTGCCGCTGTGGGTGCCGCTGTGGGTGCGGCAGTGGCAGGTGCAGTGGTGGAGGTCAAGATGAAGAACAAGTGCAAGTGCAACGCTGCGGTGGTGGTGGTGGTGGCGGGTAGTGCTGCGGCCGCAGTGGAGGTGGGGCCGCGGCTGCCTCGCGAGTGTGTGTGCCAGTGCAAAAGTGAGGTTATGGTCGGCCAGGTGCGGTGGGCCCTCCGCCGCCGGCGGCCCGGCGGCCATCTTGGAGCCCGGACTGGAAGCTAGGTCATGTGTTCCCGCGTGCAGTGAGGGGTCGTGGCTGTGTCTCGTGTGCCCGCGGAACTGTGTGGCCGTGTGTGTGTGTGTGTGCATCTGTTTTTGGCGGGACCAATGGTAGTGGCCACCCTGCTTAGTTCTGCCCCACCATGGCTGTCACTCGTTGTGGTGGCAGCAGTGGAAGGCAAGATGGCGACCTCCTTATCGACTCCTGTCCTTCAATAATTGTGATCAACGTTTACGTGTCGCCCTCAAGCCATCACTTCTTGGATTAACCCTGCTGCTGAGTGTTCACATAGACGAGGTATATCGGAAATGTGGATTATTTTGGATACTCTCCGGTGACCTGTCCTGTGACTCGGTGAGGCTCATACCTTTTTTCATTTCATACATTCCTCAAAATATGTTTAGGACACCGTTCTAGATGGAAGCTTGGGTGAAAATTCAACTGCATGGAAGTGATCATATTATACTTTTTACTTTGGGTGTGTTTTTTTAACTATCCTCTACCCCCACCCCCACCCCACCCCCACCCCCACTCCCTTCCTCATTAATCTGGTTACACCCCCTCCCCCACCCCCATTCCACCTCACCGCTCGCTCTCCTAGCAAATGGTGTCAAGCCCTCCGGCGTTTAGCTCTCGCGTATCAACTGGCAATTCTTTACTTGCATTATCAACATTTTGCTGCTGAATGAATCTGCTGTACTAACTTAACGCCATCACACTGCTGAAGTCAAATATCGTCATCTCATCTGCTTATCAAACGTGTATGTGGATTGTGGGGTCCTCTCCTCCCTGGCTTACATCGGGTAGCTCAACGGCCAGAGCATCAGTATTCTGACTGACTATCCAGGTTCGAATCCTGGCCCGGTGAAGGAAAAGGCGAGAGGAGTCTACAAGAAGCACCTTAAAAAAATGGTAAATATTAAGTTGTTATAGTATTTTTTGATTTTTCATTTTTACCGTTCTCCAACGCAGTGTGATGGTCAGCGGTGGTTTTGCAATGTAATGGTGAGCTGCCCGCTTTCGCATATTTCTCCCACTTGTTTCTGTTCCGTTGAGTCCGGTTCGAGTAAGACGTCATTAGCGGGTGAGGGAGCGCAGGTCATTATTCCGTGTTTTTCGGACTCAAAGTGACCTTTTGTCTTTGTCTTACCTTTGGTCTGACAGGCGGGGGCGGGCCAAGCACCTACCTCGTGTCAACCTGGCTGCAGCCCCCCCCCCCCTCTCCCCCCTCATCGGGGCGCAGACTGTGCGGCGTTTAACCTGGTCTGGCTACCCCCCCCCCATCCCCCTACCTACCAACCCTCAGCTGCTGGGACATTGCGGTGCTAGTACTTAAAATGAAATTACGCCCCGTCAAGTAGCCGGTAATGAAGTCTGCCTAGCGACACGGCCCGGCGCAATTATAACGGGGGTCCTACCACGCCCTAAACGCTGCACGTGCGCGCAGGTGTCGATGACCAGTCACGTCTTTTGTTAGGCGGAATAAGTGCGTAACAGGCCTGTGTGACTTCGTCGTTTATGTTCTTGAAATGCAGTTGCTTTGACCAAGGTCATCTCCCGCTCACTGTACCGGAACGTAAAGGACATCTTAAGTAGCCTTCTTACGTATTAAAACAAAGAATGTGGTGGCAGGAAATCCTAGTTAGCAGCTGGAGCATAGTGCAATATATAGAGAAAAACGAAAAATTCTTGGTCGTGTTGCTGCACTTAACAAAGGACAAGAAGGATTTACAACAAAAAGCAAACTAAAACTAAATTATTATAGATACTTTTTTTAATCTTTCTCAAATAATGCTATGAAGCATAATATTATATTCATCGCTTGTGCGCCAATTTTTCGCTTTGCGTACTTTGTCCCTAATAGAGCCATAGAATACCAGTGGCAAAATTGTTTTGGTATTCCTAGCAATCAGTTCCGGACTAAGAAAGCTGACGTGGGTATTTCTTTTGTTACAGTAATTTTTCCTCCCGTCTCTAGAACGCCTGTTTATCTCTGCTAGTCGCCTCATCAATTAGCTAATTGTCTCCAAACTATCAGCCTATCCCCTCCCACTTTCCCTGCCCGGCCACAGCCCACTGTCCGGACTCGGGGTGGTCCAGCCGTAAAATCAGCAATCGCGTTCCGTGCCATTTGACACAACAGCATGCAACAACTGTCGGTGCGGACGACCACAGCGCTGACCACCACTGCCGCACCACTACGCATGCTGCTTCCACGCACACTGCCAGTTTTGGGGACGCCAAAAGCCCTAACTCTTCTGAGATGTCGATCTATTGGATTTGAAAGCAAGCGGCTGCAACGGCGGCAGCGCAGCAGCGACAAGAGATGGGGGAGCAGAACGCTCGTGTTTCTTCGCAAAGGCGGAACGCGGCGCAGCGCACTTCGCTTTCATTTGTTTCGGAATTCATTGCGTCTTCCAACCTGATGCGCCCGCTTTACTGCCGCTCGAGGTTGGGGAGAGGGGAGAGGGGGGACTTTATAGCGCGCCGATAGCTGCTCCGGTGGTGTGCGACACAGGCCGGGCGACACGCGGAAAAAGTCATGGTGGTGTCGTAGTATTAGGCCACACTTTTTTCTTATTTTTGCGCCAAGGCATTTATTACCAGTAGTGAACGGTGCGGTCGTAGATTCCGTTGGAATACGAGGCGGATTATTCTTTTTCATCCAGGCGAATAGAGCCGCAGTGCCCGTGGCGCCGTGCCGCTTGCCGTGCCTGCCGGCCATTAGTGCCGCGGCGGAACACCTAGGGTGTCCACCTTTCTTTATTTCCTCGGTGCAATCCACACGCACGTCGTCGTGTTATTAAAAACACGTTCGCCGCAGTACGGAGAGCTTTTCCACCTGTGTTTTGACGGGGGTCACTGTATGCAGGGGTTTGGTTGCGGGGGAAACCACTAGTCAATTATTTCTAAATCTCTCTGCAGGCCGCGGGGCCTAACTGTATAGTCTTAATATAAGACGGATTTGACAGGATGCTCGAGGAAAATTGAGACCCAATGGCGTATGAGCCCAGTGTAAATACACTGTTAAAAACAATTTTCAGCTGATGACATTACGTGTACAGTAGTCTGTTTCACACCCCACGAACGTTACATACGTCAATATGGCGTTTTCCCGCGTGATGGTTCGAAACGCGCGTAAGGGTCAACAGTGCTCAACGTGGCAGTAAGGGCATCCGTGAAGTTGAAGAAGTCGCCCTAATGTGGGTCTCCTAGACGCCCCTGGCTGCTGGCTGGCACCCGGCTGCTGGCACGCCATGCAGTGCCGCCGCACCTCCACCACCCCTTTCACTGCAGACGCGGACGTCACCTCGCCCACTAGCCGCCTCGCCGCCGCGCCGGCCGCCTCGCCGCACGCTCCGCTGCGTCTGGGTCTCCACCTGATGTTATCAAACAAAATGGCCGCGGGACCCGAGCCGGCCGGCCGGCCAGTTGTTTATATAGTGGCGGAGAGTGGCGTCGCGGGTAAACAATAAACAAGCGGCCGCTCGGCTGGACGGGGCCCACAGCAGGGCCGCGACGACGAGTAGACGAACAGCTTCGCGCGCGCCAAAGCCACGCCGGTATGGTTAAATGCCTTTGCGAGCGCCGTAAAAACAGAAAAGCTGAAACTGGGGTAGTAAACAAACGTCGGCAGTGGTATCACTGCCTTTTGTCGTTTATGATGCTGTTTTCATACTATCAAGATCCCGGCCCGAATAGTGTACGTACGCCACCCGGAGTGGTAGTCGTATTCGCTGTTGAATGATACTCCTATGCCTCGTAAGCGCGTGCGCTACAAGCGTGCGAAATTCGCGATAGCAGGATGTACTACGTGTGACTGCAACGAAATAAAATTTCCTTGCACGCGAAAATTTTGTACCAGAAATCTAAGTTAAATTATCCGTTAAAATAACAAAATTAGTTATTGGACCAAACCAAAATTTTATCAACCAAAGAAATATTGTCAGGCGAAATCATTTTTTTAAATTTCTTTTCACGGAAATTTTGCTGGTTTGACCGCAGTCGAAATTTTGTTTGCTCAAAATGGCCCTCAATTTCTCGATAAAGCAACTTTATTTCTAGTTTTGGCTTTTACCCTATCTTTGGTGCGAGTACGGGCTGTACGGTGCGGATGACCTACGAGATGTGAGAGAAAGAGTACGAAGGATTTTTCAGCCGTTTCGGGCCGCGTGTGCCACGCTCGCCGCCCCCAGTGATATAATGGGGTGCGTGACTCTTTTTATTATTCCTCTTCCGCCTCTTCCCGAGCGATAAAAAGACGTTTTGATACAGTAATGAAATTTTGCAGGGCTCTCAAAAGGGGGAGGCTAATGCCTGACCTGCAGGGTGCAATGGCTGGCGTTGCCGGTACCGTCAAGATGCAATGGGGACTGAATACGAACCTCGATATTTACTGCTGTAATATCATTTCTTTTAGACATAGCATTGACGGCTTTAGGGATATGAGAATTATAAATCTCTTACTACCGCTGTCTTTCAAGGGATGAGAAAGTGAAGATAATACACTGTCTTATGTTTGATATTGAGCCGAAAATATGCACTAAAACTTGTTCATAGTTACTTTACCTATTAAAATACCTGCACTGTATCTGATGTATGTTTCTGTGCTAACATTTGTGAAGAGTAGTTGAGAATTTAGTTGGTTTCACACGACTTTTTTGCGCAAAAATGCGTCACTAGGTAAAAATGCACCAGAATGTACAAATCAACGCACAAATTTGTGCTAAAAATTTGTTTTTGTAACTTTGTGCAAATAAAAAATAAAAATAAAGTTTTCGAGTGCTTGATGAAGGCGAAAGATTCAGCAATCATTTTCCATTTCCTCTTTGACTGTGACGCGCATCCTACCCGTCTGATTTGCCTTCTCGACCGCGTGGCGCTGCTTGGAGGGCGCGGTCGTCACCGTGGCCGTCGGCGCGCAGGTGATAGCACGTGGGTAACGGGCCCGGTGTGGGCAAGGTCAGGGCTCACAACCCCGCCACGCCGCGCCACGCCGAGTCACGTGAATAATGGATGATGTGCAAATGTGTGGTATGGCCATTACCACACAGTGCCGATGCTTACAGCTCGCTTTACAGAGACAGGAAGTAGCAAGTGCTCGTCTTAGCGCCGTCCTCATTGTCTGCGAGGTGAGGGCGACTGGCCGAAGTGATATCTGTACGTCTTTTCTGATTTTCGGCACGGGCAGTTTTGTGGTGCGATTGGATTGGAATCACTGTCAGTTTCTAACATAGAACTGCTCTTGGCAGTAACACAAACAAATTCTTTGTCCTGACATATTGAGTACGAAGTCTCCTCCATATAGTCCCGCGCCCGTGCAAAATCGTAGATGATTAAAACGGCCCGCATTGAATGTGATTCCACCCCGTTCGTTATACGAAGAGCACACGTTTGTTCCGAAACCAAAAACCAACGCTTTTTTTGTAATATGAAGAAAACCCGTTTCTATTGTGGCACTTTCGAATCTTATTTACAAACAATCCTCCAAATCCTCCGTAATATGAAAAACAATCCTTGGAAGGAGCTTGGTTGGTTTTACCAAACTAAACGTCAAATGTCATTTACTTGTTCATAACGTTTTTTTCGGTTTACTTCTTATATTTTTGGTTGCAGTCTGGGTCTGTGCTCATGCCAAAGCTTATCCTGGAAGAAGTCTTCTCCAAATCCGCTTTCGGAGGTGGCGGCATTGTCTTTCTCTATTTATTGCATTATGCGCCCCCTCACACTCCCCTGCTCTGCTGCTGGGAGTGACTAAATTAAATAAATATTGAACGGGGAAGAAAACTGGAAGAAAGAACAAGGGTCAAGGGAAAAAATAGGATCACCAAAACTTTTGGCTAACTAGGTCGAGGGGGAATGAAGTTCCTGTGGGGATCATCCAGGAGTTAATTAATAAGAGGCTGTCGGAATCAGCCCTCTTGCGCCACGCCTGGATTTCGTTTTATATCTGGAGTGCCAAGTCAGTCATGTTTTTGATTCACACCTAGAAAAACATGATCCTGAAAGTATAAGCTAAGTCTCTTGTTTCAATGCAACCTCTCAAGGGCGGTCAAGAGACTTAGCTTAAATCAAGAACGAGCTTTTTTCGGTGAACTTTCTTTTATCCCTGAGAAATGCCCACATTTCACGATTCCTTTCCCTAACCTGTTCTCCCCGCGACGCATTGTGGCGACGTGACCACCTCTTTTCTCTTTCCACGTCCACCCCCCCCCCTCTCGTCCGTAATCTCCACCCCCTACCCCCCCCCCCCCCCTTGCACCCTCGGTCCGTAATTACTTCATACCAAGGCCGACCCCAAGGGGTGGGGGAGGAGGAAGGGGTCGTCTCGCCGCAGTGGCCAATTAGAATCAAGTCCGCGGGCCGCAGTGCGGGAGACCCTAGGGCTGCCCAGGCCGCTGGCCGACGGTTTCGCCCGTGCACTAAATTCTTATGGACATTTCTTATTCGTACGTATGAATTTTTTTGCACATGTCCAGCTTTTGCATTTTATAATACGCATTTTGGAACAATTTTTTTAAAATTAACCTTAATAATGGACAAACTTGTTTGTTATACTTGTGTATAAATAAAATGCATGAGCTGAGCATGTGCATAAAAATTCGTAAGCACGAATAAAAATGTTCATAAGAATTTAGTGTGCAGGCCGCGCGCTGGCCTCGGACCTCCGACAGCCCTATGCCGTGTCGTGTCACATCGCGAGAGGGTTGGGCGTGGCGGGGCGGCACGAGGGCGAGGCGTGGCGTGGCGTGGCGTGGCTGTGGCGCCCGCAGGCCAGCGCCGCCGCGCCACTCACCTCATTAGAGACGCCAAATTGAAAATTGCCGCGTCCGTGCCTTTCAATCGGGAGGGTAATTTCAGCGCGCGGTACAGCCTACTCGGAGCGCGATAACGAAATAACATGCGAACCGCAGAGAGAGAGAGAGAGAGAGAGAGAGAGAGAGAGAGAGAGAGAGAGAGAGAGAGAGGGAGAGAGGGGTGGGGACGTATAGGGAGGGAGCAAGGAGAAGAGATGGAGAGAGAGGGGACCGTCACTCATCAGCGTTTCCGTAAAAAAAATGCCGAAAACACGACGGAAAAGTTATTTTTCATATACATGTTCATTTATCAAAATGAAACAATGACCTTCTTCGTCTTCAAAATAGACAAATAACTTGGTTGTTACATTTTCCGCGACACTGCAGCCTTGCAATGCACTGCACTCGAAAAAACTTGAAGAAGAATACGCGCAAAGTGATGTGAGATCTCCGCTCTGCCAGCAGCTGGTGCCTCGCCGCCCCGCCCGCGCCGTCACCTCGCCCCACTCCGCCCCCCACTCCGCCCCGCTCGGCCCTGCAGCACCGATGATCCGCGGGACCCGGCAGCATGCAAAGCACACAGACGGAAAAGGATGGGCAAAGATAGCGGGGTCACACAAGTGTGAAAATACCCACCACAACGACGACCTAGTGCGCCACCCACCCTCCCGCGTCCAAATCCTCTTTTCCCCTGGACCAGATCTGCATAATCCTTAATCCGGTGACAAGCGCATTATTCGCTTCCAATAGTAATTCAAGTCCAGGCGTCGCGTCGCGCCGCGGCGGTGGCACAACAGGGCGCGGGGCGCGGGGCGCGGGGCGCGGGGCGCGGGGTGCAGCGGGCCGTCCTGTCAGCGCGGCCCGGATGGGCCCAGCCGGGCGCAGCATCCCGGAATGGACCACAACATTTCCCCCCGCTATCAACCCCCACCCCGCCCGACAAGACGTTTCTCCCCACCCACTATATGGGTGATGGGTGATAGCAAAGGGAAAGGCGCTCGTAGTGCCTCACTGGTAAAACTAAGGCGTAGTTGTACGCCTTTCATGAAGCGTACAGTCCGTACGCCATTCTTGAAGCGTACAACACTGTAAAAAAAAATCACGGTCTCGCATACGGAAAAGTACCGTCAGTACGGACTACGGTCACTCTGTACCCGGCTTCCGTTGTCTATCCCTCATAAGAGCCCATGTTAATTAAACTGTGGGTACGGAATATGTACGGAAATGTTACCGCTAATTTTTATCCGGAGCTCTGCCTGTAACGGCTTTCCGTACCTTTCTCCCGTACCAGGCCCTATAAGGTACGGAGCAATATACGGAAAAAAACCGTACTTGCTCGAGAAAACCAGTATTTTCAGTGGGTACGGTCTCCGTAGCAGGCTCCGTACCACAGGCTGTTTTTTTACAGTGAAGAGCTCATACGCTCTTTTCCTCCTATCTAAAAGCATGGGGGAATTTTCTTGAAGCGTAGTAGTATGCTTCAAGAAGGGCGTAAGGTCTTCAAGCGTAGTTGTACGCTTGAAAAAGGCGTACAACTACGCCTTAGTTTTACCAGTGCTGCTGGAAATATTTCGGTGGAAATGAATGAACTCTTTGCAGTTGCTTTTTGACGCGCGATAAGTGTTTGATGTAGTAACAGAATAAAGAATGGAGGGAGAATCCATTCAAAAGAGAAACATTTTACAGAATTGATACGACATTGTACACCAAGCCGCGACGACGCCGCGACGGTATTTTCCCGGGACGGGCGTCGGGCGTACTGTGGCGCGGTGACGGGGCGGGGTGGGGCGTGGTGGGGTGGGGCGATGCAGTCTTGCCTTCATTATATGCACGGGCAGGGACGCCCGCGCTGACACTCTTTCAAACAGACGCGACACGGCGCGCCGCGTCACACGTGCAGACATTCCACACTTGCGTGAGTGAGTGAGAGTGAGTAAATAAGTAGCTCGGAAAGTAAGTCATACGTTACCACGATCGATAGTGCGAGTCTACGCCCTTAATGTCATAATGTTATAATATTCATATTTGTGGAAAACAAAAACTGCTTCTTTAAAATCTAGAAACGTTTTTTCGAGTCTTTCTCTGCATGACGCGGCACTCAGCAGGGACTGGCGGTGTGGCGCGACGGGCGAATAGGGGCAGAGGGCAGCAGGCAGAGAGGTATTGTTGAGCGGCCCGGAAAGTCCCAGGCCAAGCTCCCACCGTAAACCTGTCTAATTGTTCGTCCATGTCGAACTTGCAGAGGTCACTTATATACAACTACATATAAAATATATATTTGGACGGTGTTCTGGGGTACCAACAAGAAAAGCATTTCGATAAGCTTTGACGTCCGTCCTTATCGATCCCTAGCAGCATGGTACCGGGTGCCGGAAGACTCTCTAGCAGTGACAAGTGCACTGGAAAAACAAAGGTGCTAGGTCCTACCTTTAAAAGGCACTAACATAATTTACCCGGGTGGAAGGATCTGGATTCTGCGCCTTTCGCTGATCAGCTGCGTATACTCCATACAAATTTAGTGCCTTTGCAAAGGCACTAGGATTTAGTGCCCCGGAAAGGCACTAAACTTAGCATTTGATTTTAGCGCCCCAGGAAAGGCGTTGCTTAGCACCTTTGTTTTTCCAGTGGAAAAACAAATCTTAATTGTAAAAACTTTAACTTACCTACGCTTAACGCTGGACAACTTTTACTTTGACAACATTAACTGACGACGTATCAACTTTAACTTTTAACTTTACGACAGTACAAGCTGCTGATACTAACGTGTCATCTGCTAAAAATATGTGTAAGTAAATGTTCAGGTTTTATTCCCAAAACATTATCCCGCTGTAGTCTGTATTTTATCTTCGTGAAAAGCGGGTACATAAGGCGTTTGGATTCCATTCCTCAGGCCGCAGCCGGCACCGTGCGCCCGCGCCGCTGGGCCGTCTGTTCTGCCTCAGCGACCTCAGCTCGGCGCGGCCCCCTCCAGCTGGTCCGTGTAGCAGCCGGGTCGGGAGAGTACTCGCGGGTGCGGTCGCGAGTGTTTGTAGTTCCCCGAGCGGCCGCACCGTCGGGGGGTGGCAGCACCTGCCGAGTACGGTAGGTTTCTCATTCCCGAACAACGACCTGTCGTCCATCCCGCTTTCTGTTGAATGAAAGAAATTTTTAACAGTAGTATATTTTATTACATTTCTGTTCCTGATCGAATGGGAAGAACTAAAAATCAACTTTCGTGAATTTTTCGCGGGACCATGTGTCACTCATCAGCATTGCAAATGTATGAAAAAGTTAATGCGCGAATGTTTTGTGGGGTTCGCGGAAGAGAGTTCGATATATCGAATGACCGATCCGGAGAGGGGACGCCGCCGGAGGAGACCGGCCCCGGGGCGAGTCTGCAAAACCACCGCGCGCAGGTGAAAACTGAATTATTATGTAAATTTTCGGTGTGTTTGCTTCTGACTTGTCATGCACACACAGAGCGGCCCGCTCTGTGCTCCAAGCGCCCAGTTCCAAAAAGGCTACCGACCTCCTCGTTCACCTGTTCGATCCCATCATTTAGCATTATTTGATCACGAATGCGATGTCCGCGCACCGAATGACCTCTGGCGGCGGCAAGCCGCCGTCCATAGCTGGACGTGCACCGTGGGAATAATTAGGAAACGAATGACCCGGGCGACACGCCGATGAGCCCCACCCACCCCCTCCCTCCCACTCCCACCAATACCCCACCACCACCACCTCTCTCCGTCGTTCTCACGCGAGTGCCCAGCGTTCTACCTTCGTCGCCCGGCTGCGCGACCGTTCAACAAAGTTTTCTTAACTTTTCACAAAAGGACGAATAATGGATCATTATTTTTATAAATTGCCATTCACAAAGCCATTCGTAAACGGAATTGAAAACCTTAGTTGAGCGAGCTAATGACGAGCTAGGATTGCTGATCTATCCGCCATGTTGCGAGAGTTAACGCGTCATAGGAATAGAGAATTCATATATTTTAACCAGCTGTACCCCACGAAGGCATCTTACATGTTCACCAAGCCGTATAGTTCCCTTTTAGCTGTTGGGGGCCCCTTCGGTCAATGCAGTCCATATATGTGAGTAGCTTAGAATCTCACAGTACTCTAGAAGTTAATCCTCAATTTCTGTCTTTGCTACCGTCTTCTTTCCTATAAATAATATAAAGCTCCGTGGAGCCTTTTTCTACCGGAGCGCAGTCAGATGCCGGCGGGGTCCGAGTCGGTGGACTTCACTCGCTCACATCTCTTACGCGAGCGCGGCCAAATTTTCCCATGAGACGGCTCGCGCGGATTTGTATTCTAACGAGGAGACGCGACGTGTTCTCCCTACTACTACTATACCCACCACACACACGCACGCACACCCGCACACGGACGCTCACATGTACGCACACACGTGCGGCACGCAGGACACGAGAAGTAGTGGAGGTAAAAGAGACACAAAAAGGGCCGGAACGGAAAAAAGAAATTCGTACGCCAGCCGACTTGTGAGTGCGCGGTGTTATGGGCCGGAGGGTCCAGTACTTGCCTCTCATACCGATTTACATGTATCTACGCACATATCTCGGTACCCGCCGCCCGCCCCGCCCGCGCGCATGTAAATGGAAGCGGGACAGTCAAACGGGGCAGCACCGCCTGCAGGCAGGCCCGGCGGGCCCGCCCAAAGCGGAGGAGGGTCCAGGCACCGACTGTCGCACGGTGGAGCCGCGGCGTGCCGCCCGGCCGCGTTGAGAGAGAGAGAGATAGAGAGAGAGAGAGAGAGAGAGAGAGAGAATGAGAGAGAGAGAGAGAGAGAGAGAGAGAAGAGGGGGCGCAGCTCTGTCTCTGGGTCCTGCTGCTGTGGGAGTCGGTCCAGACAGCCTTATCGTTAGACGTGACCTGTCGAGGGTCCTGAACTGCAAAGCGCCGCTGTGAACGGGGCCAGCCAAACTATATCGCAGCAGGGCTTGGGAAGAGAGTACAGTGCAGAACACACACAGGAAACGACGGTGATTTGCAGTAGTTGTCGCAGGGTTAGCTTGGGGACAACCCTAAAACGATTAAGACATATCAGTCTGCGACGCACGAATTTCGGTGATCACAACCATAAAACTGCTATTTCAACTTTACACGGCTAAAACGACGTCCTGGTAAGCTGTTTGGGTAAAAGCAAGACGCTTCTGTATATGAGCATACAAAGGAAATCGTTCGTAACTGCAATCGCAAAACAACCACGATCGGTCACAGGGTTTTTAGAGAGCAGGCGTGCAGGGATGAACTCGTGAAGATAGGTGGCTGTCGCGATGGTGTCGGATTCGGCACCAGGTCGTGGCCTAGAGCCCAGCCCATGAAAGGACCACCTCGGGATGTCACGTAGGCCCCCCGGCGGGGCTGGGCCGGGCCCCTGCACAGCCCTCCCGCCTCCCGGGCCTGGGACCGCAGTGCGTGGCACGAGCCAGTCTCAGCAGGTAAAAGTGTATGGAATTTTTCAAAGAGGCTTTATTAATTGTGTGTAATATTTGCTAGAGTTCTAAGTAATTTTCTTGTATTTCCAGGCCTGTATTTCGACGTATTTCTGTGTACTTCGATGTATTGCTAATTTTATTTCTTTGTTTGATACATCACGTTGTAGGTTTTTGTTTGCACTCCCCCCCCCCCCTTAGAATTTTCAGCTATTGCCTGAAATTTCATTGGTTTGCACATCGCCGTTTTTCATAAAGTAAAATTTTAATATTACAGTACTCACTTTTTGGAGTGACGTGTGCCTGTAGAGGCACCCACGTTCACCTCCGCTTTTGTGTCGGGCCGGCCTGGCCGCCGCGGCGGGTCGCGTTGAGGTCGCCTCTCGCTGCCTTGGCTCCAGACTTTGGGCTGGGCCGGGCCGGAAGTCATGCCGCCCGGAGTTAGGTTTGGGCGTGCCTCTGCTCGTACCTCTTCATTGTTTCTGTCGAGAAAAAATTGTGGACAGTTAAAACGGAATAATTAAAGCTCAATATTTGCCAACAGTGGTAAAAGCGAGTTACAGAGTTCTATCGTTTTTACAGTATTACACTGTTAGATCGAGTGTTCAACTGCTCAACACTTGTAGGTGTGCAGCTTCCAGCCTAGCACGTGCAAGTGTGCAACTTAGCAGTTGTGCAATTGCAAGTGTTCAACTGCCCCGTGCAACACTATCCTTTTTGCAAGTGCACAACTGTCGAGTTAAACACTTAGAAGTGCACAACTGGCGAATTAAACACGTGAAATTGCACAATTGCCGATTGCGCACTTGCACACATACAAGTGTTGAGGAGTTGAACACTTGGTTGAACAGTGAATTGCAGTGAATGTTTGTTTCAGTGAGATGCCAACCCGTCCGGCCCGGCCGCGGAGCAGCTCTCGTATTTGAGGAAAGCGTCACCCCAGCGCGACCCCGGACCGTTTTCTCGGCACCGGATGCACGTCGGGCCACGTGACCGGAAACCATTCAACACTCATCTGAGGGGGGGGGGCGCTCCGGGCTCCGGGCGGTGATCCCGGCGCTCCCCGCGCCCGCCGCGGGGGCCGGGCCGCTCGCCGCGCGCGCGACTCCTCCGGGGCCGAGGCGAGGGCGTGTCGCCGGAGCCCGCCCCGCCGCCGGAGCCGAGCCTGGCGGTCACGTCTCGGTGTCTCACGCCCGTCCGTCCGCCCGAAGCCCGGAGGACGCGATTATATCTCCGGAAAGAGAGGGGAGAGGCGAGAGGGCCGCGTATCCGCGTGAGCAGCGCTTCCTGTTGTCACCCGAATGCTGTCATCCTTCCGACCTACTTGGGAGACGCTGCCTGCTGCTCAGCTGATGGGAGCCCAGCTGCCGCCACCGCTGCGCCACCGCCGCGGGGCACAAGAGGCGTGGGGTCAGGGACGTGGTGGCCCAAGTTTCCAGTTATTTGCGACGCTTCCTTCCGGTGCACCACCTTTACTTTTAAAAATGTAGATTTTTTCCCCACTCAAGTAATGCAAGTGTCCAAATGTCACTCTCTTGCAGGAAAATCATTTTTTCCTGTAGGTGTAAGTTGATTTTTTTACACATGCCCACAGTGAGAGTTTTTCCTGCAAGTGGGCTGATTCGCTGATTGCCTGTCGCTATGGGAAGGACAAAACATGTTGTTTTCTGGGGAGTTTATTTAGGGCACGAGCATGTGACACAGCCGCCCCCCCCCCCCCTACCCACACTACCCCGGCCCTCCCAACCCCCTCCACCTCCTTCCCATTCGCTCTTCTTCTTCTCCTTGTATTTGTTTGTTTGGAGAAGAGAGCCACTCGTGTACGCTGCGGCCGCCTGCGTTTGTGCTGGTGATAACATAAACAAGCGAATGGTCCAACCGGAGGGGGAAGGGGGGGCTAGAAGAGCCTGAGTGCCCAGCCCGCGGCGACACAGCCAAGCGCTTGGCCTCGCCCCGCCCTCGCAGCCATGTCGAAGAATGTACTCGCCAGTACCCTAATAGAAAATATAGACGTCTATAGATGGTCGAATACAGGTATATCATGTCTAAATGATTAGACGTCTATTGAGAGACATCTAAAAGATGTGTAATAGATGTCTCATGGCATCTATGTCTAGCTGCAGACGTCACGAGCCGCTCGACTTATGCCGTTTAAGAGATCTTTCCTTTTAGACCCTTTACATATGGCTGAAGTTAAACGGGAAAGAACCTTAGCCGTGAACGATGTGTGAACTAAAAAGGGGGTGGGCCCGGGGTGGAGAGGGGGGGGGGGGGGACTGATGTACGCTTGTTGCTTGTATTTGCAGGTAATTTGAATGTTTACATCGATATATATATATTCTTCTATAGTATTATTTTGCAGCATGCTTTTTTACATCTGAACAATACAGCTTTGCTTAGCTTGCTTTGAATTTGCTACGACGCTACAACACACGTTATTGTGCGATTGCACCAACCAAAAAGATGTTGAGGCCAAGGGGGTATGCTCTCGCAAAGTCATGTCATTCTATCTGTAATGAAGGCGTAATAGTATGCGTAATAGAAGCGTAATAGCCAAAATTCCCCATTAAATACTACTTTTAGGTTAGTTTTACGCTGTTTTTGCCTGTTTTTGGCTATGAATCTGTAGAATTTCGGAGCGTAATGCAGCGTAATAGACGTAATGGTCGGGTCACAGATTTAACAAGTGGTTATGCCGACTCGGTTGAGGCTAACGTTCCGGGAAATTTTTCTAAATCAACAGCTTTTCTCTCCTTGTAGTATTTCCGGGAGATCTTGTTGTACATCCCCTCAATGACCCACCCGCTTCCACCACCACCCATACCTATTTGGCTCTATCTCACCACCCCATAGGTACTGTAATCCCCAATTCATAGGCGCCGCTCTGCGCCGAACGATGAGTCAGCTGCCCTCATTTTCCGGACGTCACCCACGTGTCACCCGCGTGTCACCCGCGTGTCAGCGGCACGGCCCCCACCTTTAACCCCATCCGGGTCATTTTCCGCTTAAACGCGCCGTGTGTGGTGCGGGGCCTCCCTGCCCTGCCCTGCCCTGCCCTGCCCTGCCCGGACGGGCTGCGCTGGGCTGCGCCTCCGCGGGAATGGGATTACGGGAATCCTTAACGGGGACAATCAGAGCGTGGCGGGGCGTGGCGTGGCGGGGCGAGGCAGGGCGTCTGGTGTCGACAAGTCGGTTGACACCACCGCCGCCGGTCGACCGCTCCGAAAGAATAAGAGAAAATATCGACGCCGTGCTTGTGCGAAGCGGTGCTTAAAATTGCGCGAAGTCTGGGTGTGAAATAACCTTGGGAATAACCATAGCTAGAGAGCAAATAAAATCATCATTTAAAGAAAACTGTGTAAAACGAGCAAAAAATTGTAAAAAATTGAAAATAAATACTTATGCTTGATTTGAAAATTTGAATAAGGCTGAAACAACTGCAAAGCCTATTTAAGCTTGTAGTATATATTTGAAGAATTCTAGAAAGGTATATAATAATGGGTTTTTAGTGTCATAATTTTCGCTCCAAAATTGTTAATGTTTTAATAAAGTCTTTAAAACTTGAAACCTATAGGTGAACACTATAGCATGCGCACACTATAGTGTGCGCACAGAATTAAATTAAGATTTGAGTTTTAACGAAGACTACGACCCTTTTCGGTTCATACAGTTCAGAAAGAACGACCCGCTTTGCTCCTTTCAGCGCCTTATGTAGCTGTTCTGAAATCGATGAAAAAAACACCTTACGCCAACACGACTGCAGAGTGGGTTTTGTTGTGTAAGCCCTTTAAATCAGTTTAAATCGAGATCCAGTTAATAAAAAGAATTACATAATTTTCAAGAATAGACACACACCAGACATTTCCGTGGCAGACAAAAATTCATGCTATTTACGCGCAGGTTTTTCGTTGCTTTCTCCTGCTGCGGAAGGTGTATTTTCGTGGGGCTGCAGCCGAAATGGTGACGATAGGCGTGATTGACCTCATTTCCGACCCTGAGTGCGACAGGCGTGCATCAGCGCCAGCAGCAGGCTAATAGGTGGGCGTTAGTGCGGTGCGCTGCGTCCGAATAGACAAGCCGCAGTGGCTGCTGTGGAGACCCGTCACCCGTCACCCCCTGGTCACCCTCCGGTCACCCCCACCGCTGCGCCGGGGCGCCCGCTGGACCGTGCTAATCCTTTGATGAAGGTGTGCGCGTGGGCCGGCCCGGCCCAGCCGCAGCCGCGCGCAGCTCGCGTGGCGCCTGGCAGATAGGCAACCCATCGCGCTCCCACGCGAGGCAACTCACTGTGCGGCCCACCTAGCAGGCGCGCAGGGGCCATGTCGTTTCTGCGATGTTGGGTGGCAGGCCCCGGCGTTATAGTAAGTACACTGTTAGAAAAAGTTGTAAGCTAACGACACTCGCCTTGATGAGGATGTTGTTAGCAAACAACAGTTATTGTTTTCATTGACAATCTGACAAATGTCGTTCTATTAAACCCATAGTGGCCCAAAATAGGAACTACTTCTTACCACCATGTTGTAACACTATAACAACATTGTAGTTAAGTTTGATAGCGACATATATCATTCCAAAACAAACAAATTTGTAATGTAACAAAATTTATTTTTAAGAGCAAACAAAACATCACTGTTTTGAGAGGCAACTCCGTTTCATTAATTTTTATGAATATTGTTGGATTACAACATTGTTGTTGGGTTACGACATGTGTTGCTAACAAACTTAACTACGAAAGTGTCTTAAATTTACAACATCTTTTTTAACAGTCTAGGGTCACCGATGAAATACGCATGTTCGAAAAACATCTAAACAGCCAAACAGTGAGTAGTTGAGGTGAGGCGGCGTGGGTGACGTTGAGGCATCAGGTGAAAACCGGTATCGTTTTATTGACTGTAAAAATCAAAATAGCAAGTTAAATTAAGTAAAACTCACCATAGTGAGTGTAAGTAATTGTAAGCTGGCTCGTTACGGATCTTGAAAGATACATAATACCACAATTTGGTTATTATAACCCACCGTGGAGAAAGTCCCTCTTAAGTTTTGATTTTTGACGTAAAAATAAAAATTTGTTAAAACTGCTCGACGGATCCGAATTTATTTTGTATGCGCTTGCCAGCAAAGATGATCGTTTAAGGTCTGAGTTGAGGTCCCTTCCCTCACCTCAACCCGTTATCCGTCCCACTGC
The DNA here is from genome assembly GCA_033675135.1 of Frankliniella intonsa. NCBI lineage: Eukaryota > Metazoa > Arthropoda > Insecta > Thysanoptera > Thripidae > Frankliniella > Frankliniella intonsa. Next base: position 125,439 of record CM066259.1, read on the forward strand.
GCCGTACATCTCGGGTGCGCTTTTCCGATGGCCCAGAGACTCTCGCGCCGCACTTTGTTTTGCCAACACTGTTTGGCCCGTGCTGCTGGGACATATGGTGTCGTGCAGGACACGCCGCGGTAATGGCCAGTGGCCGCCGCTGGTCCCTACCATCACACCACCTCCCTAATATCCTGTTAGCGGCACAAAGGCGCTGGCGGCGGAAAGGCGGCAGTTTGTCCCCAAATAATGCTAGGGGTGGTCCTTCCTCCGTTGTCCTGGCGAGAGGGCGTGGGGTCGTGGGTGCCGGGCGGGGCGGGGCGGGGCGGCCGGCGGTACAGGACAGATGACCACTAAGGACCGCACTTACAAGGGCTCGACGCGTCTGACACCCTCGGAGAGGACCCATCAAGGAAGTGAGAGAAGAGAGGGAGCGCCACATGAGAGCCTTCCCGCTTGAGCGTTTGGCCCAATTTGTGACACGATACGTAAGGCTGAAGTCTTTTCTGGTGAAATTCTTGTTTTTAGTTGACAGCATTAGTGACGAAAAGTTACCTTACTGTAAATCAACAGTGTTTAACTGACACACAATTAACAGTAGAGATACTGTGAATTTCGCATACCTAGAACTCCCGCATGGGCCATTTTGATCCCCTGTATATTATTCCGCCGCCTGAGTCGTTAAAATACTGCGGTTATCGACACAGAACTTTATAGTTTTGAATTTTACTGTAGTTCGTGATATTTGCTTATGTTGTAATTCAGTGATGTATTTCATGTGGGGGCATTAAGTTTTGGGCCGATTTGTTGGCCACCAGAATGTGTCCAACTGTGCGACACTTTTGTATTCTTTGAAATGCATGGGCTTTTTAAACTGAGCATCTAAAAGTGTTCAACATATGTAAGAGTATTCACCGTTATTCAAATTCTGTGACGTCAATATCTAAAAGGATGTGACAGTTTTTTCACACGAAATAGAATGTGGCGTTATACAGGAATGAAATAACACACTGTAAGAAATTGTCGTACAGGGTACGGGAAAATTTTCCATGGAAGATGTCGTACAATGACAATCCTAGATTGTAATTGTACAAGCACTGCGTATCGACTTGGAATCGAATGACGATCAAAAGTGGGAGGTTGGACATGTACGACTCATTTTGTAAATGGTAAATTACAAAAAATATCGTACATGTATGGAAATATTTTTCACAGTGCAGTGTTAGTGGAACACTTTTGATTATAGTGTTGGAATAAAATTGAAAGACGTTAACGAAAATGTTTCCGATAAGATACATTTTAGTGTTTGCTTCCCTCAGACGTGACATACGCAGCACAGCGCGCGGAGCGTAGAATATTAGTTCTGGACCACAACGCGAGACTTTGGTTCAATCTCTTATTTCCCTCTGTAGGTCGCTTCCTATATCATCATGGTGGTACTCGGCCACGCCCCCGCCTCCGCGCCCCCTGCCCCGGTAGCAGGCTCCATTCGCACCCCACCAGCTGACCACATGTTCACTTCTACTACCACTTCTCTCTCTCTCTCTCTCTCTCTCTCTCTCTCTCTCTCTCCCTCCCTCTCTCTCTCTCCCTCTCTCTCTCTTTCTCCCCCTCTTTACCCTCTCTCCTGCGGTGATTTACTGTTACCTTAACCCCCGCGCCACGCCCGCCACACCCCGCGACGCCTGGCCGCGCTGGGGTCCGCAGCATTCGCAGTGTACACATGTTATCAATCTCTCTTGCCCCCTCCCTCATCACCCCTCCTTCCCTCCCCTAGAACATTGGCAGCCGCTAATATGCCGCGCTCTGCGCGTGAGCTGCTGCTCTGCGCGAGAATCAGGACTCCTAGATTTTCAGTAAAGTGTCGTACAGTATGAACACTGTGAAACCAGTGTTCGACTGTTCAACACTTGTAAGTGTACAACTTCCAGTATAACAGGTGCAAGTGCGCACCTCGGTATTAGTGCAATTGGAAGTGTCAAACTCGCCAGTCGTACACTTGTAAGTGTTTAACTCGACAGTTGTACACTTGCAAGTGTTCAGCAAGGGAGATGTTGTACGGGAAAGTTGAACACATGCAAGTGCACAAATGTCGAGTTAAACACTTACAAGTGTACAACTGGCAAGTTTGACACTTGGAATTGCACAAATACCGAGCTGTACCCTGGAAAACCAAGTGTGTACATGTATTCATTATTTACTGCATACTTACAGGTATTCAGTAAATAATATGGCCATGTATGCAGTATTTGCTGAATACCGTGGCATGTACAGTAGTTTCTGTGGATTTTCGTGTGTACATGCCAAGGTATTCAGCAAATACTGCATACTGTATTCATTATTTACTGAATACCTGTAAGAATGCAGTAAATAATGAATACATGTACACACTTGGTTTTCCAGAGTACACTTGGACGTGCAAGACTGGAAGTTGCACACATTCAAGTGTTGAACAGTTGCACACTTGGTTTAACAGTGAAAAATATGTGACGAATGGTCCTACCGTTACAAGTGTGATACCCTTTGTGTCATTTAGTTGTATGCGTAGAACATCCTACGTCGGCTACAGGGTGACCTACACGTACAACTGTACGACACAACAGCCTCATCACACTACTCTGTACTGCAGAACACAATGAGTCTCAGGCCAATGGTTTTCACACTTTTTTCTGTACGACAATAGGTCTTATCACTGCAATCTTGAATTTGCAGAGAAAACTCCACAACAAAAGTGTAATGAGCCACTTATATAGCGAGTGCATAGCGGTCGCACACACTGGAAAAACAAAACTAAGTCCTACGTTTAAAAGGCACTAACAAAATTTCGTGCCTTCAGATAGGCACTAATATTTCGTGCCTTCAGATAGGCACTAATATTTAGTGCCTCTCTAAAGGCACTAAATTTTGTTAGTGCCCTTCAAAGGTGGGACTTAGCACCTTTAGCTGACCAGCTTCATATGAGCTCCATACAAATTTAGTGCCTTTGCAAAGGCACTAATATTTAGTGCCCCAGGAAAGGCACTAAACTTAGTACCTGATTTTAGTGCCCTTAGGGAAGGCGTTGCTTGGCACCATTGTATATCTGGTGCAATTTATTGACGGTTCATATTGCGCTTTGTTGCGCGCCGAAATAGAAGCCTACCTCTAAGAAATTCGGGAGAGGGAGCAGCGTGATCTGTTCGTATATCTCGAAGCGACGACAGAGGGCCGACAGCAATTCGCGACTATCGCCGCGCTGCACCACGCCACGCCACCCCAGCCGGCCTATTCGCGCAGCCCGTGCCAAACTACCCCGATGCGCCCCTTTCTCCTCCTACACCCTTCCGCCTTGGGCTTGCGGTGGAGGTGGAGGGGCTGCGCCAAAGGCGCAAAAACAGATTCTTGTACGAGTGTGTGTGTGTGTGTGTGCGCGCGCGCGTGGGTTGCTGAACCTGCGCGGTGACGTTGCTGGTGTAGTGCGCCACGCCACGCCACGCCACGCCACGCTTCGCACCGCCACCATTATCCGGCTCACTAGGCACCTAAGGGGGAGGAACACCGCGACGCGGCACCCACCCCAGCACCCACCCCACCACCCTGACCACCGCGCCGCGCCACGCTGCGCGTCGCCCCGCGGGGCCGGGCCGGGGCCATCTGCCACGGTGTGAGTGTGTGGCGCTTGCGCTCCGTCACCACGCCGATCCTGGTGCAAAACAACTAGCACGCTCTTATTTCAGATTAAAATGTTCAAGAGCGCGGGACAAAAACTCTGTCAAATTATTTAAAAAATCCGCGAGGTGTAGACGGAATTTAAAAGCACATTATCGGAAAATTGGCACCTGGATACGTACTTAAGACGAAACCTTACACGGAACTAGCTTCTGTGAGCTACGGCCAGATATAAGGAGTCTGTGAACCACGACTATGGGATTCAGAACTTTTGCATGGTGGAAAAATTGCGAAGCTTTGTTTTGGAGCTTACGAAACAAACGCTCTGCAAACTGCAACGTTTTAAAGCTTTGCCGATTGATATTAATTTGCTTTAGATGTCGCAAAGGTTAACACACATAAAGATGATCAAAATCGCTGAAACGCAATATTGCTGTCTTTGAAAAATGACGTAAGAGCTGTTTTAATCCCATGAGAGATGAGGCGCTCTCCTCACTGTAAAAAGTCGTCACCTTACTACAAAGTCAGTGCTAAATTTTACTCCTGGAAGGTTCGTCACATGGGGTGAGATAAATGTTAAATGAAGAATGGTTCATCACAGTGTGATGTATGTTGCATGTCATGTGACGAAAGACGCATGTCAAGTGACGAGATGCATCTCATGTGACGACTGTTCCATCATAAAGCTTGTGACGAAATATTCGTAGCAATATTTTTATCGTCACGTGACAATTCTGTTTTCCAGTGCTGTCCTGTCTATGCCTCCACTGCCCGCCACACTGTAAATCCAAGTGTACGAATGTCGCTCACTTGTAGATGAGCGAATAAATTCACTCACTTGTAGGTGAGCAAATGACTATTCGCTCACTTGTACGTGAGCAAATGACCATTCGCTCACTTGTAGGTGAGCACATGACTATTCGCTCACTTGTATTAAGAAGAATAAGAAGACAAATAGTCTTTCGCATACCTTCAAGTGAGCGAATAGTCATCTGCTCACCTACAAGTGAGCGAATAGTCATTTGCTCACCTACAAGTGAGTGAATTTATTCGCTCATCTACAAGTAAGCAACATTCGTACACTTGGGTTTCCAGTGAACTGACCGTTTCGCCCGAGGCAAAGGGCAGCAGGGAGAACTGCAGGGCGGGGCCGAAGGGCCAGGGGCCGGGTGCGCGGCGGGCGGCCAGCTCGGGCCAGGAGCCTCGAGTACCGTCGCGGGGGTGACAGCCCCTGCCCCGCGCGCGGCCCCGCCCGGCCCGGCCCGGCCCTGGCCGCTGGCGGTGGCGGTGACTCGACTCAGTCACGGGGCATGCATCCTCTGGAGGGATATTAGTTAAGTCAAGTGACGACAAACGAGGTTTAATTTACTGTCCCTGGGGAGCGGCCGCGTTCGTCGGGATAGCCCTCCCCCATTCCCCCGCTCCCCCTTCTCCGGACCAGCGATTGAACTGGAGAAGGGAGGGGGGTGGGGTGAGGGGAAGTCCCGTGCCGATCCGTGGATGACTAGACGCCATATTGTACGCCTGTTAGGGAAGCGTTTTCGCCTCTCGTTGTCCCGCGGCGGCCGGCTGAGGGTTGCCCGGGCCGGCCCGGCCCAGCACCGACGACTCCTTGATTAATTGGTCTCCAGGAGAAGGGATGAAAAGAGAGGGGACTGGGGATGAAGGGGGAGAACGCCATTAAAGTGAAGCGGGCACTCGTATAGTGTATTGAACGCAATGAAACATTTGCCGCCGCTGTTTTGCATTCTGTTTGCCCGCCACGTCGGGCCACTGCGAGCCGTGTTTAAACGGACGTATTTGTTTTTATCTGCAGCAGCAAATGGCACAGCTGGCGATGAAAAGGTATATGGGGTGTCGATTGTAGCCCTTCTTAATGAAGTGCTTCCCTTGGAGCTGTCGAGCTGTTTGCGCTTTAGCGAGAGGTTTAGTTTGCCAGCGTTTATGACTTGTTATAAACCAAAAAGTTTTCTTCATAAAAATCCTTCTGAAACTTTTTCTGTATTACCTGGATTTTTCCGCGATAGTAGAGCAGACGACTCTTTGCGACTCTTTGTTATACCTGAACAAAGAAAATCTTGTAAATTTTTAGAGCAAATCATTTTTAGATTTGAAACGGAACCTTTCGTTATATTACAACTGTTCTTTGCAGGAAGCAGGACAGAGGAAATATTTTTAATAAAAAGAGGGGTGAATAAGTGAAGATTGATTCATTTTTGCTTGGTTCGAAATTTGACAAATACTTATAAATATAACAGAACTGTTGTGTATAACTGATGGAAAAGGTTACCTATCGTTAATACAGATGTTTTAAACAGATGGAGTACTGCCAATTGAGTGCGCAAGAAATATTCACCAACAGCAATAAGAAAGTTAAGAAAGTTATCACCTTTCCCTGTCAGTTTGGTCCGTATTGTTCCGAGCGAAGCGAAGAACACTTGTTAGCAATCGCAATGGATTTCTGAAGCTATATAACTCTGGCGGTCTAATGGGAACAATCTTCGTTTTCAAAACCCTTCTAGCACGCGTTATCTAGAGGTTCAAACACAACCCGACATGTCACCCGCGTGGCCTGGCCCCGCCCGGCCCGGGGGCGCTGCCGTATTCCCACTAACAGGATTAGCTTGGCTTTGCCGTTTCGTTGCCTTTATCGTCTGTTGCGCGGTGGCGGCGTGGCGCGGCGTGGCCGGGCTCTATCTGCGCGCCAGCCTGCCATGTGGTTAACCCTAACCACTCCCATAAATACTCTCCCTCTCTCTCCCTCCCACGTGTCTCCGCGACATCCTTTCTTTCGGCGCCGGGGAGGCCTGCTGCTCTGCTCCTCGCCATGCTCGCGGATGCGCCGTAGTTTTATAGGTCTGCTAGCAGCAATAGTAGTGGAGGCAGGGAGGCCGCAGGGGGCTGAGAGTTTTATTTTGCTTATTTTCTAACCTAACCCTAGAGTCTTCATGCGTAGCCTCTTCAGCCCCAGGCGGAAATCAGAGAAAATCTCTGGAAATCTTTGGAACACTGGAAAAGAAAGGTGGTACACCCAGAAAACGGTTCCGTTGAATCAACGGATTTGACGTTAAATAGGAATATAGGCAATTTTTCCCATGAGTCATGGAAATTTTCCAATGACTCAATGAAATCTCCAATGATCTAATAGAAATCACATTGAAACATTAGAAAATTTTCTTGAAGCATGAGAAAAATTGCCTATATTCCTACTTAACGTCAAATCCGTTGATTCAATGGAACCGTTTTCTGGGTGTAAGTCCTACCTCTCAAAGGCGCTAACAAAATTCAGTGCCTTTGGAAAAGCACTAATGTCTAGTGCCTCTCTAAATGCACTAAATTTTATTAGTGCCTTTTAAAGGTAGGACTTAGCACCTTTGTTTTTCCAGTGTCATATGAGCTCCATACAAATTTAGTGCCTTTGCAAAGGCACTAAGATTTAGTGCTCCAGGAAAGGCACTAAACTTAGCTCCTGATTTTAGCGCCCCAGGAAAGGTATTGTTTAGCACTTTTGTTTTTCCGGTGAAATCGTTGAAAATTTGTGGAAATCTCGCAGATTGCAGTTTTTGCTTTGTTTAAACAGTGGCTAGGGTGTTCTATACCGAGGAGTGTCACTGCCGGCCGCGCCACGACAGCCGCAGCCTGCGCGCGCAGCGGAGCGTGGGTAAGCGAGTGGACCGCAGAGCTGCTGTCCCCAGACCTGCCTGCCTGCCCGGCCCGGGGGGCTGTGCGGCCGCCTGGCCCCCCCGCCCCGCCCCGCCCTGCCCCGCCCCGCCCCGCCCCGCCCCGCCCCGCCCCGCCCCGCCCTACGCGCCGCCCTCAACCCTTCCAATTAGGAATTATGAAGACAGTTGGGGACGGATGTCGTCTCCGCCTGAGGGAAGTCCAAATCTGTGGCTACCGCCTACCGCGGTGCGGTATTGCGGGGAAGGGCTCGGTGTGATGGCAGGGGGAGGAGTAGGGGATGAGCCGGATGGGGGAGCCGACGATGATTAGCCAAATGCGCGACCGGGCGGCATCGGCGCGCAAAAGACGGAAGGCCTTACCTTGGCTTTGATTTTCTCGCGTCTTTCTCTCATAATTCTTTTCTCACTTCTTTTCCAATTTGGAATTCATACAGACCCCTTCTATCTCTTTCTCTCTTTACTTTGCCTCTCTCTCACTCACTCGCTCTCCCACGCCCCCCCCCTCTCTCCCTCTCTCTCTCTCTCTCTCTCTCTCTCTCTCTCTCTCTCTCTCTCTCTCTCTCTCTCCTGTTCTTCACTCCCGGAGAGATTGGGCAATGATTTTAATATGTAACGAGACGTCCTGGGGCCCGCGCAGCGCTGTGTGAGCGGGGCGCAACAAGGCAGGTGGATGAAGAAGTCTTGGAGAAGAGAACAGACGAGAGTGCGACTTCTCTGGCGGACCCAGAGCCAAGCAGGTGAGGATTAGGTTTACCTTTTCGCTGCCATATTCAGCGGATTGCAGCAGAAGAGGGGCATACTAGTTCATTTTTGTGTATTTTTTTTTTTTTTTTTTTTTTTTTTTGCCGCTCTGTCTCTTTCTCTGCCTGCCTCTCTGCGCTCTTGCTGCGTCGCGTCGCGTCGCAAGGCACTCGGGCGCATTTACCTTGCAGAAAGTTGCTTGAAGATGAGAGCAGATGAGACCAGAGAGAGTAAAAAAAAATATATGAAGGAACGCCTCATTCTGTTTGTCAATTATTCACCAATCAACTGTCCTTTTCCCCAACTTTGCTTTTTTCTAACCTTTGAGCCTCTATCTCCTCGAAAGTTGCGGCATAAGGAGAGAGGATGCGTTTAGACTTGCTAATCAGACTTCATCCCTCTGAGATCTGGTGCCTTCGCCGTACTGGACCCGTCTTCCCGCCCGCCCCGGCCCCGGGACGAGCATTTGCGCTTAATTCTGCCTTTTCCTCGAGCCGAGCAGGAGAAGGTGTCCGAACGAGGGCGGCATATACTATCCTCATTTTTCTTTCAATTCCCTCCCTCTGATATTTCGTTTTATTTTTAAGCCTCGCGAGAATCAGAAATGATTCGAAATTAGGGTGGGTGGAGCCAGAGCCTGCCACGCGATAGATGCCTCTATCATTTTCTCCATCCATCCATCTATCCATCCACCCAGCCATATATCTATTTATCGGCCTCTGCCTGTATGTCTATCTCTAGAGCTTGCGGCTACGGCTACACATCCGTTTTCATTGCGACACGTTTGTAGTGCTTTACCCGCACGCATCCCCGCATATGAATATCTTCGTATGGCACTAGCTCCCTCCTTCTCTCTCCTCTAGGCCCGGGACGGGTGACATGGGCGGCAGACAAGCCCCTCGTAATAGAGGAGAGAAAATGAAATTGAATCGCGGGAAGGTGCATCAAGCGGATAAGCTTGCGGGGTGGTGGAGCCGCGGGGAGGCAGTGTAAGTGGCAGAGAAAGGGAGAGGGAAAGAGAGGAGATGAAAACCGTGGCGGCCTGCAGGCTGCGGGGGTACGGGCTGCGGCAGGAGCGAGCAAGGGGTTGTTTCGTGGGACAAGCATTTGATTACATTTGTCGCTGCAAAGGTCCTTGTTGCTCCTGTGGCTCTCTCCTTCCCTCTCGTCACGTGAACCTTCCTGTATGAAAAATTTGTATTGCAATGGTGATGTGAAACTACAGACTTGCCGACATTGCTCTATTAACAATTGAATGGTAATGTTTGATGAAGAATCTGCTGTTTCAGAGATAAATACTTATTTAAAAACGGAGAAAAAATTAGGATTTTTCACTTTTTTTTCATTTTTTCCGCACGATGTATTTACTTCGACGAACTGTTTTTAGTTTTATATGAAAAATAGTTCTTGCAAGAACCCTGTATTTGAGAAAGACTGTAGTGAAACTAAGAATTTCATTTACAGAGCGAATGTATCGTCTTGTTGTTCGAAGAAAGAACTAATGATTAAATTTGTAATAGTGGAGGTTTCTTTGATTTGAAACAGCAAAGATGTGGAGGTGATGATTCTTGTTTTTGCAGGCAGGGTCCATGAATGGAAGTGTGCGTGCGTGTATGTACGAGTGTGTGTGTGCGTGCGTGCGTGCGTGCGTGTCCGTAGGATTGACAGAGAGAATCTGCCTGGCGTTCGATCTTTTCGAATCAATCAACATCCATCATTGTGTCCGAGGGTGTCCGGCAACTCCCTCTGCCCCCCCCCCCCCCTCCGGTCCCCGCGGCAGGCCTGTGGACAGGGTCCTTCTGCTGAAACTTTCCAGCGGAAATCGAGTGCTTCCTTGCTTCCACAGGCATTTTTGCAGAATCAGCAGGAACGCAAAATCGCGCAATAGGAAGAAAAAAGACAGTGAGTATTTACGATGACGGTGGATACTAAATGTTACTCCGATGTTGACAGTTTTTCAGGGGATGTAGATGGACAAGGAACGGGAAGACGAAGAGAAGGAGTTGTTGAAGCTGAGGACAAAATATGTTCGGATTAAGAAAAATACAGCGAAATAGGACTAATGGACGGAAAACCAGTCCTGAAGGGGACAGATTTGCGAGGGGACGAATTGCCACTGAGGCACGAGCACCTTTGTATTCCTTCCCTTTCTTTTCCACTTTTTGAACTTGTGGAATTCGAAGCTGACTTTCCGACCCACCTTCAATGACCAAAGTCATTCGGACACACACAACATCCCCCTTCCCTCTCTCTCTAATTTTCTTTCTCTTTCCTTTATCCCCCCAATCTCTCTCTCTCTCTCTCTCTCTCTCTCTCTCTCTCTCTCTCTCTCTCTCTCTCTCTCTCTCTCGACCTGCCGCCTGCCACGCGATCAGACCCCCTTCCGAATGATGAGCGCGTCGTCTTCTCCGAGAAAAAGGAGACGGGACGGAAAAAAAAGAAAGGTACCTCACTGCGACGTGCAATCGCAGCGCGTGTGGCTCACGTGTACTCTGTGAAAAAGGAAAAAGTGCGGGCGGTGGTCACGAATAAATAACTGGACTGTTAATTTAGGGTGCTCAGAAATTGTACGCCGAGGGCGTACAGCGACCCAATAACAGTGTAGACAGCATGCGGATGTTCAATGCTTATCAGAGCAGTACAAGTCCATCTACATATTTTGATCGTCACTTGGACTACACTTGAAAAACAAAGGTGCTAAGTCCTACCTTTAAAATGCACTAAAAAAAATTAGTGTCTTTGGAAAGGCCCCCAGGAAACACCGGAAAAACAAAGGTAAAACATAACACCCTTTTTGGGGTGTTACTCGTGATAGTGCCTTTACAAAGGCAGTATTCAAACAGCACCCCTACACAGGCACTTATTTGCCCGAAATGTGCTATATTTTAGTGTCTTTGGACGCAATCGCGCCTTTCAAAATGCACTATAAAGTATAGCACCTTTTTAAGGCATTATGTCCTACCTTTGTTTTTCCAGTGAAGGCGTTCCTTAGCACCTTTGTTTTTCCGTGTACCACGACCTTTCAACTCCTTTCACTGTCATTGGTAGGTGAGTGAGGGGCAGAGGAGTGACGTCACTTTTTGCAGACCGGCTTATGTAGCAGCGCCGATGTGACTGCCCTGCGAACCCCTGCCAGGCATTACGATTATACTGATCGGTTCAACTATTTGGCAGCTGGTACTTTTATTCTTGTAGCTCAAACAGCTTTAAAATCAGATAACATCAGTGTAAAATACCTTTTTCAAATGAGAACTTAAACATTTTCTTGCTGCAAACGCCGCAGTTCGCACAGTACGCACGTAATTCGCACGTTCCACGCCTGTCGCACGGGAGTTTTTCGCTGAACACGCGTGGAACACACCCGTCACCGCCGCGGGAGGTGACTGGCTGATCCGAAAACGAGCCGAGCATTCTCAACGACGGACGCCTCGCGGCCCTATAAGGGGGCTCTTGTGGCGGGCCGGGCCGGGCAGTGCGGGGCGGGGCAGGACAAGGAAGGCTTCGGCGGCTGCTGCCGCTGAAGAGAGGAGCGCAGTGAAGTTTGGGCGGGGTGGGGCGGGGTGGGGCGGGGCGGGCGGGGTGGGTTGGGGCAGGGTGAGGTGCGGCGGGGTGGGGCGCGGTGCACCTGTCTGACGAGGTAGGCCTGTACGTGGGGACACGGACGCGCGGTGCGGTGCGGCGCGGCGTGTCGCGAGGACCGCCCCGCCTGCGACCCGTTTTCTTGAATGGCCCTGCCCGTTTGACGGCGACCCTGGCTGCGGGCGGGGCGAGCACTCCGTACGGGCTTCATTCAAGGAATACATAATGCAACGGGCGGACGTGAGTGGAGGAGGGGAGGGGGAGAGGGGGGGGGGAGTCTTCGCGGTGGCGACCTGTGCGCTGCTAGCAATCGTGACATGACGATGCGCTACATACACATATTACTCTGTTCCTGGCGAAAACGAAAGTATGTACAACCGGCTGTCATTTGGTGGCGTTTGGTGGGCATATTGTGTCAATATTTTCATTATACGTTCCAAGTGTTTTATTTTAATCCTTGGGTTTATTTCATAGTTTCTCGGCGGACCATTGGATTAGAACAAAACGCGATTAATTCAGCACAAAACACTGTGAGAAAAAGCCGTAGGATTACGGGTAAATTTTCCACGAAGTACAGTTGTATACTGTAAAAAATGAGACGCCTAGTACGGAACCGATGACGGAAGCGTTCCGTACTGTGATGGGTACGGACGAATCCATCCCAGCCATAAATTCGTTTTTCTCTAACTGTACTTATTGCAATTATTAGCGGTATACTTTTACTGTATACGTAGTTTTTGCAGTGTAACATTATAATTGCAAATCGTAAAATTAGAAGCACTACATATCGGCTTAAAATTCATATACGAGAAAAAAGGTCCGTCGTAAATTTAAAACATGTTTCGTAAATCGTAATTTTTACAAAATTTATCCTAAATCAACAATGATATTTTTGACATACTGTTAGAACAAAGGCAAAGACAAAGGTAGGATATAGAACCCTTTTTGGGGCACTATTTGCCAAATTAGTCTTTCTGTTTTATCGGAGTTTCTACTGACCTATGTATCGGACATCATTTTAGTTAACATAATAGCACTCAGCGTAAAATATCGCATCAAAGAACAGGGTAAAACTGGCGTCTTGGTTTTCAAGACAACTTTCTTGATTTTGAAGGTGTTTTGGAAAACTTAGGACCTTTCGTTATAGTCCTGAAAACCAGGACGATTTCCAAGGCATTGCTCTTGGTCTTCAAGACATCGTCTTGAAATTATTCTCCGTTTTCAAAATGATGCCATGAAAACCAAGAGCAATGTCTTCAAAATCGACCTGGTCTTGATTTTTCCAAAACGTCTTGAATACCAGGACGACAGTTTTACCGCGGAAACTACACATTATAGGGTTCTGATAGGTAACAATATTAAGAAAATTGGTTATTCTAATAATTTTACTTTCTATACGGTTGATCAGACCCCTAGGCCTCGATCGACGCAGAATTTTGAGCTGAAGCCTATGGTTAGCCTTACAATGAAATTAGAATGCCTGTACAGGAAATAAATCGAAAAAACATGAAATCTAATGCCTTTGCTAGAAATAGCGCCTTCACTGGAAAAACAAAGGTAGGACATAACACCCTTTTAGGGGTGCTACTCGTAATAGTGCCTTTACCAAGGCATTATTCCAACAGCACCCCTACAGCGGCACTAATTTGACCGAAAGGTGCTATATTTTAGTGCCTTTGGACACAATCGCGCCTTTCTAAAGGCACTAGAGAATAGCACCTTTAAACGGCGTTAGGCCGCACCTTTGTTTTTCCAGTGTTTAAAAAGGTGTTATATCCCATCTTTGTATTTCCAGTGCAGTGAAAGGCTTTCCCGTTGTTGTACTCCTCAGCGGTGGCGCTGGTCATGGTGCTGCACCCAGCCCAGCAGCCCTCGGTGCGGGGGACGGGACGGGAAGGCGGCAGCCACGGGGCACAGATGTATGCGCACACAGATCACGACGATATGGGAGCCGAGCTACCGGGCGGCCGGGGCAACAGCCAAAGGGCGCCGCCCTGAGCAGAGCCTCAGCGCTCGCACACATGCGCCCACGGGGCACGGGGGCCGGCCCGGCTGGCCTCTCTGAATAACTAAATGATTTTATAATTCCCGGAATCCCCGAACAAAACGCGGTGGCCGGCGCACAGTGTAGCCGAAGCGGGAAAAGGGGGCCATCATTGATATATCGACGGGACAGCGCGTTTTGGGGTAAGCGAGATGTTCCCAAATATTGCTTCTGAAGGTGCTGATTTTATTTGTCCTTCAATTTTATGATCTGGGCAGGGGCGGGACCAGTTCAAAAACAGGGGGAACCGAGGGGTCCCCCACTAAAATACTCATTGTCCACCAAAAAAATTACTCGCGAGTTGCTCGCGAATACTTCGTCAATACTCGCGAAAAAAATCAAGAAATACTCTCACGATACTCGCCAATACTCGCGAAACTCTTTGTGCACCCTTTTGGAGAGTGGGGGACCCTCGGGGGGACCCCTCGGGGGAAACAGGTTCAAATCCGCTGTATACGGGAATCAGCGTATTTTTAAAGCACCGGATGGATCTTCTTCGCGCACATCACTATGGGTTGATCTGTTTTGGCTCGAATAAAACAGGCGTAACGCCAGTTATGCAGACAACAAATTAAAAGCCAATAGCAACCTAGTTTAAGTCGTGCAATGCAATGCTTTGCAATCTAAGAAGCTTTCAAATTAGCAACGGGTTTGCTTTTGTAAGAATTTAAAGGTGTACACTGGAAAAACTAATGTGACCTGTGTCACACTTGCAAGAGTGACCCCCGTAGAGGTCACATCATGTGGTGTGACCGTAGTTTTGGTCACGTTTGTAATGCGACCTTTTATGTGAAATGCCGTATACCCTGGAGCTGGCGTCGCATCATATGGTGTGCCGTAAATTTAGGTCGCATTACGTGGTGCGACCAGCACTGGTCACACCAACTGACGAGACGCAGGTCACATTTGTTTTTCCAGTGTATGCTCATTAATTTTAGTCTAATTAAGTGCTTCAAGTTGTCATCCAAAAAAGAAAAAAATCAAATTTAATTTAAATTCAAAAAATTTGAGAAATTTCGAACTACCTTTCCACCCCGGTCCGCTCCTTGCACCCTAGTCCCTGCAGGCTATGCACACTAAATTCTTATGAACATTTTACTAACGCAATCATACATAGTTTTGAACTTCTACATGCATGCGCTGTCCTTCCGTATAATTTTTGTTCATACAAACAAAAGAATCAAATTGATCATAATTACAAACAAAATTGTCTGCAGTTATGTATTGCAATTATCCGCAACAGTAGCATGCACACAGAAGTTCATAAAAATTTAGCGTGTGCAGGCCGCCCTGCAAAGGAGTTTAGGCGTGAACCACTGCCTCCCTTGACATTGACCGCCACAGGACAGGAAGGCCTGCGCTCGCGACCCTGTCGTCGCCGCCAGGGAGTCGGGTCGGGCATAGGGAACGGAACGGCCATTAGTTTTCGTCAAAACTGACAAGGTGGACCATAAATTGGACCGGGCGGTGGGCTGGGCCAGCCGGGGCTGGGTCGGGAGGCGGGTGACCGGCTCCGGTTGGGCTGCGACTGTGGCTACACTCTCGATATGCGCGCGCGGGGCGGAGGGCTGGGGGCGAGCACCACGCCGCTACATTCCAGGTAAAAACATGCGTACTGAGTACGCATTGTGTACTCGCTTCAAATGTTTGAAAGTCTTCGCAGAGACGAATTTCAAACGCCCTTTTCAAGAGTGAAATGCGCTCTAATAAGAATAGGTGACCCTTTTCGATTTTGTCCTGCCTTATTTACATATCTAAGGCTGATAAAAAATGTCCACAGACTCTTTGTATCTAAGAAACAAATCTATATCCAACTCAGTGTGTATAAGATAAGGCCACATATCTGCAAATGTAACTGTTTGTACTACATGCCAGATTAAACTGCAAAACTCTAGTCTTGCAGTGTAAACGGCAAAACTCAGCAGTCTTTCAGTTTAAACTGTCATGAAGTGCAACAGTTTAAACTGCAACACAGCTGATTTTTGCAGTTTAAACTATCATGTATGCAGTACAACAGTTAGATCTGCATAGATCTTAGCTGCGGTAGACAACTATCCGTACCTCACTGTTAAGCTAAGTGTTCAACTGTTCAACACTTGTATGTGTGCAACTTCCAATCTAGCATGTGTAAGTGCGCAATCGGCAATTGTGCAATTTCACGTGTTTAACTCGCCAGTTGTACACTTCTAAGTGTTTAACTCGACAGTTGTGCACTTGCAAGTGTTCAACAAGGATAGTGTTGCACGGGGCAGTTGAACACTTGCAAGTGCACAACTGTTGAGTTGAACACTGAGAAGTGAACAACTGGCGAACTAAACACGTAAAATTGCACAACTGCCGAGTTGCACACTTGTGCGTATAAGGCTGGAAGTTGCACACATACAGGTGTTGAACAGTTAAACACTTGGTTTAACAGTGCTCTTATGTACGAGTTTGACAGAAATGCCATGGGTTCAAACTCACCGTGTGCAGAGGGAAACACCTGCCAGACGGGCCATCAGCCGGGAACGCCTTAGCGCGCCAAGCAAGCGCTGGCCGCAGCGCCCACCTGCACGTTGGGCTGCCTACCTCATCAGGCTCCGGCCGCTGCACCCGCCTGTACGTTGGGTTGCCTACCTAGTGAGGCTCTGGCCACAGCGCTCGCCTGCACGATAAGTTGCCTACCTATTTAGGCGCCTTTTCTCGCAGTACTGTCAAACATTCACAACCGCTGCTTCTTACTTACGAATATGACAAGCTACTTTATCTCTAAAATGTATTGTAAGCTGAATTTAGGGCTACCGAAATATTTTGCATTTGTTAAATTGCTGAGTCCATCATATTGCTCTGGTGACGTGTCCGCTACAAATGGTTTGTGACGGTATCTGTGTGACTGGTGGCCGGCCGTGAAGGCAAAACCAAGCGGGCAATAACGCTGATAACGGCAGCACGTAATTGAATGCCTTGCCTCCGGCCTCTCTTAATAGTTTGAGATGGGGCGTGACAGAGAGTTGCGTACATGTGCGAAAGAGTGATAGGGGAGAGGGAGAGAGAGATAGAGAGAAAGGGGGGAGGGGGGGGGAGGCGCGTGTGTTGCCCCAACTCTGCCATGCCACAGTGGGCTCATTAGAGAGAGAGAGAGAGAGAGAGAGAGAGAGAGAGAGAGAGAGAGAGAGAGAGAGAGAGAGAGAGAGAGAGAGAGAGAGAGAGAGAGAGGAGGGAGAGCGACTGGTGGGCGCGTGTCGCGCGCGTGCCAGCGTGGGGACCCCCGTGGCGCGCTCAGGACACCGATAGCGTCCCGACGCGCCAAAAGGGTTATGGGGTGACGCGGCGCCGTGACGGCCCCGCTGGGGTGGGGCGGGGCGGGGCGGGGTGGGGCGGGGTGGGGCGGGGCGGGGCGGGGCACGTGCCGGATATGGCAGACAGGCTCCGCCTGAGGCAATGATGCCCGCGTGTTTCCTTGTCGGAACCCCGTGCCACGTTTAGCAGTTAATGAGACGGCCAGCGTTTATGATGCGATTCTCACGACACGGAGCGAAAGTGACATGATTTGGGGGATGATCACATAATCATATATATCCCTCCCCCCTGCGGAATACCCTGGACATGTCTTATTGAAATATTTAGCCTGCTACGGGAAACCTTACAGTATTTTCATACCATTACGTGTCTCCATAAAAGCTGCTTGGTTTTTTCAAAACTGCTATTGGAAACCAAGATGCCTCTGTGCGCAGAAGAGTGTGGAGCGGTTGTATTGCACTAATAATAATTGTGTCTCAAAGGATAAAGGAGCCAGCCAGTGCTTGGTGATATTTTTGATGAGATGGACAGAGAGAGAGAGAGAGAGAGAGAGAGAGAGAGAGAGAGAGAGAGAGAGAGCGGCTCGCACCGTATATTGTAAGATTCCTGCCGGCCGCACCGCGCACCGCAGCGGCAGAGGAAAGATGCGAAAGCTGGGCAAATAACCCCGCGAAGCATCATCAATCATGGTGATAGTAAGCCCAGCGCCCCGCCCCGCCCCGCCCCGCCCCGCCCCGGCTCGCGCGAGCGTGCTGTGTCGCCCCCACGGCGTGGCGTGGCCCCCGCCGCCACCACCGCGCTGCGCTTTCTCATGAAAATGCCCACGGGCTCCTGATGGTCAGCCCGTGCAGGCCCTCTGCAGCCCTGCTCAGCTCTCAGTTCACCACCGACGTTCACTCCGTCATCCTCCTGGGCGGAGGGATGTCGGGCCGCCCTGGCCGCGGGCAGGGCCAGGCCAGGGTTATCGCCGTCAAGAGAACCCTCTCGCCCGCCCCACCCCGCCCCGCCCCGCCCCGCGCCCCGCACCCTCGTCGCTACCTTAGTCGCACACACCCTTCAAGAAAGTTGAAACGCACGCGAGGCGGCAGGCCGGAGAGGCGGGGGGAAAAAAGTGAAGGATAAACACTTTGCGATCTTGACGACCTCATATAGGAAGGGGTTGGGCGGGACCGGGAGGGGCGGGCGTGCGGCGGGGCGGGGCGGGGCGGGGTGCGGCGGGGCGGGGTGCGGCGGGGCGGGGTGCGGGCGGGCGGGCGCGCGCCAGGACTTTCACTAAAGTTGTCGCGAAGGCGGATTATGGACGCGCAAGGAGAAATGAGCCGGAAAAAATGTTCGCGAGCGCGAGGCACAGCATCGGAGGACGGAGGACGATGGGGTAGCGTGTAGCCTGTCCTGGCTGAACCCGCAAATTGTCTGATAGTTTGTTGCGTAAAGTGATATTTTACTACAGATCCGAAAAAAAAAATTGTGTAAGCTCTGTGACGAGGGCTCTGATTGAAGCCTTCGATGCCTGTAACGCCCATTGAATTCGAACATGACGTTACTTCGAAGCGTGGGACAACCTCCCTCGATGCGAGACCCATAAAACAATAAGACGATTGGTCAGGGTCCGGCCTTTGCCCATACAGTTAGCTGTTTTCGTAATATATAAAAATGAACGGCTATTTTTTTTTTACACTGAAATTTAAAACGCCCCCCCCCCCTCCCCACCTCCTCACACCCTTTTCGTTTTTACCCTCCCCCGCTCACCGATGATCCGGTTTGAGTCCGCGGAGGTTTGCTCTTCTCCTTCTGGTCCAGTTGCGGCACCGGGTCTCCTGGTGGGGGCCGCACGTTAATCATGTTCATAAATTGTCAAAAACCATACCAGTAGGCCTAATGAGCAGTTTTTTTTCACAGTATACAAGTTTTAAAATCTTACTAAAATTATAAAATGTATTGTTTGCTTTAAAATTTCAGTCCACGTTAAAAAGCGACACGTTTTGTCATGCGAAATCGAATTTGCAGAAGGCTCATCGTGGATTCGTCGCGAATTATAAAATTTAAAACGAAATACGAGAAACTCAGCCTGCTTCCCCGGTCAACTCGCGGGTCTCTCTCTCCTGTCCACGTCACTCCCGCGCGGTCCCTGCTCGTGATCCCCCGCACCCCTAATGCAGTCGAGTCATTTTGCAATGAATTGCGGCCACGCGGCGGCCAAGGAAACCCCCTGCCTCACCCCTCCCCTCCCCCGCTCCCAGTTCCACCCCATACACCGCACGGGCGATTCAACTCCGAGAGGGGGAGGGGGGGTGGGGAGGAGGAGGAGGAGGACGCGACATGTAGAGGGTAGTGCACTGTAAAAGTAAATCAGGCATAGAGCGGAAATAAAAATAACAGTAGAATAAAGAAAGCAATCCTTTTGAGCGGCGGGTGAGGGGCGAGAGGGAGGGGACAGCGCGCAGGGGATGTCGGGTGGAAAGAGAATGCGACCGTGTGGGGGCGGGGCGGAGGGGGGGGGGGAGGGGGGAGGATCTAGGAGGGAGAAAGGAGGGAGGAGAAGCCTGCTCCTCCGACCAGCAGCAGGCCGGGCAGGGCTGCAATGAAAGAGCGGATATTTTGCGATTTATGTGTATCCGGGATGTCTCTAAACTTTGGCTCCTCAACAGAGGAGTGATATGTTGTGCGCGTCATAAATCGATAGGGCCTGCCGCTCGGCACCAGCCCCATCACCAGCCACATTTATCTCCTACTTGTTTTCTTAGTAGTGTTTTTCTTTTCTGTCTTCCCGCTCTATTTTTTTTTATTTTTTTCAAAAATAAGAGGGGATGTCTCTGCTAGTCCAGTCGGTAAAACAATCCGTTCCGACTCCGACTCATGATTTTCTCTCTGATTTTTTTTTCTTTCTGACGACTGAACATGGAGAAAAATAATGATTCCTGGAACTAAAATTTTAGTAACTTTCAAAACAACAAACAGGTCTTCGTTTCACAAATAAGCATTAAGTTGACATATGGAATATTGTGTCACATTTGTTATGGGAATCGAGGCTTGGTGCGCCAGGCTTATCCGAATCACGTTGAAACGAATGTGACACAACATTCCAACGAACGACGCACTCTAACGAATGTGACGTCACATTCCTTGAATAACAGTGCATGTCATAGCGCGCACGTAATAACGTAGTAACTCGTACACGTTTCTAGAGTGATTTCCACCTTGGTAACGGCAACCTGGTGAAAGGTTCACCTGTACGTCCTCCTATTCGTCGAAGTGTTTGACGACTCGGTCACGCGACGCGGGGTGGGGAAGGCCAACTAGGATATTGTTTACACAAGTGGGCGTGTCGGAGCGGTGCGGGGTGGGGTGGGGTGGGGCGGGGCGGGGCGGGGCGGGGCGGGCAGCTCGGGACGGCACACCCCGCCCTGCGTCGCGCCGGTGCCAACCTCGAGCGCGACGCTCGGCTGGCCAAAGCAAGCGTTCCGGCCTGGACCGGGCAAAGCGAACCGACGCGCCAACAAAACGTTATTGTTTGTTCTGGGCGGGGTGCGGCGTTGGGCGGGGCTGGACGGGGTGGGGTGTAGAGGGGCGGGGCGGGGTGGGGCAGGGTGACACGGGGTAACGCCGTGAGCAAAAGGTCACCGTACCCGCGTGCACCCCAGGCCGCTCGTTCGTCACGCGCAACCCGTTCGCCGCGCAAACGTATTTGGCGAACAATTTGCGATGAGTGATATCACGTATTGTGCCAAAGTCTCCGCCGCCAAGCCAGTACTCCACACTCATCTTGTGCAAGCTCGCTCTTGCCGGAAACCAGCTGACCGCGACCTTTGCGGGCGGAGACTTTGAACGTCCAATGTCCAGTCCAGTTCCAGCGACCCCGACGACTGCATAATGTCGGCACTCGAAGAGGGAACTAATCTCAACCTCAGCCACAGCGGGGCCAGCAAAAGAGGAGAGAGAGAGAGAGAGAGAGAGAGAGAGAGAGAGAGAGAGAGAGAGAGAGAGAGAGAGAGAGAGAGAGAGAGAGAGAGCGTGTGTGTGAGCGAGAGGGGACATGCTGGGCGGGGCGTGGCCGGGGCGGGGGCGTCATACTGTCCGAGAGCGCCCTCTCCAAAGGGCTCTGCTGCTTTTCTTCGCGGCCGGCTGCCGCAGCCCTTTAAACTTAATTAAAAGTGAAGTTGGTTGGTTTTGCTTGCTCCGAGACCGCCGCCCCGTCCCGTCCCGTCCCACCCCGTTCCCATCTAGTCGCCCTCCTCCTCCTCCTCCTCGTCCTCCTCCTCCTCCTCCTCCTCCTCCTCCCCTCCTCCTCCCCTCCTCCTCCCCTCCTCCTCCTCCTCCTCCTCCTCCTCCCCTCCTCCCCTCCAGCCCTCTCCCTCTCCCCCACTCCGTTTGCTCGCCTGCCGACCCCGAGGAGCGTGCTAATAAGCCCACGGTCACAATCTCCTAACAAGGTGGTGCAGGTTTGGCTTAGCCTCTTACTCTCGGGGCAAAATCATAGTGACGTATGTATGTGACGAAAAAAATACTGTGGCGACAAAAACGTGTACATGAATAGCATTTAAATAATGTACTCTTTCAGGAATAGTATGTATCAACATTTGTAGTTTAATAAACATATACATGCCTTTATGTACATGTACACTTCAATATAAGTATACATAACCATGTGTAATTATTTTTAAAGTGTACATATGATGATGGACTGACGGCTGAATGTGTAATCTTTTGACACAGTATACATAGCTGCGTATGCATTTACAAATGCATACATAGATATGCACACTTCTAAGTACACTGTATGGTTACATTGTTGAAAGTATCCATGTCATGTAAACTTTATTTAAAGTATACAACTTATTACTTTATTTAAAGTATAGAAGGTACGTTTGAATTGACCGAATAAATTCACAAATTCACCTTTGCTTTTCAGAGATTTATAATTTTGAAATGTTCGAGCAAGGAAAGTGTCAATAAACGACTGCTCTTTTGCATCCATCCATCCAAAGTGAAGACACTTTAACGGCGTTTTAATTAACCGCTGCTCCGCGCGGGCCGCGCGAGCCGAGCGTAATCCACGTTACACAATCGCAAAACACCCCACCCTAGCCGTCTCTCTCTCTCTCTCTCTCTCTCTCTCTCTCTCTCTCTCTCTCTCTCTCTCTCTCTCTCTCTCTCTCTCTCTCTCTCTCTCGCTCATTCGTTTGCTCGCTCCCTCCCTCTATCTCTCGCTCAATCCTCCCCCGAGATAGCCCCGCGTCACCCTCCAATCCGTCTGTCCACCCATCATTCCTCATACCCGCGCGCCGATCAAAAACGAAAGCGCCGAACAAAAGGTGTATTCTCTCGCGGACAAAGGGGTGGCACCCCTGCCCCTCCCCTCTGGCGCTCCCTCCCTCTTCCCCTCCACCCCGCCCGACCCGCCCTCTCCACCCTCCCCCCTGCCTGCTGGTCCCCTGTGGGCAGCCGCCTCCCGTCGCCTGGGGTAGGTGTCAAAGTTAGAGTTTGGCTAATGCGAGTTACATAATGGCGTACCGTCCTCGTCAAAATGCGGGGATTTTTAGCCGGATGGGAATGACAGGCGTGCCGGTCGTTTCCGCTGGACAGGAAGGGAACGCGCAGGTAGAGAGGATCAGGTGTCATGTCACTTTCTCATTTCCCTAAAAACTAATCATATGAAGCGGAATGAGGGGATACTCTGAGTGAATGCGCTGTTCGCTGTGATAAAAAGTGTTCAACTAGCACAAGGTTTTATGTGTCTAGTAGCCTGTGTCAGTTGAAAACTTTTGATTACAGTGTTGTCTTGCAACACTGGAAAAACAAAGGTAGGACCTAATGCCTTTAAAAGGTGCTATACTCTAGTGCCTTTGGAAAGGCGCGATTGCGTCCAAAGGCGCTAAAATATAGCACCTTACTGCCAAATTAGTGCCTCTGTAGGGGTGCTGTTTGAATAATTCCTCATTACAGGCACGATTACGAGTAGCACCCCTAAAAGGGTGTTATGTGCAGCTCCTTAAACGCAGAGTGGAACACATTCAAAAGAATGATAAAAGCAATGTCTGATTTCTTTTTAGGAAAAAAGGAAAACTTTGAGAAACCCCCATAATTAAGAAGAGCTCCTCAGATTTTGAGGAGTCGTCCTTAAAAAAAAATGTGTGCATGCGTTTCCCTCATTTTTGAAGGAGGCATCCACATAATCTGAGGAGGAGCTCAAACTTTTCCCTTTATCCTCAAAAAGTTAGACATTGATATTACCATGCGCTTAGATAAGAAGTTCATCTATATTTTAGGGGTATCAAGTGTTGTACTGATGGTACCAAAGTGTGTGTTTAACGAGCGTCTTGTACAAGACGCATTTTTAATAGGCCTAAAATTGGTTAACACTACTTGAACACTTTCGATTACAGAGTTCCGGTCAGTATTGGCAGTGACTGCGCATGTGTGCTACGCGTCTACTTCCCTCATCCCCGCCGCGAGCGGAGGATGAAATCAAATGGTGCATGGAGAGGCACTTGAGGGCCTCTCTGGTGCGCGAGGCGCGCGCTTACACACACACACACACACACACACACACACACACACACACACACACACAGAGGCGAGCGCTCTGAGGGAGCTACTTGTTGGCAAATACATCGGCCATTCAAAATATAAGTAATGTTTCTATTTATTTGCATAATGCTTCGCAAGGGACTCGGGGAGAGAAGAGTAAAGTGTATTTCTCCCCAGCATGTTGAGCAGATTGTTTTACTGACTGGTTTGCTCGTTGGTCAGTCGCATTTGCACGTAATTAGAAATAATGTTAGAAGTTATTTGAAGCACCTGCCTGACCTGCTGTCAATACGGTTCACCTATGCTTTCACAGACTAGGAACGCGCTCCTCGATGACTTCAACGCAAGAGGCGGTCTCTTAAGTAGTTCCCCGCCCGGGTCCCTTGTTAAAGATCACTTCTCTTTGCACGTGAACACAATCGAAAACGCAGGCCCACCCTTTTGCCAAACAAAGTTGTCAGCTCCTCTTTGCTACGCTGGTAACTCTGTCCTTCCAAAGCGCATACTGTAATCAAAAGTGTTCAACTGACACACACTTCAAAGAGTTGAACACAGTCTTGAACACAGTGCTGAACACTTTAAGATGCTTCGTTAAAAAGCCTATGTATTTTATAGGAGGAAGAAGTTGTTAGACCGATATGTTGTCCAGCAGAATGTGTCCAACGAAAGTGTTAACCAAGCATCTTAAAGTATTCAACACTGTGATCAACACTTTGAAGCGTGTGTCACTTTAACATTTTTAATTACAGTGCAAGCTTTTTCTTTTATCTTGGCTTACACAACGCATCCAAAGAAATGTCGGCTTCTCAAAGTAAAGGCTGAAGGCCTCTTCTGCACCGAGAAGTTGTAGCCTACTCCTTTGGAACAATAAGCATTTGATCCGAAGTAGGTCCAAAATCGGTTCAGTCGCTCTAGCTCTACACCGTATATCACCCTTACCCCTGCTCGTCCTCCTAAACTAAAAGTCACTCTCATTTGTCGTGCACTCGTAGAAACGTTTGCGGTGAGCGAGCACACATATCAGCTGACTACTAGTTGGGACTCATTACCCGTAATGTGTACGTGACTTCCCCTACCCCCTCCTCCTTCCTACACACACACACACACACGCACACACATACACATACACACACACACAATCATCGCGCGCGGGCTGCACCATGCACCGCACCACTGTAGGGGGTGTCAACGAGGGGGTGGAAGCCGCGAGGGGGGTGGGGGAGGGATGGGGTGTGTGTTGGGGGGCAGAGGGTGAGACTGCTATTGTGGCGACAATGCCGGACCCCGACACCTTCCAGCCCGACCGCAAAAGCAGTGCAGGAGGGTAGAAGAGAGAGAGAGAGAGAGAGAGAGAGAGAGAGAGAGAGAGAGAGAGAGAGAGAGAGAGGGGCAGCGGCAGCGGCAGCGGCAGCGAAAGGGAGGGTGGGAGTGGGGGAGACACGCGGGGGCAATTTTATGCTCTGTAACCGTCAAATAGAAGGCGATTTAGTGGCGGCCGACGTCCATTGTTGACTGGGGCTGCCATTGTTTGACATGGGACTGCACTGTGGCGTTACGTCTGCGCTTTGTCTACAGCGCGTCGCGCCGCCGCGCCACGCCGTCACCCCCTCGCCTCGACCGTCCTCCCCCGCCACCCCACCCCACTACCCCTCCCACCCCACCGCTCCCCTCCCCCCGTGGCACGCGTGTGCTTCGCGACTGCTAGTGTAGTGTCATAACGGCAGCCAATAAGGGAGATATTTTTGTGTTTGGACGTCAGCGAGGTGTCCGGCGTCTACCCCGCCACGCCACGCCACGCCACCTCGCCTCAGGACGGCACGTGATCCTGTTAGACTTGTCGTGGGGGATCAGAGCAGGGCGACGACGCCGTCGGTCAGTAATTGGCCTCGAGCGTGGGCGACAGCATGTCGATTTTTTTTTCCGGGGGGAGGGATATTACACTGAATCCTCAAGTGTGTGAATGTTGCACATTTTAGGTATGTGTGAGCTCCCATTCGTTCACTTGTGTCTTTTGAGTTTGTGAGATTTTTACTCACGTAGTGTAACGACATTCACATCAGACACTTGGGTCTCCGGTGTTTTACTTTATTTTTCGTTCTGAGAGATGTCAAAGCATTTTTAAAGCAGCTCTACGCAGCCTTCCTAGTTCCTGGAAGTCACGCCTTGCTAAAGGCTATAAAGGCTCCTCTTTTTCGTTTGGCAAACAAGCCACTTCTGTTGTGATTTTTGTTGTAGCTTTACGCCGTAGCCTCTAGTTTTGGTGGGCGCGGCGCGGCGTGGCGCGAGACTTTGGCCGTGGGAACTCAACTCTCCGCAGTCCCCGCCCCGCGGCGCCCCGCGGCACCTCACCGGTTGGCGCCGGCACCGCGCCCCCCTCCTGCTGCTGCGCCCCGCAACGCCTGCCTGCCTGGGCCGGGCGCGGCCGGGCGCCGATCTAAATAATCTGCTCTCTCAACTTTGAGGAGGAGGGAATTTATAATACAAAGTAATTTAGCAGCTGTTTGGCAAAAAGGCGCACCACTACTCCTGCCCTATAATACTTCATCATGGACAGACTTGCGCACGCCGCGCAGCTCTGCTCTTTTTGTGGCCAAGAAGAGAGAGGAGGAAGTTTTCTGCCATAATTACGCGAGCACCATGTCGGATGCTGAGGGACATAGATGAGGAGGAGGAGGAGGAGGAGGAGGAGGAGGAGGAGGAGGAGGAGGAGGAGGAGGAGGAGGAGGAGGAGTGGCGTGGCGACCACCGCGTCAACGCGGGCAGAGCGGGGAAATGAGAGAGATGATTTGTCCCACTTTAATGAAGAAGAGGCATCACCGGCCAGCCACCTTCATTAAGAAACCATTTATTAAAATCTGCGGCCTTAGGAGGGAAGGGGCGGCGCGAGTCCAGCCAGCCAGAGAGAGAGAGAGAGAGAGAGAGAGAGAGAGAGAGAGAGAGAGAGAGAGAGAGAGAGAGAGAGAGCGTAAAAGGGGTGATAGAGGGGCGAGGGTTTTAGCTGGGGATGGTGGAAGGCGTCACGCATGCAAGTGACCGTGTCGAATGGGCTGCCTACCTACTAGGCGGCATACGCTCCAAACGCACGCCGACCTGCGTGCAAACTTTTGTTTAACACGTCCAGAGTGGTAATTCCACTGCAAATCTTCGAATCCAGATTTTCGACCGAAAAGGGAAAGAACACTTTTCCTTTCTTTAGGGTGAGAATTTTATACCTCTTTCTATTTGAGCGAGACATTTTTTAGCCTCGCTCTATATGAGTAAGGATTTATTAGCCTCACTTTATTTAAGCAAGAATTCTCACTTTATTCGGGCGAGATCACAAAATTCTTTCTCAAATAGAGTGAGGAAAAACATTCTTACTCTGCAGAAAGTAAGACAATCACCCTCCAATTCTCGCCCGTATAGGAGCGAGAATCAGGATTCGTTCATTTTCAGTGTCAGCTTAGGATCCTGACATCATTGTGGTCGTGCCGCACTCTCTGTGTGAATCTTTGATTATTGCCCCGCATGTTCCGCGAAAACGGCGTACAAAGGTACAGAAAAAGCACGGAGGCTCCGGGTAATTAGTTGACCAGACTTTCTCCGTGTTTTTTCCGTACATTTTTATAACAGTGTACCGAAGATGCACAGGAAATCCAAGTGTACGAATGTCACTCACTTGTAGTTGAGCAAATAAATTCACTCACTTGTAGGTGAGCAAATAAGCATTCACATCACTTGTAGGTAAGCTTGTACCTACAAGTGACCGAATAGTTATTTGCTGACCCACAAGTGAGTGAATGGTTATTCGCTGACCTACAAGTGAGTGAGTGGTTATTTGCTCACCTACAAGTACGTAAATTTATTTGCTCACCTACAAGTGAGCGATATTCGTTCCAGTATGGACGTTATCCTACTCTGCGCCGTAGGTGCACGAGAAGCTAGGGAGTAGTACGCCACACCGCCCGGATTTCGCCCCAGCCCTCATCCCAGCCTCAGCCACAGCCACTTCCGGCTGTTATCTTTTCCAGTTGGCTTCCCAAAGAAATCTCCTCGAAAATCGTATGCCTGAGCAAGACTACGCGCTGCCGCTTGGTCTGCCCGTGGGGCTGAGTGTCTGCACGTACCGTGCCGTGCGCAGGGGGGGGGCTCCCACAGCCGCGCATGATAAGCCACTCGTGGACGTCTTGCAATCTCGAGTATCAGCTCCAGCCCCCTTCTTACCCCAACCCCGCGGTCTGTTCCAGCTAGCCCCGCCACCCCGCCCCGCCACGCCCCGCCCCGCCCCGCCCCGCCCCGCCCCGCCCCGCCCCGCCCCGCACCTCCGCGCGCGGAATTTCATACAGACGCGGGAGTGCATGCGGAGGATGAGGCAAGAAAATTGCGGACTTGTGCGCGCCGTCGGCGGCGACGACTGCGCGAGGTTATCTCAGGGACCTCAGTGTATGTGTGTGTGTGAGAGAGAGAGAGAGAGAGAGAGAGAGAGAGAGAGAGAGAGAGAGAGAGAGAGAGAGAGAGATTGTGTGTGTGTCTGTGTGCGCGCGCGCGCGTGGATGAGAGTCGGCTGCTCCGTGGACCCGGGCCAGGGGGCGCTTCTGTTAGGGGCGCGCATTGGTACAGTGATGTCAAGGAGATGTAGCGCCATGATGCAAACATATGCGGCCCAGCGGACTAAATAAGGGGCGTGGAGGGGCAGGCGGCACTCAAAGGGGCACGAGAGTGAGAGAGCACAGAGACAGGGGATGGTGTGAGTGGAGCAAGAGGACTTCTATAAAGCCGTATTTTAATATCTGACGCGACGCGGCAAGTCTGGCTTGTCTGCCTCAAAGCAGCAGCAAGTAGCAGCGGCGGGCAATATCACTCTGCAAGTGAAAAGGAAAAATGAAAATTAAAACAGTGCAATAATTACGTCCAGGAGATCAGAGGGAAAACGTAGTGTGTAGAACTGTGTGATATTTTTTGTTCTAGGTCGCGCTCAAACCTTGCGACTTGCGACCATCTTTCCTTCACACTATTTTTGCACCTCATTATGAGAAAAATGTTTGCAGAGCTTACGGGAAAATATCCTATGAGAAATGTTAAGTTACGATACCAAATTGCAAAATTTAAAAATTGTAATGACATTTCAACAATTTCATATTTTGGGGTACGGGATGGACCAGTCAAAGCAGTACGGAGAATCCTGAACCTGAAACATTAGAAGAGACTGTATAAAAATGAACTGGATTGGAGTCACTGTACATTTTTCGGCAAAACCGACATGAGCCCCGCCCGAACCTGAGCCCGGGAGGCGTAGGTCCACACCTAGGTTAGGTGCAAGCTTGACACCAGTCCGAACCTGCCAAGAGACCTCGGTACCCCAACCTCTTGGGCTCATATCTGGCCCAGGTCGCCTCTGAAGCCTTTCGGGCTCAGGTTCGGGCGGGGCTCATGTCGGTTTTGCCCATTTTTCTCCCACCCCATTGCCGCTGCTATATGGTGTTGGCTGCGACAGGGCCTCTCTGCGTGTGCGGATCACAAAAACAGTTCTGTGAGGTATCGTCTGCGGCCTGCTCTCGGCGTGCTAGCGTGCCTCCTCACTCCATTCTGACTCGCGCCCCGCCCCCGCCCACCCAGCTCCACCTTGCCCCACCCCGCCGCGCCCCGCCCCGCCCCACCCCGCCACACCCGCGCAGCAGTAACAGGACGCCTAAACAGTCGTTGTCTGCAGTAATCAGGCCCACGGCGGGCCATGACGATAAGCAAACAGAAGAGGTAAACAGGTTTTCAGCCGCGGCGGCGGGGAAATCAGCATCAGAGTTGCGGGGGCGTGAAGAGGCAGGGGGGGAGGGAGGGGGGAGAGGGGGGGAGAGGGGAGGGAGAGGGGGGGAGAGGGGGAGGAGAGGGGAGGGAGAGGGGGAGGGAGAGGGGGGGAGAGGGAGGGGGGGGCACGACGCGACGCAGCGCTGCCTCTGCCAACGGAACGCGAGCACGTGACTATCGGGGAGCGCAACGAGAAACTGCGTGGTATCAACTCAAAATGCATACACAGTTTTTAATTATTTTATTTTTTTACAGTTCTTTTAAGTAATTGTAAGGGTAGCATTTACATAGGTCCGTGGGATATGAGTTGGTAGGGAGGGGGGGGGGGGGTAGTGTCAGCAGCAGGGCCTCCACGAGCCCAACGCCCGGCCTGCTGGTCCGGCCTGGTCCGGCCGGGACGGAACTCCGTCCAAACACACGACACAAGGGAGGAGAAGGAGAGGGTCCACCACCACACCACGGAAGGAAGTTGTTAGCAAAGTGCTGGTCTGCTGGACGCGCCAGGTGCCAGGGGCAGGACCAGAGCAAAGGGGGGGAGGGAGGGGGCGGGGGGTGCATGGACCCGCCCCCGCGCCACACACCAAACATACACACAGAGGGGCCCAAACACACTCACAGATAGAAAAGGGGAGCAATACGCATCAACTACTATGCTAATCTCATGCAAATGCGCTCCGAGTGGGGGCCTTAAAGACGTGAGGCAAGGGGGGGAGGGGGGGGGGGAGGCGGAGGGGAGGAGGGTTTGAGGGTGAGGTGGAGGAGGAGGAGGAGGAGGAGGAGGACGCCCTGCCCGGGATGTCGCCGGCCAGGAGAGAGACAAAGGGAGTGGAAATGAGATTTGAGGAGGACTTTAAATTGGAGGGCCCCCGTCACGGTGGTGGTGGTGCGCCCTGGCGGCGGCAGGGGCGGGACAAGGCGCGGTGGAGGCAGCCCGCCGGTGGCAGAGGTTAGGTGGGACGGCGCGGGGCGGCGCGGGGCGGCGCGGGGCCGCAGGTCGGTTGACAAAGCTTTGATCTGTGCCGGTGTGAACGTGCCCGCGCATGGATGTGGTCGCGGGGCGGTGCTGGGAGAGGAGGGGGGGGGGAGGGGGCAGAGGCAAGAGGAGCGAGAATTAGAGAGTGAAACACATGCGAGCCGGGCGGGGGATCAAATAAGATTAGCGCGTTGGGCCGTCCGGGCCCCCGCCCGGGCTGCGGGGACAGTTTTCCTGTTGTTTGGCCCGAAGCACCACCATCGGGCACGAGCGCGGCTACGAATCGTGAGATATTGTGGGCATGCGCAAGCTCGTCGACGCGCACACCGTCGGAGAGAGACGGCATTTCTTTATTTTAATGGGGAATGTGAGTGAATTTAAGGTGTGTGTTACTACCACAGTGCTGAAGTACAAGGTGCAGACTCCAGGGGGAGGGAGGGCGGTTAAGAGAGAGGGGTTCAGCGATGGAATAGGGAAACCTTTTCTGTCTTTCTCCCGCTCTCTCTCTCTCTCTCTCTCTCTCTCTCTCTCTCTCTCTCTCTCTCCCTGGCCTGGGTTCTGAGAGGGTGAGCGGACCTTCATATTTGTTGTACCGTCTCTTTCCGTCTCTCTTTCCTCTCGCTTCCTCCCAGCTAGATCCACAGGCGGAGCATCCGTTTTGCATCTTTATTTGGAACGCCGAGAGATGAAGTGAAGCCTGGCGTGGCGTGGCGCGGCGTGCGGCCTTGCCCTAAACCCTTTCTCCCTTGCCCTTCCCTCTCCCTCTCCCCTCCCTCCCTCTCTCTCTCCCTCTCTCTCTCGCTCTCTCACTCTCTCCTCCCCGTTCTCTCACTGAGCTGAGCCCCGACGGTAATTAAACCGTTTTGTGACGGATGTAGCACCTGGACCTCGAGCCCGTTATCACTGCCGGCCGCCTCCGGCGCGAGGATTAGCGCGAGGTGCCGAGAGGGGCCCGTGCCGCAACCTGCTCCACTAAATACACACACAAAAATATAACCGGGAAAAATGTTTTACTCGTGATACTTGTACTAGCTTACTATTTGTAGTCACTAATGTTCTTTAAGAAAAATGTGCCTTCACAATAATCGTTTGACTGCACTGCAAAATTTTAAGTCGTCACATTACGACAAAGTCAGTGCTAAATTTTACTCTTTAAAGGTTCGTTACTAGGGGTGAGATAAATATGTTACATGACAAATGGTTCATCACAATGTGACGAAAGATTCATGTTATGTGAAAAAAGATTCATGTCTTGTGAAAAAAGATTCATGTCTTGTGAAAAAAGATTCATGTCATGTGAGGAAATGTATGTCATGTGATGACTATTTCATCACAGCTCTTGTGAAGAAATATTCGTAGCAATATTTATCGCCACATGACAATTCGGTTTAACAGTGCGTGAATCGTATCACGTTAGTTCGAGAATTCTGTCATACCGTCGTTTTAACGTGTTGCTGCTGAGCCTTTCTTGGCAGAGAAGTCAAGAGTTTACTGAGCTACTGACTACACAACTATTCGGAAGAATTTGGCTTTAATCTTGCGGGCCTCACACTGTTAAAAATCCCGTAGCATATTACGGAAGTGACAACGGGATGTACTGTTATTTTTCTTTGCGGTGCCGTCCGTACCTCCAAAATACGGGATAAACTGTAGTAGAAAATTATGGGCGTTTCCGTACCTAGTAAGATGCAAAGTGTCCAGTAACAAATTTTCATCATACGGTGCATTCCGTAGTCACTTCCGTAATATGCTACGGGATTTTTAACACTGTAAATACCAGAGCGAGGATCCTCACCCTCAAGAGAGCGAGATATTTTCCCTCTCTCTTTAAGAGCGAGTTGTGGTTTTCTCGCTTGATTAGAGCAATAAATTCAAAAATCTCAATGTCAATCTTAATGTCAAAGCCCTGCTGAGATCGGCGCCCAAAACCGTTTTCCACCAGGGCCACACTGTAAACGCTGTGGCTACTTTTAATGCCAAATTTTGGCATTTTTTTAACGCCAATTGTTGGCCTCTTTCTAAAGGAATGCCGATGCTTGGCCAAAAATTGGCATTCCTAGAGGGATGCCAAAATTTGGCGTTCAAAACAGGACGCCACTATTTTGGCATCAAAAGTTTCCACAGCGTTTACAGTGCACTCTGGCTGGAACAGCGATACGCCCGCGCGCCCGCCTCGCCGCCTGGTGGTTAGGCCATCTGCCTTCGCTCAGTCACGGCTGACAACCGGGTTGCCTATCCGTGTTTCGCAGGCGCTGACCGCGCGTTGGAAGGGGCCGTACTCGACACTGCACCGCGGAACAGGATTCAAAATCGACGCCACCTGCAACAAAGTCTTTGGTTTCGCTTTCGCCGAATGCAATAGAGTATTAAGTGCTTCGCTCCCATTCAACAAAGTTCTATCTCCAGTCCACTTTGTGTAACGTGAGTTAAACACATAACACTTTGCATTCAAGGAGCGCACCACCTAGGATTTTTCAGTTGGGAGGCATCGAAATGTCCTGATGATTATTTTCAAATGTTTTTTTCCTCCCACCAGAATCCTCTCACATTGTTAAAAATAACTGTTCTCTGACAAGCTTCTCCGTAAGAAGAGTCCTGTTTTCGAACAGAACTACCGTTTTCCGTTGGAACCTCAAAACTCCAAATTATTTTACCTGCACTGGTTGAGCACAGTAAAGAAGGGTCTGCCCTATGTTGGCACTTTACAAGAAAAGTGTTGTTAATTTTCATACCGACAAATTTCGTGTAGAAACGAAGAAACTGTAAAATCACAAAAAAAATTATGAGCGCGAAAAGAGGTCCCTATTTTGACAGAACAAAATAATGTTTCTGGCATTTTTACCAAAATTGTTCAGTTATAGTTTTCCTGTTTTAAAACAGGAATTGTTGCTCACAAACTTAACAGTACTTTTTGTGTTAATTTACAACAAATTTTTTAACGGTGCAGTATTCCAAGTTTCCCAAATAGGCGTGGATCTCCACAAAGGCTTCTGTGGAAAGACCCTTTAATATGGAGATCACAAGTCCTCACATGCGGACACTCTAGATACGTGCCACAGAGAAAGTGAGATTCTCTCTTTCCTCTGTGACTCTCTCTCGCTCTCTGTCGCTCTCCCTCTCGCTCTCTATTCCCCCTCCCGCGTTATGGGAAGCAGGGTTCCCAATTAAAACACCTTTTGTCCCATTCAGAACGACGACTTCTCCGGATGATGGGGTCTTGTCCAAGTGCGAACCAAGTAAAAAGAAAGAAAACAACAAAAAGAAGGAAGATAATGTCAATTAAACGTGATTTCGAAGAGGTATTGCGGGAACAAAAGACGTTCTGAGGGGAGTGGAGACGTGTTTTCCTTCCCGGCACTTTTTCATTTAATTCCCCGTGCCCTCTCCGATTAATTGGTGGCTACATTGAAAACCTTTCAGTCCCTCTCTTGCGTTTTTATTTTTTCTTCCACGCCCACAACATTTTTTGGAAATGAGCCTCACCGCAAACAGCGAGATGGTTTTATTTCCACGCGGGACAGGAGAGGGAATCTCTCCCGTCTCATTAATTTAATGTAAAAAGGTTCTCCTAATGGAAATAGAAAAGCCATTTTTTTTTACAAGCAATGTGAAATTGTGGCCCGATCCGTACAATTGCAAGCAAAATATTTACTGTTAAAAATTACTACAGCAAATGCCTTTTGGACGTCGTGGAAATTTTTTGTGTCCGGCTTGTCAAATAACGGTCCAGACATACTTTGTGCACTTTAAATCGAGGAGTCATAAATGTCGCTCTCTAGAGAGCGAGATTGTGACCCAAATTTGGCCACTCTCAGGAGAGCGAGCAAGATTAACATCGCTCAATTAGAGTCGCCGTGAGAACATTTTCGGCTATACCCATGACTCTTATTTACACTATTCAATTACTGTGATGTCACATTATTTTTAATGTGAAAACTGTCACATTGGTGTGAATGTGATGTCACATTTGTTTAAACGTGAATTGGACGGACTAAGCGGTCTGAAAGAGAATGTTACGTCACAGTAACTGAATAACTGTGTAGTCGCACTGTTAAAAATCCCGTACCCCATTCCACAGATACTACGCGGTAAAATCCGTTTTGTTTGATTACGGAACAGCCGTATCTTAAAAATACGGTGTTTTCCGTGACCAATTCCATAGTTAAGTTTCTTCAAACTTCGAAAAAAGTTAAATTAAAGGCAGTACGGTCATACGTACTACGGACGTCCCGTACCCACTAAAAACGGTCCAGACCTGGTAAAAAATTAACGGGAAAAACCGTAGAAATTGCCGTGGAAATTTTTAGCAGTGCGTTTCAGCTAATTTCATTCAATATAAGTGATAGATAGGACTCATTCTGAGTCATCTGGGTGATCGCTCTTATGGCTGAACTCAGCCGATGAGGTACAGTCCGTCGCTGTCAGGAGCGTACCGTAAAGCAAACCATTCTTGTATATGGGATTTTGTTCAGGTGATGTTCGCTGTAATAGTTTATTTCTCATTTCTTCAACATCGGGAACTTCACTGTGAACTGATTCTGGCGACGCGACACCCTACACACACGCGGCTGGCGCGCGGCCCTGCGCGACAGCGAGGGATGTGTCCTCACAGCTGCTCGGCTGGAACACGACTGAGGGGATTTAATCAGAGCGCTGTGTGACGTGTGTGACGTCAACTGTCAGCCAAATCAAACAGCCCAATTAGAAGGCGTCAGCGCGCGTCAGCGCCAGCAGGCACTGCGGTGGCTGCGGCCGGGGCTGCGGCCGGGCCGGGCGGGGGAAGGGAAGGGGTTGGAGGACAACCACTACCCCATCCTCCTACACCAGCCCGCCCGCACCCCGTCCATCCTCCCCTCTCCTCGCCTATGATTACCAATTTTTAGGTCCCGCGTTACAGAAAGGGGGGGGGGGTAAATGGCCGCGGTGCCAACCTGATTTAAAATCTGACTGACACAGACAAGAGTGACCGCAAAGTACTCTCTGCTCGTCCGTCTCCGCGGGAGTGGCTAACAAACTGTTCAATAAAACGTTCGGTGTTTGGTGTTTGTAACATTTTTGTAGTAATTTCATTTTGCTTGCTGTATGATATCGTCGATTCTTGTGTGCAAGCATTCGCCTTGTTACTAGTCCAACCCTATCTAGAGCGAATGAAACCTTTCGGTGGCGTGCGGCAGGACGGGTGGCAGTGCCGTTTCGCACGACGGTATTTCCCCAGCTCGGCTCTGCTCTGAAGCCCCCCCCCCCCCCCCCCAAAAAAAAAAAAGAGAAAAAAACTCGTCTCGACATCAAAGTGCGTCGCGAAAAAGAGGCCGACTGAAGCGGAGTAGAAAGAGCGAGGAGCAAAGACACATCCGAGCTCAGCCTGGTTCTTGAAGGTCCGTGTGATGGTCGCCGTCAATTGACATTAACATTTTTATAACGGGGTTCTCTCGCTGTCAAGTCACTGAAGGACCCGCACTCCGCTCTCTCTCTCTCTCTCTCTCTCTCTCTCTCTCTCTCTCTCTCTCTCTCTCTCTCTCTCTCTCTCTCTCCCGGCCTCTCTCTCTCTCTTTCCCTCTCTTGCTGTTCGATTTTCCTCCGCGGACGCCGCATGTTACTCTGCGGCGACCAGCGCGGACAGCGTTGGACAGCTTGTCTGCTGTTTCTTACTTTCCATGCAAAACGCTTCAGAAAAACGAGTCAGCGCTGGTGTGAGGCTGGCTAGGCCCATGCTGGGCTGGGCTGTGTTTCGCCTGGAGTGGCGCCTACCTCCGTCCCGCTCCGCACACCCCTCTGTTGACTTTTCGTTCCTCATAAAAACATGCAAGAAATTTATTTAACGGGGAACTGTTGGTAATCATTAGCAGCAATCAGTAATCATGTGGTTCTCGTACGTACAGACATGAAACCGCGCACGAAGCCTCAGGTTGTCTCCGCGCAACGAATAAGCCAAGAGATTCCGAGGAGAGGTCGTAGCGATTACCTCGAGACGATTCTAGACAATACTCTCTATAAAGCTAACGATGTATGTTACGGTGAACTGTCTCCCAGAGGGCTGCGTATTGTCGCACAATCATCGTCTCGAGGATGTCTCCTCAGTGACTCTCTGCACACTCTTAACATTTTACCACAAAATTTCTTCGCACTGGACTACTATGAAAAAGTCTTTTAGTGTACGAGGAGTTTGTGCTGTCGTAGTACCATGGTAGTACTAAGCTACCACTTTAGTAAGATACTGAAATATTTCGTCGTAGAAACCACGTTTTTAGTATGTTATAAAGACTGAAGAAAAAGCCCGCTCACCCCTATTTTTAAACAGTTTGTGATGGGCTGCAACTGTAGCTGTACCGTTCTAGTCTTCATTTTCTAGTATGATACACGAGTCTTTTGGAATTCCACTAAACAAAACCTAAGTATCGTACAAAAAGTGGTTTTCCTAAAAGGCGTTTTAGTAACGTACTACGCTCTGTCTGGTAGACTGTGTTTGTTTAGTAATACTAGGAAATAGTCCAGTAATACTATGCAATCTATTAGAGTTACAATAAAAAGTTTAGTATTACTAAAGATTTTCTTGAAAGTACAGAATCTGTTCATAATAGCCTATCTTGACGGCAATCCGGGGTGTTTCATTTTTGAACGCGCTCCTTGACCCGAGGTATGGATACCCCCCTGTTCGAAGCAGGTGCGAGAGACTTGAACGCAATCGGTCACCAAGACCTCAAAGCTGCCCCAAGGGGGTAGTCTACCCTCCCATCCCCGCCCCAGCAAGGCGGCCACGCAGCGCGCTGATCAAATTTAGTTCCTGCGCTCTTTTATGTCTTTTTTTTTGTCTGTATGAGTCGGGCAGGGGAAGAAGAGTGGAAGGTGTGGGCGCGGAGTGCGAGGCGAGGTAAAGTGATGGACGCAAAAGGGACAGAGAGAGAGAGAGAGAGACAGAGAGAGACAGAGAGAGACAGAGAGAGAGAGAGAGAGAGAGAGAGAGTGAAAGAGGGAGGGAGAGAGGGGGAAGGGCGTGCGTTGAGGGGGGGGGGGGGAGGGGAGAAGAGGATAGAGAGTCCTTGAGCAGCCGAACCTGCTCGCTTTGCATTGCAAATAGTCCCGCTGCGCCTAGCGGTCTGGAGTCTGCTGGACTGCGGCCCTCCCTTTCCACGCCGGCCCCGCCCCGCCCGGCCCCGCCCCGCCCCGCCCCGCCCTGCCCCGCCCCGCCGGACCCGGGTGGAGATCATTTCAGACCCTCTCCCGCTGAGAGCCCAGCCCCGTGCCAGGGTGCTTGTCACACGGGGCGCGGCGGTGCGACCGGGACAGCTCGGCCCCGCCCGGCCCCGGCAGGACCATTTAATTTTTACTGTCCTTTCGAGAAGGGTTCGGGCGGGGAGGGAGGGGCGGGGCGGGGCGGGGTGGGGCGGGGTGGGTCGGAACGGGGCAGGGCGGGGCTGGAACGACTCCGCTCTTGTTTTTCACCTCGTATATCGGCTGTCATGACGCCCCCCCCCCCCCCTCCCCGGACACAGGCGCGCGCTGCAGATCAAATCAGAATCGGGCCGGCCGGGACCCGCGGGCGGGGCGCCCCACCCCGCCCTGAACCGCCCGCGCCTCGCCCACCACGCCCCGCCCCGGCCTATCCCGCCCCGAACCGCCCGCACCGAGACCGCAGACAGGCGTGCTAACCGGCAATCCGCGCTGCCGATCGCCCGTCAAAAATATGGAAATAAACAAGACAAGCAGATGTTATTGATTCTGGCGCGCGGTGCCTCGGCTCCGCCCTGCCGCTCCGCGCTCCAACACTGATCGCGATGTTTCCACTTGTAAACGCGCGCCATGACACTTAAACAAATGAATTAAAAAATTATTTTCAAAAATCGGTTAATATCACTGAACACTAGGGTATTGAACCAGTTTTTATTGCGGCTTCCAAAACCATCTTTGGGTCTCAGTCTAGGCTAACCACACAGTGCTATTATTGCATCGCATCCCACTGGCTCATTTTTTTGTCGGAGATCTCCATACTCCAACGGAGAGGTCCGTTTTGATCATCGTAGTATATGGCAGTTCCTGCAGCCTGCAGTGCCGTAAGAGAAAATATAACTTAAGGCTGGAAAGGACTCGTCTGTACCTAGCATAGTATGAAACGTACCGGGCAATTTCATATATAGCGATACTTTCCGTACATATTCCGTAGTTATACGAAGAAAAGCAGCAGGATGACCAAGGATGACGGCCTGGCCGTAGTCATACCAAATCGACTACTCTAGAAACCCAAGTCGTGTGTGCATGGCATGCTCCATTTAGAGTCAACCACAAGGCACACTCTTAAAAGTGTGTGCTTGCCAGGCATGCTCTAAATTAAAGCATGCCAGCGAGGCATGCACTTAGCGCATGCCTGGCAGGCACACTCTTTTTTAGAGCATGCCTTGTGGTTGACTCCAAATGGAGCATGCCATGCACACACTTGCGTTTCTAGAGTATCTTTTTAGAGAAGCTAATCCAACAATAACGGACTGTAAGTACAGAATGTCCGTACTTTGACGTATGACGGTAAGGCCGTCAGAGAGCGGTTATCACCTTCCGTAATATATTCGTCGAGGTATTGTTTTCTGTCATCGGTTCAGTGCTATAGACCTCTCTTGTTTTACAGTGCAGAAGATTCTGTGTTGTGACGCCATTCCTGTACACTGTAAAATGCTTGAAAACAAAATTCTTTGCAGCGTTAATTTTTAATATTTATATTACGAAGAATTTGTTCGTATTGCACACGGTAAAAACGGTTCCTTCATGTCCAAGGCGGAATGATTCAAGAACGACCTGATGCTTTTACCCACCCCCGACCTTGAATCGTTCCGATGGTCCTTGGACATGAAGGAACCGTTTTTACCGTGCAAAGATTGCAAGCGACTAGAATTCTTACAAACTTTTTGTTTGTAGTGCAAAGAAATGGTAAGCTTACGAAAGAAGTAGTTCGTAATACAATGCTTCAAAATTACTTGAAACTTACGATGAAAATAGTTCGCAATACGAGAATCATTTCTTTGCAAGAATTTACAGTGTAGGCTAGGCCCCTACTGACTAACG
The DNA here is from genome assembly GCA_033675135.1 of Frankliniella intonsa. Taxonomy (NCBI): domain Eukaryota; kingdom Metazoa; phylum Arthropoda; class Insecta; order Thysanoptera; family Thripidae; genus Frankliniella; species Frankliniella intonsa. The sequence continues at coordinate 164,722 of CM066259.1, forward strand.
TCGCATGGAATTTTCTGTTACGCTATATAGGAAAGCGCAGCGCTGTCTGTCTACTTTGATTTTCCGTCAGAGCAGAGCGACAGCCTGGCGAGGGTGGTGGGGTGGGGGCTGCACGGTCGAAATCACAAAGCAAGAGGAAACGGGCCAGGCTCACCTGTTGTGAGGAACAACATTGGTGCTGCCGCTGCAGCAGGGTGCGGTGGGGCGCGGCGGGGCGCTGCGGGGCGCGGTGGGGCGCGGTGGGACGCAGTGGGGCGCGGTGGGGCGCGGCAGGGCGCGGTGGGGCGCGGCGGGGCGCGGCGGGGTGCAGCGGGGCGCGCGGCGGAGCCTAGAGTTTGGCCCCTTTCTCTCCAGGCCCCGTAAACACTGAGCTTTCCCACGGCTTTTCTCCTCCACTCCTCTCCTTGGGGCTCTCGTGGACTCGCTCGCGGACATCCCCTCTCCCCTCACCGTTGTGCTTCCGCCCCTTAGCCCTAACGACGTGCGATTCTTCCTCTCCGGCTCACCTCACACCCGCCAAGCCCCTTGCGATGCCATCTCCTCCTCCATCTACCCCCCTCCCCCCACCTCCTCCTCCTGCACTGTAAATACCAGAGCAAGGATCCTCGCTCTCAGGAGAGCGAGCTTTGTGCTGAAAATTGTCTCACTCTCCTAAGAGGTTTTTTTTCTTTCTTTTTTCCCCCCCTCGATTACAGCAATAGTTTCAAATACCCTTACTCTATTTGAATATCTACTGAGCAGCCTCACCCTTTTTGAGCGCGAAGTCATATTCTTAAATCTCTCGCACTTGGAGGGATGTTGTAGTTTCGTTCATCTCCTTGCCTCCTCTCCTTCTTCCTCGCACGCTTCCTCGTTTCTTCAATCCCTTTCTCGACCCGCGATCCCTTGGCGGAGACGTTGCAGTTGCGAGCAGGAGCAAAGACATTACGTAATCATAAATTTTCCGTACTTTCCTACCCGCAGCAGCAAACAAGACCTTCCCTTTTAGAAAAAAAAGGAGGTGCTGGGGCGGCGACGGCAGAGGTGCGGGGCGAGGCGGGGCGGGGTTGCGGGTGTACAGCTTATGGCGCCGTCGCGGAGCTCCACCGCGCCCCGCCAGGGCACACCACTCTGCTCCAAAAGAATTTGACCCCCACCCACCTTATTCCTCCCTCTCTGCCGCACGCCATCGCCAACCTTTTACCACGGCCGCACACAACTTTTCGCATCACGATAAAGCAACAGCGGCGGCAGCGGAAGCCAAAGGCGGGGCGGGGCCGGGCGGGGCGGGGCGGGGCGAGGCGGGGCGGGGCGGAGCGGGGCGAGTCGCGGGGCGGTTTGAGGGAGGGGAAGGTGTTTTGCGCCCTACGTCCTGTGGGAAAACAAGGCTCCACAAGTTGTTGTTCTGCCGCCGCCACCGCTGCTTCTCGTCTCACGGGACGCTAGAAATAAAGAGCCATGTTTCGGTTAGCGAAAGACAGGCTGTCGGGCAGCACTGGAAATCAAGCGGTAGAAATTTGTCAGCCGGCGAGAGGGGTACCTCACCTCTTGCGATCATAGTACGCCCTGCGTTCCAATCACTTTCCAATCGTTGCTCTAAGCTAATGTAGAAAACTGTGCTTCACATTAGCTAATGTAGAGTATCCCTGCCCATGGAGTATTACTGTAAATGGAGACGTCTCTCAGACGGTAAAAGTGGAATCTTGTTTTTTTCCCAAAAGGTCTTGAAAACCAAGACAGTTTTCTTTGTTTTCTCTCTTGATTTTACACTACGCCCCTCTTCTAAGACTCTAGCGGACGGGTGGCTCCTATCACCGCACCCACTCCCCCCTCGCCCTAGAGCGCCTGCGGCCAGTGCGTAGGCAACCCAACTGACTGCCCTGTGTTCTCTGGGACACCCGGTGTTCGTATGTTACATGTATGCGGGATACATGGCATTTGTCACACATACATGAATCATACATGACAAATGTATTGCACAAATATGTTTTGCGTTTCACGGGAATAGTTTGAGGCAGGGGTGTTTTACACTAGGTAATTCATGGCAGTCTCACACTTCCATGAACAGTGCAGGCACTTACGTGGGCTCGTGTACTCTATTGGTGAAAAATGTGTGTACTCGCGCAATTTACCCGATAATTGACTAACTTTCTTCAACGAAACGCAGAAGCTGCCGCGACGCTGCCACCCTCTTACATAAAGAAGTGTTTCTGACTGCCGGAGAACAGACACGAGAGCGGCTGGCGCGCGGCGCAGCCGGGCACAGCTCTCGCCCCAACCAAGGTAATGTAATGCGTTTTGTAAATATTTCCCGTTTGCACGTAATATGAAGTTGGATGCTAGGGCTGCGATGAATATTCAGGGGGCCGGGGCCGGGCGGCGGTCCGTGTGGCGTAGAGCCACGCCGCGCCCCGCCACGCCGCGCCCCGCCACGCCGAGCCACCACGCCCCGCCGAGCCGCGTCGAGCTGGCCAGGCCTAGCTGGGGTGGCTGGGGCCCGCGGCCTCAGCATGGGGCTCTAGTGTGTAACAAGGTCCAGCCTCACCTTGTGACCGATTTGTATATAGAACTGTTGAAATTTATTTTGTAAATTGTAGGGTACGACGAGCTGAATGTACCGGGTGTTTCTTTGCATGCGTAAGAGTGTTGCGGGCTAGCCTACCCCATTAGCCCGTAAGGCGCCATGGCCCCTGCAGCGCTGGAGAGTATGCAATCCTGCAACACTGTTACGCATACGCATTCAAAGAAACATCCGGTACATGACCAGGATTCGTTCCATATATGGCTTCCAACGATTTCTTTTAGCGAAATCAACCTGTTGTCCGAAATTAGGGCACGTGTCCGAAATTAGGGCACATCCGTGCCTAAGTTCGGACACTCTTTCAAGGGCTGCTCTGGGTTAAGATGATGTTATCAAAATCTGTCATGGGTATCATCCGATAGGTCCCGAGCCACAGTACTTACAATAACAACAGATTTCTCATACTCAATCGCGTGTTCACGAAACAGGGGAAAAACCGCTGAAACTGTCCGAAATTAGGGCATCTGACGGTACGGTTTGTACCGTGCTTATTGACAGTATTTTTTACATTGTGGATTGCGTGTTTTGGAGTGACTTTCAATACCAACCCCACCTTTCTCCTTCCCTCTTCCTTATGCACTGCAAAAAATAGGTACGGAAAAAGTACCACTAATAATTTTCCCGGAGACTTCCGTACTTGAGGAAAACGGAAACGTCAGTTCAAATCGCTTTAGTATATGGCAATTTTTACAGTACCGTTAGAGAAAAACAAGTTTATGGCAGGGAAGGAATCGTCCGTACCCATCGTGGTACGGAACGCTTCCGTCATCGGTTTCGTACTAGGCATCTCATTTTTTACAGTACGACGACGTGCAGTCATCGTTTCTCGCAATAACACACTGAGACGAGGTGGGGAGGGGCGGGCCGAGGTGGGGCGGGCCGGGCGGGGCGTGGCTACAGTGTTTGCAACACTCGCCCCGTGCAACATGCCCAGGATGCGGCGTGTAGCTGCACGAATCCCCGGCACCATCACCGCCATATCGCTGCGCCTGACAGTCGCCAGGAGATGAACCAGAAACTTTTTTTTCCTTTCTCACACTCCCTCTTCTCTTCCTTTTTTTTTTGTTGCTCTTGAAGCCTCCGAGAAAAATATGGCAGGCAGAGTAAATACTGTGAGCCAGGCAGGGCGGCGCGCAGCGGGGGGCGCAGAGCGGAGCGGCGTCATGGCGCTCGGAGGCGTGGCGCCGCGTGGCGGCCACATCTCACGTGTCGCCCGGGGGAGGCCGTCGCACTCACCCTCATATTTGCGGTGAAAATAGAACCGATATACCACTGCAAACCCTCGAATCCAGATTCTCACCCGTAAAGAGAAAGGGCACTTTTCTTTGCTATTTAGAGTCAGAAGTTCTTATCCTATAACTTTATTTAAGCAGTCCTCACTTGATTTGGCCGAGATCACAAAATTCTTTTTTATATGAAGCAAGAAAAATCTAGGGGAAACACAAATCCCTCAAGTAGTGTACACACGAGTATTTTGAGTAAAGGCGATTATTGCTGAGTATTGCCGAGTATTCGTGAGTATTGGCAAGTTTTGGCGAGTAATGTGCGAGTGCTGATGAGTATGAGCGAGTATTGGCGAGTAATGCCGAGTAGTATTGAGTTGGGCGCGAGTAATTTTCTTTGTGTACACACGAGTAACGAAGTGATGGACCCCTCGCAAAAATCAGTAGTGAAATGGAGAATTTTGGCTTTTATGCGAGTGCACACCCCCTCGCGGCGGTGGCAGCAGCGTGGCGAGGGACGGACAGCCGACGCAGCGAGAGTGTCTCTATCAATCTCTCTCACTCTGCATCCCAAAAGTACTCGTAGTGCTCGGCCTATCGAGCGCGGCTCGGCGGATAGCGCGAGTTTCACCCTAACTGTATTTGTATGTTTTTTTTTGCAAACGTTCGTGCAACACAAATTTATGCGAAAAACTGCATGAATTTGTACAGATGTATGTACAAAATCGTTCAAATCACCGCACAAATTTGTGTGAAAAATTTGATTGTTTACACTAATAAAAGCTTACAGTGATTTTCACTGTAAGCTACGGTGAACCCTGCAGCACTGTAACTTACGGTGAATTTTCACCGTAAGCTACGGTGAAATTCACTGTAAGCTACGGTGATGCACCTTGATTCACCGTAGCTTACAGTGACATTCACCGTAGCTTACGGTGAAAACTCACCGTAAGTTACAGTGCTGCAGGGTTCACCGTAGCTTACAGTGAAAATCACCGTAAGGTTTTAAGAGTGTAACATTGTACAAATAAAAGATACAAAGTTAGTGTGTTGCGACCTCTGGTTTGGGTGGTAGGACAGCGCGGCGGAGACGGCAGGGCAGATAGGCAGGCAGGCCAGTCTGAGGCCATCGCGATGCCCGCGCCGCTGTCCGATTGGGCCCGGCCCTGTAACGATCTGACCGTCTGACCGCGCCTGACCGGGCCTGGCCTGACCGCGCCGCGTCTCGGAATGGGCCCGCCGGGAAATGAAGAGCGCGGGAGAATTTAAATTCACGGTGCGCCGCCGTTTAGAGAGAGAGAGAGAGAGAGGGAGAGAGAGAGGAGGGGGGGGGGGGGCTGGCCAGATAAAAGGACGATGCAGTCGAGAATTTGTCGGTCTTTTATTGTAATTGCCTCCGCGCGCGCAGCAGCAGTAGCGGTGGTTGGTGGTCCGAGGTCCGCGCGGTGGTGGGGCCGGGGCGGCCGGGGCCGGGGCGGCCGGGGCCGGGGCGGCTGGGGCAGCCGTGGCCGTGGCCGGGGCCGGGGCCAGGACGGCCACGGGGCGGAGGCAGCGGCGGCGGGTCCGTACATACTTTTTGAGGACCCCGCTTATGGGGCAGGGCAGGCCCATCTCGTCCCTTCCCTTCCCGTCCCGCCCCGCTCGGCCGCCCACGCACTCTCACTATGTCCCCGGCTGCGCGGCGCGCACCGCAGAAAGGCAGTAGCTGGCCTGCTGCCGCCTGCTGCCACCGCCCTGCGAGTGCCCCGCTCTCCTGCTGGGAGGAAAGTGAAACATAAAAATGGGGGAGCGCCAGGGGAAGGGAGGAAGGCGAGGGAGAGAAGAAAAAAAAATAACAAGTATAAGTATGAGAAGCTGCTTGACCATACGCCAAGCAGCTATTGGCTGCAGATCATAAAGATGGGTGATAAAAAAAGACGAAAAGAGATAAAGAAAAATGGAGCGGAGCTAGGGGCGTTGCAAGAAGTGACCACACGCTCTGAAAGGAAGAGTGAAGATCGATAGACAGCAAGGCGGCGAGTGATCAAAATGTGTTTCTTTGTTCGTAGATTGAGTCACCTTTGCATTTGACGCTCGGTTTTAGATAGACTGTCAACGTGACAAGAGTGGCTGCTCTAAAAGAATAAGTCCAAAATTTTGTAATAGTTTTTTCACGACAGTAATTTGTGAAACATTTACTGTATGGTCTCATTTAGGGTAGATTTCGGAGGTTTTCGCTTCGAATTGAGCCCTACCTCGCATCTCAAAGGCAATGCACGCAAAGTCAGATACTTAGCTCTCAGACGCATGGTATTTTTTCGGCAGCCTTCACTGCGAACGCTGTGGCTACTTTTATTGCCAAATTTTTAGCATTCTGTTTTGAAAGCCAAATTTTGGTGTCTTTCTAAAAGAGCGCCAATTTTTGGATACTTTTAATGCAGAATTTTGGCGCCCCTTTAAAGAATGCCAATTATTGGCGTTGAAAAAGGCCAAAATTTGGCGTTCCTTTAGGAAGATGATAAAATTCAGCGTTCAAAAAAGGACACCAATATTTTGGCATCCAAAGTTGCCACAGCGTTTACAGTGTTATAAATGTTTGCTATCTCCCACGCTTCTCGCCCTCGCCTTTCGTCGATTCAAGGGGCTCGTCTCGCAGGAGGCGCCCTCTAAGACGCGGCGCGGCGGGGTGTAGCGGCGTGGCGGCGTGGGTGCTGCTCGGGGTGCGCGCGCCGCGCCACGGCCGGCCTCCGTCAAAGTGCCCAATATACCTTCCGCAGGCCCGCCGCTGACGCCCCGCCCCGCCCCGCCCCGCCCCGCCCCGCCCCGCCCCGCCCCGCTACCCGCCACGCGGCGGGCGCGTGCCGCGGATGGATCACTGGCTGCCGCCTCTGCTCTTTTTAGAGGAGGGAGCCGTTTTGTTTATGTGGGTGGAACGAGACCCCTTTGTGTTTTGGCAAAGGGCAAGAGGAGAGGAGAGGAGAGGAGAGGAGAGGAGAGGAGAGGAGAGGAGAGGAGAGGAGAGGAGAGGAGAGGAGAGGCGAGGCGAAGGGGGAAGGGGGCTCGTGTGCGGACGGGTCGACCGGCCGCGTCGGGCTTAACCCGGACGTGTATCAGCTTCAAATGAAAACACTGGGGTAGGGCGGGTGCGCTCTCGCCCCGCGCCTCGCCCGCTCTCGTTCACAACATGGTGGCTCTGAAGGAAAGCAGGGAAAAAGTCACTCGACCAAACGATCTTGTGCTCTGCCGTGCTCTGCTCAACCCACACTGTTAAAACCATGCGAAGCAATGCTTCGCAATTGCGAAGGAAATGCTTTGCAATTGCGAAGCATTTGGATGCTTTGTAATACAAAGCATTTGATTCGCAATTGCAAAGCATTTGCTTCGCAATTTACGAAGAAAGGGTGGGCGGTTCGAATGCTTACAAACTAGTTTGCTTGTAATACAAACAAATCCTTTGCAATTGTGAAGCATCCGATTCCTTTGCAACGATGCTTCGCAAGGCTATAACAGTGCGAGTCACTTTCGATGCCGGGGATCTGGGACCCAATCTTTATGTCATGTGTCAAACTATTAGACTGCACGTTTAAAATAATGCCTGCACTAATAAAAGCTTACAATTTTCACTGCACCGTAAAAACTTCGTCCAGGTTTCCAAGCAGGTTTGGAAAAACCAAGACGTTACAATGTATTTTCTCCATAAGAAATTTATGGCTATCTAGAAACCTGGACGAAGGTTCCACCGTGTGTAAGCTACGGTGAACCCTGCAGCACTGTAGCTTACGGTGAATTTTCACCGTAAGCTACGGTGGATGTCGCTGTAAGCTACGGTGAATCAGGGTGAATCACCGTTGCTTACAGTGACACACCGGAAAAACAAAGGTGCCAAGCAACGCCTTTCCTGGGGCACTAAACCTTTTGCAAAGGCACTAAATTTCTATGGAGAAGACGCAGCTAGTGAGCTAAAGGTACTAAGTCCTACCTTTAAAAGGCACTAACAAAATTTAGTGCCTTTCCTGGGGCACTAAATTTTGTAAGTGCCTCTTAAAGGTAGGACTTAGCAGCTTTGTTGTGAAAATTCACCGTAAGCTACAGTGCTGCAGGGTTCACCGTAGCTTACAGTGAAAATTACCGTAAGGTTTGAAGAGTGTGTTTTGTGAGGGAAAAGGAAGAAGGGAACTCCCATAAATCTAAAGCAATCTCCTCAAAACTTTAGGAGAATTCCCACATATTTTGAGGCGACTTCTTGTTTTTTTTTTTTTTTTGCGAGCATCAACGCTAGTGTCAGGTTGCGATCTCTATGAGGTCCTTCGCATCGCGTGTCGTCTATTCCTGCCCCCTTAGGGTCCACCGCGATCACACGCCCTCTCTTTTGCTCCAGTGACCGGCTCTAGAATAGACATGTGGGGGGGGGTGAATAGAGAGAAAGAAAGAAAGAAAAGAGAGAGAGAGAGAGAGAGAGAGAGAGAGAGAGAGAGAGAGAGAGAGAGAGAGAGAGAGAGAGAGAGAGGCGATAAAAAGCAGACGCCGCGACGGCACGAGAGGTCACTGCTCATTACCCGAGGCTTCCCGGAGGGGAGGCTGCTCAGGCCGCGTGCATGACCAGTAGCGCCGGTCAACACAGAATGATATTATTGCCTCCAGAAAAAATAAAATTACGTCTCGGGTCCCACAAGTATAGACTGTCTACGAGGGTGTTAGAAGCGGCATGACCGCCTCCTGGGTGTGGGCCCTCATAAAACATCTGACACTGCGAAAAGTAGTTTGCAGGTTGTACGGAACATTGTGAAAAATGAACTGTTAAAACCTTCCGAACAAACGTTGCAAAGAAATTGGAACAAGAATTGGAAGCTTCGCATTGCGAAGAAAAAGTTCGCATCACAAACAAAATAGTTCGCAACGCTTCGCAAGCTTACTAATTTTTTTCCGCTTTACGCTGCGAAGAAATACTTCGCACTGCGGAGCAGCCAAATACTTCGCAGCTTACAAACTATTTAGTTTGTAATACGAACATTTTCTTTGCAAGGTTTTAACAGTGTATCTTTGTAAATATTTTGAAAATTACGATTAACGAAATATGTTGTAAACTTTTGCTTGTGAATGAATCAAAGGGGGCTGACTCCCCTCGGCCGTGTACGGAGTACTATTATTATAGGTGTATTATGGGTATTATTGGTGTATTATATGTGTACTATAGGTGTATTATATGTGCGATACTGATGCCACATGCCCCTTACAAAACCGATTCGTTCCGAAAGCCGACGAGGACACTTCCATAATTTGCCTTCTGCCTCGGACAGTGCCTTTTTTTATTGCGGACTAGTCCGCGCCGTGTCCTGCTCCTGCCGAGTCCGTACCGGACTGGTCCGCATTTTGACCTTAGCCCGGCATCGTCTCCCGGACAGGCCCGAAAGCAACCCGAGTGTGTCCGGACAGCCCGGTCATAATCCTGACGCATTCGGACAGACCGATAGTAGTCCGCAAGGAATCGGGTCGTCCGAAGTTCGTTCCAGAATGCGCTTGCAAATCGGATACGCCGGGAACAGTCCGCACAGTGTGTTGTACCACACACACACACACACACACACACACACACACACACACACACACACACACTACCCCCCACGCCATCTCCCCCGGACAGAAAGTGTTGGACACTTTTCTGAAGGTTTTTTTATTCTACTTATGTTGTATTTCGTGTTTAGGCAATGCGCAGGTCGTTTCTTGAGCCCCAGTCCCCTTGATCCCCGCCCTACCTTGGGTTTTGTGGCCGGTGGACTGTCCGAAATCTTTCTGATTTTGTAACTTTTTTAAGTTTTCTGGAACAGTCCGATGCGTTGTGTTGGAACTGTCCGGCGGCCTACTACGGACTGTCCTTCGGACGTGGTTCGGACTCAATCTTTTTCATAAGGGGCGACAGAATAAACCACTAAACCAAGAAAGTTCTTCTAAATTTGACAAGAGCTATTTCGTTTTTCAATTAAGAGTCGAGAAAACTCTTGAAAAATCGATATTCAGAATCGCAGAGACCAACGACACTTATTGCAATCTTTTCCAGAAAGTGATATCGGCCCCTCGGTACGTCCATAACACACGCCTTGCCTTGGGAGAAAAGAGGAAGATAGCCCAGCCCATTGGGCATAGTTTTTGAGCGCATTTTAGGGAAAATGCTTTGCGCGGTTAGTCAAGCACACTGGGAAAGCTCATCTATTGCGAAAAATAGTGAGAAGGTAAATGTATTTTTCGGTATTATAGATTATAGGTATTATATGTATTACAGGTGTATTATGGGCCCGTGTACGGAGTATTATAAGAGTCAGCCCCCCTTGGAATGAATTTCAAGCCGATTTGTAATGCTGGTAATTTTACGATTTTCAATTGTAATTTTACAGCTACATTTCGTGGAAAATTTTAAATCTACACAGTGGAAAAAAATTATTCCAAGAATAAAATTAATTAAATTAAAATTCAAAACTGTAAAATCGCTAGAATTCGACAGAATTCATTGACGAGCAAGAATGGACTGTCGGACAGCATTTTTTTTTGCAAAAAAATATGTTTACAAAAGGTATTGTAAACGTACGGCAACATTTTTAACAGTAACAGGAGTCCGCCTGTAGGTAGGCAAAGGGGAGCATCTAGATCGGTCCTGAGAGGGTGGGGACAGAGTCTTGATTTTTTCTTCTAACCAGCTGACCGTAGCGCCTTTCGCCTACCCACCAGGCGTTTGTAAAAAGGGCTTCACGTGAACGAGGGAGAGGAGTGGGGAATCCTTTAAAAAAATCGCTCTTGGAAATGCAAGCAAAAAAAAAAAAAGCTAATGCGCTCGTGATGTGATGTGCGTGTGCAGCGTGGGAGCAAGTGGTGTCGCCTGGAGTCGGCGGGATTCAGACATCATGCTCACGTGCTCGTGTCGCGTCACATCCGGGGCTCTTTTAGCGACTTCCGCTGGTCTTGCGTTCATTTCCTTGCCCTGCCGCTTCCCTTTGCTCTTTGTCCCGCATTTTTTTCTAAGCCCCGCGCACTCTAAAAAGCTTACGATGAATTTCACTGTAAGCTACGGTCATCCCTGCAGCACTGTAGTTTACAGTGAATTTTCACCGTAAGCTACGGTGAATGTCACTGTAGGCTACAGTGAATCAGGGTGCATCACTGTACCTTACAGTGACATTCACCGTAGCTTACGGCGAAAATTCACCGTAAGCTACAGTGCTGCAGGGCTGGCCGTAGCTTACAGTGAAATTCACCGTAAGATTTTATTAGTGCGGCGTGTAGGTGGTGTCGCGGGTTCGAAGATCGATCTTCGATCGCGTCTTCGATGCATTTCTTTTCGTTTTCTTTTTGTTTAACATGTAATGAGCACATCCAGCCAGTTAAAATAGAACCAGAAACTTTTCTCCACGTCGGAATACTTGCAGCTCAATAGTCATTTTTGGAAACATTATACGAAATAAATTTTTCATTTTACTCTACACTTCCCCGTTAGCTTTTACTGAACCAGAGTAAATACTCTGGAAGTTAATTTTTATCTGCTCTTGAGACTTGATTTTTTACGAACATACGCGCCCCCGCGCCGCAACCTCAAAGACATACAGAGTCATTTATTTCTATCACCCGGTCCGGCCAGGCTGGGCGCTGAGGGGTGGGACGTCGCACGCACACAAGGGCGCGCGGGGCGGGGGCGGGCGCGGGGGTGGACCGCGGCGGCGCTAAGTAGGCGTGTCGGGGTGTCGGCAGGGGTTGGGCCCAGCGCAGAGGGGTGGGAGGTGGGGCGGGGTGCTGCTGCTGCTGCTGGCACTGAGGTGAGGTGTTAGGTGAGGGAGGAAGAGACAGTGCCAGCGCGAGCTGAGTGTTTCATTTTAACGCTGGAAATCTTTTGGTGCTTGAATGAATGCCCCTTCACTTGTCGGTTAGTGAATTATTTTCACAAATTTCTGCGTTAGGAAATCACCATTTGTATACTACTTGCAAGTAGCCGTAGCCATATTCATATCTTCAGGTGTGTGAATGGGCACGTTCACCTACAAGTGCACGTGTGGATACACACACACACACACACACACACACACACACACACACACACACACACGTGTGTGTCAAAGATTTCACTCACCTGAAAATGAGCGACAGAGGCATTCATTGATCTCCAATGTTCCTTATTTCATGGTGCAATATGTTTTGCGCACGTGACCATGGATGTTGCAAAATTATTTTCCTTGGTTAAAGAGAGATTTTCCTTGGTCCCACCACCACCACCATGACCACCACCACCACCTCCACCACCACCTCCACCACCACCACCACCACCATGACCACCACCACCACCTCCACCACTACACCACCACCACCACCACCACCACCACCACCACCACCACCACTACCACTACCACCACCACCGACCACCACCACCACCACCCACCACCACCACCACCACCGACCACCACCACCACCACCGACCACCACCACCACCACCACCACCACCACCACCACCACCACCACCACCACCACCACCACCACCCCTACCCTTTTTCCAACCACTAGCATTGCCGTGTTGGCAGCCAGAGCAGCGCGTGTAGCAGGCGAGAGGATAGGACGTCGTGACTTATGACACGAGTTGAGCGTGCCAAGCGGCAAGGCGCCGCCCGCCCCACCCCGCCCCGCCCCACCCCGCCCGGCAAAGCCAGAGGAGACAGACGAGAGCGTGGATAACTGCATTAGTGCCAGTGCATCGCCTCTTACCACTGCCGGCCCAGACCGGCGCGGCCCCGGGGCTTTGGAGTGCTAAAAAGTGTCGGCCGCAGCGACACCACTGTTAGTCAATTTAAGTTGAAACTCACACATTTTCCCTGGTAAAAAAATGACTAGTTCTGCACATCAATTGGTGTTTAGTTTCAAATGTGCAAAAACTAAAGACTTGCTGGAGTCGAGCTGATCTAAACGTCAACTGGTGTGCACTTGCTCTACACTTGTGGAGACGTGATCCACAGCACACGATGTGGTGTGCAGTTTTTCGAAGTAAACCATAGTAACCGTATGCCTAGGGTATGTGTCCAAGTGTGCACTTGTGTGCACGCTTTGAAACGTTTAGTAACTAGACATTACGCGATGTCCAAGGGTGGATCTAGCCCAGCTCGTAAGGGGGGGGGGGGGAGGGGGCACCGTCGTGTGGGTTGCATACTTGTTAGGGGTATGGGGCATACCGTGTTACACTGTGAGAAAAGAGTTCGCCAACTTACGAAAAATTTGTTTTTGATTACGTTAATTTACAACAAGTTTCATTATGATGAATTATAATCCCATGTTGTACCAGTACGAAATTTCTCTTAACGCAACGAAAAAAATTGTTTGGTTACGGCCGAGTGTTTTCCAGAAAATATTCTCGAGATTCCTCATAAGTTTATGTCATTTTAGTGCTGTGCGAATGGTTCGAAACCGAATCGAATCGAATCCGGGCCGCAGTGGGTAGATTGTTGTATGCATTAGTGGCGCATTATTGGCAATACTGTTATAGTAACCACTACACTGGAAAAACGTAGGTGCTAAGTCCTACCTTTAAACAGGGCACTGGGGTACCAAAGGCACTACAGTTTAGGTTTTTTTCGAAATATTTCCTTTTTATGGAATACAATTACATTCTAAGACCTATATTAGTAATCTACGCAAAATTCCGCGTCAAATGAGCCTAATTGTGATGGGGTTCTGTTCAAAAATAGCATGAATTGATTTTTGTACTTTTTTCTTGCTTTTCATTTGCTGACCGCTTATTAGAACCCCATCCGATGTAGGCTCATTTGACGCGGAATTCTGCGAAGAATTCGACTACACTGGAAGAACAAAGGTTCTAAGTCCTTCCTGAAGGCACTGACAAAATTTAGTGCCTTTGGAAAGGCACTAAGACTTAGAGCCCCAGGAAAGGCACTAAATTTTGTTAGTGCCTTTTAAAGGTAGGACTTAGCACCTTTAGCTCACTAGCTGCGTACACTCCATACAAATTTAGTGCTTTTGCAAAAGGCACTAAGATTTAGTGCCCCAGGAAAGGCACTAAGATTTAGTGCCCCAGGAAAGGCACTAAACTTAGCACTCGACCTTGCGCCCCAGGAAAGGCGTTGCTTACCACCTTTGTTTTTCCGGTGTATATATCCTAAAGTATAATTGAAAAATATTTTGAAAAAACTGAAAATTAACACTTTAGCACCCCTAAAACGGGTTGAGCACTCCTGGAAAGGTAGGACATCGCACCTTTCTTTTTCCAGTGTAAGCTGGTTGTTCTAATATCTTCTCGTGCTCTTGTATAATGTTGGTCAACATCCTGATTTATATTAAAGAGATTATTACGATTTCTAAGTAATTTTACAACTGCGAAAATTTTCCCCTAAAACCTACAACTGTTTCTTACAGTGGATCACTGCTTCAAATGTATTTCTTACGGCGACGACCTCCCTTGTCGTTCTCGGCCATGGCCATGATGCGTCATTAAGTCGTCAGCATCTCTGCTGTTGTACTTTGTTTACACTCCAGAGCGATTAGCTAATCGCTGATAACGCTGATAATTTATTTATTTTTCATCTGAACGACGTTCATTTTTTTTTCTAGTGTCGCCGTGTGCGAGGCACATTATCGTTTCCACGTATGCGCGCGCAGAAATTAACATAGGGATGCAGAGGGTGCGGGGATGCGGCTGCCGGCCCAAAGTGAAAGCTGAGAAAGTAAAAGTTAAAAGCAAAAGAGCCTCGCAACTCAGGGTCAGGAAGCTGACCGCAACAGCTTTAATCAGGTCGCGTGGCGGGGCGGGGCGGGGCGGGGCGGGGCGCGCGTCGGCTGCTGTCCGGCAGGAAGTGGACACCGGAACGCAGGACCGGACAGGCGGAAGCGGGCGGCCCGCCCCGCTCCCGTCCTCCTGCTAGGGGTCCTGCTGGCCAAACTCGGCCCGCACTACTCGCTGGTCGGGGTGATTTGTGGCTCCCGGCCTGCTGGTCCGCAGGGCTACAGGGCCCTGCAGGGCGCTTGGCATGTTTGCCCTGCTGGGCTCATATCGTGCCCAGCTGCCGTACCCAGCTACCAGCCAGTCCGGTGCCCGGACCGCAGGAGAATAATTGCAACGAAACAAAAATGGTTTGTTTCGACGATGTTTGATTCGAATATCCACGATGTAAATGCGTTTCCCCAAGTCCCAAGGAGCACATTTTCTTCATTCAATGCTGCATCAGGGTTAAACAGAACAGGTGCTGCTAGCTGCTAAAAAAAACTTTCACTTTTGCGTGTCTTTATTCACTGAAAATCAGGTGGTGAGACATATGACCAAATTACGGTGATACAAAAAGTCTCACCGGAAAAAGGTCATACACAAATGTATGACCGAATAAGGTCCGACATCAGCGAGGCTGGCCCTTGTTTTCCTTATAGAAGTACACCGTTTTTCGGTCTTACTTCGGAGTATCACCTTTTTTCAGTCATACATCGGAGTATCACTCTTTTTCAGTCATAGGTTGGAGTATCACCCCTTTTCGGTCAGACAGTATATCTCACCCCTTATATGGTAAGATGTCTGACCTTTTGATTTACAGTGAATTTTCACTGTCTTTTCTTCGAAAAAAACATTTCATCGATAAAAAGAATGGGAGGAAAAACAGTTTATCGACGACAAAATATTAATGGTCGGCTTAGCACACTTTCGTGTTCCCCGCATGTCACCCCGGAGCGCCCCTTTCTACACTTGTGCCCATCTCCCCGGCCACAGCGTGCGCGGCGGGACAAAAACCCATTAGACCAAACAAGATGACATTATTTTTTCGTCTCAGGCGATGGTGAAAAAAAAAATTGTGAGCGAGCAGGAGCAGACACTGGAGTGGGCGATGTAGCGAGACTGGCTCGGTGTACACACAGTATACACACTACCAGGATACGTCCTTTTTTTTATCTGTAGCTTACGTACGTTTTGGTGCGTGCGTAACTTACGTAAGATTTCTTAGATATTTATGAAGAAATTCTTACGTACTGACAGAAAAATTTTGCGCGTGAATACGTAAGACCTGTTTTACGTAAGCTACGCATGCATGCACAAACACGTGCGTAGTTATGTACAAATAGAACATAATACGAAATGAGTGTGTATTTCTCTCTCTCTCTCTCTCTCTCTCTCTCTCTCTCTCTCTCTCTCTCTCTCTCTCTCTCTCTCTCTCTCTCTCTCTCTCTCTCTCTCTCTCTCTCCTTCTCCCTCTCTCTCACCCCCACCCCCTTCTCGCTTTCTGATGACCCCTCCTGAATCGTATTCCGGGCACTACAGTATACGCACCATTTCCAAATTACAGCCATCACCGTCACGAGTTCCTCATGAAGCACGAGCGAAATGGCAAGCCGAGAGAGGGCAAGGGGTAGGGGGCGTGAAGGGGGTGCGGTTAGGGTTAGGCCCGAAGCAGCATTAGAGGAATAAAAATGGGGCCATCGTCCAGTCCTCTTCGCTTTCCTTAGTAAGGACCCAGCAGAGGGCAGAGGAGCTGCTGGGTGGAGCTGGCGACGCTTAGTCGCATCAGCTGCTGCTCTGTAAAAACGATATGACTGTTTATTTCTGTCGAGCGTTTAATCTCTCAATAACAATAATTATTTCAGCAGATCGATCGTGTTCCGATCACACGATAAAAATACAAACGGGGTCGCGGGTGGGCTGTGGGGTGGCCGTGCAGGGAGGGAGGCCCCTTCGCGGCGGGGCGGGGCGGGGCGGGGCGGGGCGGGGCGGGGCGGGGCGGGTGTTGCGAGGGGCGCCACTGGCGCCGCGCCCTCACGGCAGACTGCGCTGTTGTTGGTCAGCTGGTCGGCCTGGCCCGGCCGCAGTCATCATACGTTATAATGATATGTATCTCTCACTCGGATACTTTCTCTTCTCTCATTTTTTTTTCGCGGTTGGCGGCACTGTAATGCTTCCGGGAGGAAATGGTGCACCGGACGTGGCGTATCAGGTTGCATGTGAAGGGGCTGTTGGGCCGTGATGAAATGTTGCCGGACCCGGCGGGGCGGGGCGGGGCGGGGCGGGGCGGGGTGGGGCGGGGCGGGGTGCGGGGCGGGCCAGCCGCCAGCCCCCCAGGCCCAGGCCCCAAACCTCTAATGAACTGCGAGTCTTTTCTGCCTCCGTCTCGCGCCTTTTTACTCGGACAGACTTAGCAGCTCAGCACAACACTGTGGCCAAGGATATGACCCTCTGAGTTCCGAATTTTAAGACGTGCAACGAATACAGTTAATTTTTTTGATGTCAAGCTCGCCACTAAATCAAAAGTATCAAACGTACACGGATGCTTTAGTTATAAGAATCCCAAATCATTTCGCGTGGGGATTCAATAAGTGTTGGGCTGATAATGTTGGCCACCAACCGGAATGTCCAATCAGTGTTGCAGAGCCTTTTACCGCTACAAATGAAGGGGAAAAAACGCGCCTGCAGGTAGGCAACCCGCAACCATTGCTCATCGCCATAGGTCGGGGCTAGATATGCCTCTTCACACTGCCCCCTCCAGCCCCTGCCCCGCCCCGTACCACGCCCCACGTCGATCGGCACCCCCGCTGGGCAGGCGCGGATAAAGGGGGGGGGGGTATATTCCCCTGCCCCTGAGTACTAGGTAGGCCGCCTGAAACGTAGGCAAAATGCATTACTTAGACCCCTTTGAACAATGCTGGATCCGCGCCTCCCGCCACACGGCATGGTGCCCTCTCCTAGCTACTCGCCACAGGCCCCCGCAGCACAGGGCCGCGGGCCAGGCGGGGCCGGGCGGGGCCGGGCGGGGCCGGGCCCGCGCTAGCTCTCACTCTTAACGCCTGATTTCACAGACGTGGCGCGGAGCGGCGCGGTGCCGGAGTGGAGCCCGGGGGGAGGAAGAGCACCCTCTACGCGTCATCGGGCCCAGCGGCCTCAGCCTCCATCGCTCATTGCGTTTCGCGGCCCGTTACGCGTTAGCGTTGGGGCCCGGCCCAGTCCGGCTCACATCATTTAATGGGACACAGTGGATGGCATGGGGACAAAAGTTTGCGACACGGTCTGAAATGATAAAAATAATGCTGCGAGACGGCGGCCAGCGGGCGGCGGTGGGGCTGAAGAGAATCAAGACGGGCAATGCAGCACTGTAGGCTACGGTGAATATCACTGTGGGGGAACGTTGGTGCACCCGAGTGCACCGTGCTGGTTAACTATTTGTTAGAGTAATATGTTCACTGTAGCTTACGGGGAATGCACTGGAAACACAAAGGTGTGACTTATTAACTCCTTTTACAAGTGTCGGAGGCGTTTGGTTCGAGGGGGCCACCACACTCTTAAATCCTTACAAAGCAACGTCCACCCCTGGCGGCTGAGGTAGGCCGACCCGCCGGACACGCAGGAAAAGCGATTGCCTACCCGCTAGGCGCTAGGTGCCCCAGGCTGCGCGGCTCGCTGTCTGTAGGGTTTACTACTTTGCCGCAGTAGTGCCGACACTGGAAACACAAAGGTGTGACTTATTAACTCCCTTTACAAGTGTCGGAGGCGTTTGGTTCGAGGGGGCCACCACATTCTTAAATCCTTACAAAGCAACGTCCACCCCTGGCGGCTGAGGAGGGCCGACCCGCCGAACACGCGCGGGAAAGCGGTTGCCTACCCGCTAGGCGCTAGGTGCCCCAGGCTGCGCGGCTCGCTGTCTGTAGGGTTTACTAACTTGCCGCAGTAGTGCCGACGGTTGTATAGTCTGTTTTTCCTGCCCTCAGTATGATTTCGATGAGCCGTAACGATGTGGGAAGGAAAAAGTTGGATTTTTGGAGTTTTCGCATTTTGTCAGTTTTGTAAGCGCTACCCTATGGCGATCCAGGGTCGTGAAACTCCAAATGAGGGTAGCATATGTTAGTTTGGTCCTTTTCCTTCCATTTGGGGTAGCGAGCGCCCCCGAAAAAAAATTCGATCCCAAAAACCCCAAGATTTGGGTATTTCTCTGCAAATTGTGAAATAAACCAAAACCGGCTTCAAAACTTCATCCAATCGTAAAACTAACGCCAGGTTCGGATTCCCCGTGTCGTTTTACACTGGGAAACACCTGGGCTTACACCAAAACTTGGCACGGTTAAGATTTTTGGGCATTATTCATTTTCACCTCAAAACAAGCAAAAAGTAAGCTTCAAAACTGAAAAAAATTGCCAAACCCCGTAGCTGCGCTAATATTTGGTTTGGTTAGCAAGGGGTATGGTAGGAACCCCTGGTAAAAATTTCAGCCAAATCAAAATTTATGACTGTTGTCGACCGCTTTTCTTAAATAAATCTGCTCTACACTGGAAAAACAAAGGTGCGACCTAATGCCTTTAAAAGGTGCTATTCTCTAGTGCCTTTAGAAAGGCGCGAATGTGTCCAAATGCACTAAAATATAGCACCTTTCGGTCAAATTCGTGCCTCTGTAGGGGTTCTGTTTGAATAATGCCTTGGTAGAGGCACTATTACGAGTACCCAGACTAAAATTACCATGGAGGTGGCCATGGCCACAAGCTCGGCATGGCCACTCATGGCGCTCCATGGCCGCAGGCCATGGCCAAATCCCCATGGGCATTCACGGCCATGGCAAGCTCGGTCTGGTTACCGAAAATGGCCACTGTAAGCTGACACCGTCTTCGAAAAAGCTATGTTTACCATGGCCAATGAGGCAGCCATGGCAAATGTCCTGGTGGCCATGGTATAACCTGTTAAATTTTGCAAAGTTTAAGTTTTCTTCCTAACGAGTTTAATTTACTGTAGTAACAGTCCTAAAC
Organism: Frankliniella intonsa; assembly: GCA_033675135.1. Lineage (NCBI taxonomy): Eukaryota > Metazoa > Arthropoda > Insecta > Thysanoptera > Thripidae > Frankliniella > Frankliniella intonsa. The sequence goes on from CM066259.1 coordinate 184,225, forward strand.
GAGTACCGTTTAAGGGTGTCTTGAGCGAGTTGCGGATCCAAATCTGGTGTCAGTTTTGTCCTTAGCTCAAGCCGTTAAGCTGCTGCAGCGTTAAGATGCCAGAAAAAATATCACGGATTTTAATTATTTTAAAATGGCCTTACTAAAATATCAAAGAAGCTTCCTGCACCAAATTTTTTGAAATTCCAAAATTGTAGATTTTAGAAAGTGTATTTTGAAATTACATGGCCAGTAAGGCCATGGCCAACAACATTATCGTACTTGATGGCCAGGAAGCCATGGCGCGTAACCAGCGTAAGTGTTTCGCGAGATATGCGAAGCCACGCGAGACAAGGCCATGGATATATTTACCCAGTAGTGGTCGAAACAAGGCCATGGTTAAGATATTCTACCATGGCAAATGCCTTAAAAGGTGGCCATGGCAATGTCAGTGCCTTTAGAAAGGCGCAAATGGTTAAGTGCGACTCGTGTCCATGGTAAGTCTTCGAACGTGGCCATGCCGTCCATGGTAATTTTAGTCTGGGTAGCACCCCTAAAAGGGTGTTATGTCCTACCTTTGTTTTTCTAGTGTAAGTCTTGCCGAGTGTTCCGTTACCACATAAAACGGATTCCTTCGTTGTCCATGTGAGATTGGGGGCAGGATTTTTTACAGTGCATGGTGTGACGTAAATTACGGCCACATTACGTGGTGTATCCCACCAATTGACGTGATGCACGTCGTCACGTTAGTTTTCCCAGTGTACCGGGTGTTTCTTTGAATGCGTAACAGTGTTGCGGGCTTGCCTAGCGCATTCACCCGCGTAAGGCGCCATGGCCCCTGCAGCGCTTACGAGTATGCAATCCCGCAACACTTACGCATTCAAAGAAACACCCGGCACTGCTGCAGCGCGCCTGTGTTATTCGGGGTAGGCAACCCGATTATCAGCTGTGTCACAATGTGGCCTATGCTGCGGCCGCAGGCTCACGCTGACAGCTCCCTGCCCCGTCCCGCAGGGAATGTGCGCGAGATGGCCGCCACGTCTAGAGGGGGCGAGTTAAGAGGAATTAGAACCCTATTCGCTGCCAATTCCGTACTGTACGTCTTTCCGATGAAAAGCATCCTCTTGAGCGCCATTAAATTCAGTTACAACGTCGAGGCAGGCCCCCCCCCCCCCCCCCCGACTCCACGGCTCCTCGAGTAGCCCCCTCCTCACACACACACACACTCATGTACCTTCGCACTCACACACACGCTCACACACACTCTCACATACGCTCACATACACACGCACACACACTCACATACACTCTCACATACGCTCCACACTCACACACACGCTCACATACACTCTCACATACGCTCCACACTCACGCACCCGCTCACATACACTCTCACATACGCTCCACACTCACGCACCCTCTCACATACACTCTCACATACGCTCCACACTCACACACACGCTCACATACACTCTCACATACGCTCACATACAGTCGCACACACGCTGACATACACGGCGAGCAGCGAAGGAGGGCCACCACCCTTTTCAAGTAACTGGGTGATTTACTGAGGGAAGGCGCTCCTCCGCTCCCGGGCCGCCGGGCCGGGCGGCTCGTGACCGCAGGGATGTGGCGGGGCGGGAGGCAAGAAGTCGAACCGCCTTTCAGCTAAATCAATCCGCCATTTTGAATCAGCTCCCTTGCTGCTCGGTGTCCGCGCCCCGCCCCGCCCCGCCCCGCCCCGCCCCGCCCCGCCCCGCCCCGCCCTGCGCTACGTCTCCGCCGCCGCCGACGTCGGATTCGGCTTGTGCTTTTAACGGGAATTGCTCTGAATTAATATGTATAAGGGGGAATACCAATAGCCGGGGCTCCTGGGCCGATGGCAAACACACAGCGCGGAGGTGCGGGGCGGGAGGGGAAGGAAGAAAAGAAAAGTCTAAAACGGGCCGCGCAAGTGGTAAGACAAGGACGGGGCATTAAAGTAAATAAAAATAAAGTAGCGGCGAAGGGAAGCAAACAAGCGCGGAGTGAGGGCCCCCTCTTCCCTTCTCCCCGCCTCCACCGCGCTACGCCCCACTCCCCCCACTCCCGCTCCTCCCCGCAGCCCTCCCGGGGCAAAAGCAAAGGGGCGCAGGGCAGCGCCGGTCCTTGTTGCGGGAGGTGGTATAAGGGAGGGTTAGGGAGGGGGGTGGAGAGTTTGCTGCGCTGGTTTTAAGAAAAGCAAAGAGAAAAGGGGTTGAGCGGGGGCAGCAAAATAAGAGAGCGGGGAGTCAATCCTGGAGCAGTGCGAGGAGACGCTGCCGAGCAGGGGCGGCACGGGCGGCACCGGAAAAACAAAGGTAAGACTTAATGACTTTTATAGAGAGCGTTAAATTTAAATGCCTTTGGGAAGGCACGAAAATGTTCAAGCACTGGTAAAACCAAATCGTACGTGTACGCCTTTTTCAAGCGTACACTGTTAAAAAAGAGACTCGGTAATTCACGAAGTTTTCGTTGTGAAAAAAATTGCCAGAGCTCTTCGTGAATTTTTGGTTGAAATCACAACTCTTCTTTGTTTTCAAAAAATAATTAATTTTAGAAGTCTTACAACTCGTCTAACAAATGAACATAGCAAAATACTCGATTTTTGACTACAAAGAAGTGTTGGGATTTCACATTTGCTCCGTATCGAGCAAGTGCTGTAAAATCACAACATATTTTTAACAGTCTACAATAAGGGAGGGTGGGGCTATTCCGGACGTATTTTTTTTCGTTTCGCTCTGTAGGCTTCTGGTAAACCAAATGTGTACATGTATTCATTATTTACTGCGTACTTACAGGTATTCAGTAAATAATGAATACATGGCCATGTATGCAGTAAATAGTGTGTACATGCCAAGGTACACACTAATTTGCTAAATACCTTGGCATGTACACACGTAGTTTCTGTGTTATTTTTCGGCCGGGGTCCGTTCATTTTCAGTGTTTGGTAAATTTGTCGGTCTATCTGTGTTATTTTTCGGCCGGGGTCTGAGGTGAGGACGAGAGCCAGCGGGATGGGACAGCGAGGGTCTCAGGTTCTTCATCATGGCGCCCGGCCCGGCCCGAGGCCCGGCCCCTCTGCGGCGCTCCTTTGGTCGCGGCCGCGCCGCACCGCGCGCTCCTCCGCGGTGATCCCCGCGGACCCGACAGGCATCCCCGAGCAGGTCCCGCTCCCTCGAGCAAGCGAGAGAGCGAGACAGGAAAGAGAGACCAAAGACGTCAAAAAAAAAAAGCCAATGAAGAAACCGCCTCAGAGAGATAGAGTGAGAGAGAGAGAGAGAGAGAGAGAGAGAGAGAGAGAGAGAGAGAGAGAGAGAGAGAGAGAGAGAGAGAGAGACTGGCCGCAGAGGGCGGACGGGACGGGGGTGGCGTCAGATTGACTCATTTCCGTTTAAATTACGTCTTCCATCCCGCAGAAATCGACACGGACAGACGTGCCCGGCCTCAAGGCGCCGCCGTGGCCGCATGACGCCACACCATGGCGCCTCAAAGCGCCCCAAGAGTCGCCGGATCAAGGCAACACGGCACGTCACGACGGGGCGGGGCGGGGCGGGGCGGGGCGGGGCGGGGGGGGGCGGGGCGGGGCGGGGCGGGGCGGGGCGGGGCGGGGCAGGGCAGGGCGGGGCGAGGGGTGGGGCGGGGCGGGGCGGGGCGGGGCGGGGCGGGGCGGGGCGGGGCGGGGGCGGGGCGGGGCGGGGCGGGGTAGGGTGGGGCGGTGTTGGATGTGTTGGATGGAAGAGGAATGGAGTCCGGTGGTTGCCTTTGGTGAAGGTTTATTGCGGACTCGTTACGCTTTACGCGGAGTACACGGTAACCGCGCGTCTGTCCCAGACGGCGGGTGGTTCGAGACTGATGAGTATTTGCCAGCGCGTCCGCGATGGGCGCACCGCGCGAGTCTCACTGACCGAGTTAGTATTGCTGATCAAGCTAAACAGTGGACTCGCGCGCGCGACGCATCGCGTCCGCGCTGCAAGAGTAAGGTACACCTTACATGACACACCTTTTAAAAAAATGCGTCCTCGCATAACATTACAATCATTACAGCAATTAAGTAATTGATATCTGCAAAGTTTTTTGCTGTTCCTTTTTTTTTCTTTCTTTTTGACTTTTACATTATTTTTTTTCTTTTTGACTTTTACTATTTTTTTTTTTTATCTAAACCTAATTATACATAAGGATTTCCTAATTCTACACTTACATAGAACTTAAAATTTAAAGAGCTCTGATTAAAACCTAAGGGCTTACAAAGGTAAACTTATACAACTTAAACTTAAGGGGAGGGGGGGGGGGTGCATGCCTAACTTAAACTAAAGAAGCTTCTAGGGCTGTATTTTTTTGTTTTGTTTTTGTTGTACCCTTTCCATACAATAGCAGGGAGGCCAAACAAAAATACAGAAAAAAAAAATGTCCTGTGGTCGCGCTTATTTTAACCGGGTTAACCCATCCTTTTTTTTTTTGGACATCAGAGCGGGCCATAATGCCACAAGCTCGTGCCTGCACTTCGTTCAAAAAACGGAGGCGAATTAAACCCCTATGCACGTCGGAAAGAAATAAAAGAACCCAAAAATGAAATTTTGGGACGTGAGTTGGGCGCACTTGACGTGGGGGAGGTTAAAAAGTTTAAAAACCTAGGGTACCTGTCGAGATGTGATACGTGGCGCCAGAAAAGGACGTATGAAATAGGCCTTTCACAGGAGAACCGCAGGATGCGTGACGTCGCTGCATTTGTTACTCAATGTGATTTTTAACACGCTTTAGCTCAATTTTGATTATTTTGACACGCGTGGAGCTTTTCAGATTGACTCACGATTTGATGAAATTTACACACGTGTTTTTTTTTTAAAGAAAACAGAGAGGCTGCCTGGAAATTCAGTGACTAGGGGGATGAGGATCTAAACGAGGAATTTTGCCAACAGGGACGGCAATGCTAGGGTGACTGACCAACCACGTGCTGCCACCACGTGGAAGGCGGGATCTTCTAACACTGCCAGGACAATCATTTTGGGGCTCAGCAATTCATATGCATGTTAAGCATGTGAGTTGCGAGTCTTTTAGAACATGAAAATATCGGATAAAAGAGGAAAAAGTTTTCTCGCACGAGTTCGATTTGCAATTTTGTGGGGATGGAGTGAAGAGTCTTGGCTATTTCAACCACATCTTCTCCGTAAAAGGGGGTGAGAGCGTGACAAATCTTTTGGTTCAGGCTAACAATCGCTCTGAGTTTACGTTTAGTTATGTTTTTAAAAGCATCGTCAGCGCTCGTTGTACTTGCCCAGATTGCAAAGTCTCTAAGAGACATCTTTTTGCTGAGTTGTAATTTTGAACGATCGCTGAGGTCATAACTTGTTTTACTGTATAAGTCACTGAATCTTTCACTGGATAAGGCACTTCCGATTTCACTGAATTTGGAGCCGCTGCGCTGACCGTCACAGGGGGTAAGGGGGTGTCCTGTGGCGTGAACTGCAGCAAAGCAGCTGCTCTCTGGATGACGCGAGGCGCTGGGTAGGGCCGCTGCGTCGTCGTCGTCGTCGGTTGAAGTCTCTCCGTTGCTAGAGGGGCATCCCCCTCCAGGGCCGCGCCGCCGCCGCCGGGGTAGGCTCTTCATCCCGGGTGAAATGCTGGGCTGGACCAGTACCGACGGGAGCGCGCTAGGCACGCTGCCGTGGTAGAGCTGAGTTGGCGCGCCTGACGCCTTCCAATCTGCAGCTCCCGGACACCAGCCGCCCCTCGCGATGCGACTTGGGCTGGCGCCGTCTGGATTTCCCTCGTTGTTTGGTTGAAGATGCTTGTTCGTTTCCGGGCTGACACTTGCCTCCCAGCTTAAACGGCCGAAGCCGCTGCAAGGGCTAGGAGATGCCAGGTCGGCGGTGGCGCTGGGGGCTGGGGCTGCTGCTGAGGCCGGGGCGTTTTGAGCCGGCGTCAGCGTTACGAGGGCTGGCCCGCGGGCGCCCTGGTGTAGCGCGCTGGCAGCCCATGATGACGTCACATGAAGTAGGTCGTCCATCTGGTAGTCATATTCGGGAGTTTTTCTCAAACGTGTTTCTTGATGCTGCGACGTCTCCGGGCTGTCACTTGCTTTCCGGCTTACGCAGTCGAAGCTGCTGCATGGGCTTAGTGCAACCGCTGGAGATGGCAGGTGTGCGGTGGCACCCGGGGCCGGGGCCTGGGCGTTGTCTGCCGGCGTCAGCGTTTTGAGGGCTGGCCGGCGGGCGCGCCTATGTGGCGCGGTGGCCGCCCGTGGTGACGACGCGTGGCTTGCGCCGTCCATATGGCAGTCTTCTTCAGTAATCTTGAAACTTGGTTTGAGGTTATCGTCGGTGCTTACCGATACCGCAATTGGAAGGTGGTGGTTGGATTCCCTTCCGTAGTGCTCGGTGTGCTCGCTCTCGGTGGTCACTGTAAACTTCTTGCCGTAGAGGTGCGCTGCGGCCTGGAGCGCGACGGTCCAGCTGCACGTGCCAGCCATAGCCCTTCCGCACTTGTCGCGGCTTGAGTCTCACCGTTTGGGAGTTCTCTCCACGCCGGGAACAGGACGGGCCAGTTCTCTTTGAGGTACGCAGCCAGGCTCTTGCGCAGGAGGCGGTGGTGCCTGTCGCTCCCGAAGATGGCCTTGCTGAGGGTCTTGTAAACCATGATGCTTGCACTGTTTCGACGAAGTTCTTGATGATGGTGGTTCTTACTTTTGCGACGAAGTTCTTGATGTCGGTGGTTCTCACTTTTGCGACGAAGTTCTTGATGTCGGTGGTTCTCACTTTTGCGACGAAGTTCTTGATGTCGGTGGTTCTCAGGCGGGAAACGGATTCTTTAAAGGCCGATTCACCATGTTGGATGGAAGATGAATGGAGTCCGGTGGTTGCCTTTGGTGAAGGTTTATTGCGGACTCGTTACGCTTTACGCGGAGTACACGGTAACCGCGCGTCTGTCCCAGACGGCGGGTGGTTCGAGACTGATGAGTATTTGCCAGCGCGTCCGCGATGGGCGCACCGCGCGAGTCTCACTGACCGAGTTAGTATTGCTGATCAAGCTAAACAGTGGACTCGCGCGCGACGCATCGCGTCCGCGCTACAAATGGTACACCTTACAGCGGGGCGGGGCGGGGCGGGGCGGGGCGGGGCGGGGCGGGGCGGGGCGGGGCGGGGTAGGGTGGGGCGGGGTGGGGCGGGGCGGGGCGGGGCGGGGCGGGGCGGGGGGCGGTCGTGCGGCCGAGAGGACGAGCACGGCCGCGTGTGTTTACTGCTCTGTGAAACATTCACCGGAAAAACAAAGGTGCTAAGCAACGCCTTTCCTGGGGCGCTAAAATCGAGTTCTAAGTTTAGTGCCTTTCCTGGGGCACTAAATCTTAGTGCCTTTGCAAAGGCACTAAATTTGTATGGAGTATACGCAGCTGGTCAGCTAAAGGTGCTAAGTCCTACCTTTAAAAGGCACTAACAAAATTTAGTGCCTTTCCTGGGGCACTAAATCTTAGTGCCTTTCCTGGGGCACTAAATCTTAGTGCCTTTCCTGGGGCACTAAATCTTAGTGCCTTTCCTGGGGCACTAAATCTTAGTGCCTTTCCAAAGGCACTAAATGTTGTTAGTGCCTTTTAAAGGTAGGACTTAGCATCTTTGTTTTTCCAGTGTTGACATGGGACAGCAGCGCAAATTTTGGTATCCAGGACTAGATTAGAAGTGCCGGGCCGGGTACCCCCGGGCCTGCCCCGAGGGCCTGCCCTCCAGAAGTGGTGGGGATAACATGCGCGCAGAAATCGGCTCCCAAAAAGCGGGAGACGACTGTATACGACGTACCGTGACCGTGTCCCCTGGTGAAGAAGAAACGAATAGAAGCGAACGCCGCAGTCAGAAGTCCCGGACACACAACGAGACGGGCGCCAGGGCCACGAATTTCGGGAGCCAGAGTGCACTGTAAACGCTGTGGCAACTTTTGATGCCAAAATAGTGGCGTCCTTTTTTGAACGCCTAATATTGGTATCCTTCTAGGAATGCCAGTTTTTGGCCCCTTTTAACGCCAAAAATTCGCGTTCTTTAAAAGGAGGCCGAAATTTGGCATTAGCCAAGAATTGGTATTCCTTAGAAAGTGGCCAAAATTTGGCCAAGCTACAAATTTTCTAAAAACGGGGAAAGATACGTAATTGATTGATCTGTCGTCACCCGTTTTCAAAAAAATTATACCTGGAACCTTCGATTTATACAAGTGCTTCAAAGTTGCCTCTGCGCCTCCCGGCCGGAAAGCATTTGAGTCTTTCTTAACACGCTCCCGCAGACTACGTGGTTCTCAGCGACGCTCCGCAACACTGAGTCTTTCTTAACAGCGTTCCGACGGCTACGTCGTTCTCACTCTTAAAACCTTACGGTGATTTTCACTGTAAGCTACGGTGAACCCTGCAGCACTGTAGCTTACGGTGAATTTTCACCGTAAGCTACGGTGAATGTCACTGTAAGCTACGGTAAATCAAGGTGCGTCACCGTAGCTTACAGTGATATTCACCGTAGCTTACGGTGAAAATTCACCGTAAGTTACAGTGCTGCAGGGTTCACCGTAGCTTACAGTGAAAATCACTGTAAGCTTTTATTAGTGCTCAACAACTAGCGCGCGGCTGAGTCTTTCTTCACGGAAGGTATCGATCGGCGTCTACCTTGGATGATGTCCAGGACGTCGAGTACCGTCGAAGCTCCGAATTTTGCCGTCTACACTCCCGCGCACTGCAAACCTTCGAATCCAGATTCTCGCCCAAAGAGGGAAAGGACACTTTTCCTTGCTTATTTAGGGTGAGAATTTTAAACCTCACTCTACCAGGTGTCCCAGAGAACACAGGGCAGTCAGTTGGGTTGCCTACGCACTGGCCGCAGGCGCTCTCGGGCGAGGAGGTAGTGAGTGCGGTGGTAGGAGGCACCCGGCCGCTAGAGTCTCAGAAGAGAGGAGTAGTGTGACGGCCACCCGAGCAAGACTGGGGGGCGTAGGCGCTAGGGTGGTCCTGGAGCGCACCCCACGGAGCCGCGACGTGCACCTCGCTAGAAGCGAGGGTACTCCGCGAGGTCGCGCATCCCCCGCGGGCCACCCCGCGATGCGCGGCTCATCCGTGGGGGATGCACGACCTCGCGGAGGACTCGCGCCTCTCGCGGGGGCAGGTCGCGCATCCCCCGCGGAGGACCCGCGACGCCGCGAGGGGCACGTCGCGGCTATGATAGGGGTGCGCTCCAGGACCACCCTAGCTCCTACGCCCCCCAGTCTTGCTCGGGTGGCCGTCACACTACTCCCTTCTTCAGAGACTCTAGCGGCCGGATGCCTCCGAACACCGCACCCACTCCCCCCTCGCCCTAGAGCGCCTGCGGCCAGTGCGTAGGCAACCCAACTGACTGCCCTGTGTTCTCTGGGACACCCGGTATTTGAGCGAGATATTCTTTTAGCCTCGCTCTATATGAGTAAGGATTTCTTAGCCTCACTTTATTCAAGCAATAATTCTCACTTTATTCGGGCGAGATCACAAAATTCTTTCTCGAATAGAGTGAGGAAAAAAATTCTTACTGTCCAGAGAGTAATAAAATTACCCTCATATTCTTGCCCGTGTAGGAGCGAGAATCAGGATTCGTTCGTTTTCAGTGAATGGGCTTTTTTGGGTGTAGCTTACAGTGAAATTCACCGTAAACTTTTTAAAGTGAACGGCTTTCTTTTCCTATGTCTCGCCTCTTTTAAGCTGATATACGTTCATTAAGTAGTCTGACGCGAAGGCAGGAGTAGGAGGGGGGGGGGGATGCCACCGGCAGAAAGGAATGCAAATGTAAAAGAAAGTCCGTGAATCACTTTCGTTCCACAGTAATGCGCGTGTCTCTCTCTCTCTCTCTCTCTCGCTCTCTCTCTCTCTCACTCTCTCTCTCTCTCTCTCTCACTCTCTCTCTCTCTGCCAAAGGGTCGTCTACTGCCTTTAGCCGTGTACGAAAGAATATTGGCATTCTTAGTAATATCAGAGTTGTAGAGCGGTGGTTGACGCGGGACAGCTTAAACCCCGTCTACATCACTTTTCATCACCCAATCTATTTTCAGTTTTAGTCATTTGTAAGTCATTTTTAGTCAGTTTCAGTCAATTTTAATCATTTGTAGTCACTTTTCGTCATTTTAAGTCAATTTTCGTCATTTTTTGTCAATTTTAAGTAATTAAGTAAGGTTGTTTTTGTCCTTCTCAGTCAATTTAAGTCATTTTTTAGTCATTGACTTATTTTTAATCTTTAGTCATGTACACGAAAAATCGAAGTGAAGGACCCCTCGTATCATACCCGGAGACTGACCGGGCGCAGCCCGGCCGGAAGGATGAGCGCTACCGAGTGGACCGCACAAGGGTTGGGGGGTGCACTGTTAAACCAAATTGTCATGTGACGATAAATATTGCTACGAATATTTCGTCACAAGAGTTGAAATGAAACAGTCGTCATCTGACGTACATTTCGTCACTGTACATGAATCTTTGGTCACATGACATGAATCTTTCGTCACATGTCATGAATCTTTCGTCATATGACATGGATCTTTCGTCACACTGTGATGAACCATTATTTCTCATGTGACGAACCTTTCAAAAGTAAAATTTAGCAATGACTTTGTCGTAATGTGACGACTTAGAATTTTACAGTGTAGGCAACCCACAGCTCATCGCCCCTCCCGTCATCCGAACTTAACACCGCCCCTGTCGTGAGCTACCTTAGGATCATTCGCTACAACCCGTTTGCCTACTTCTAATTTTGAATGAAAATTGGTGCAATTCCCTTGAAAAATAAAAAATCCATTTTATTTCGGACGAGTTAGCACTAGAACGACTTGGGTTCGGGGCGGTTCGGGGCGAAATGCATGGGGCCACTTGGTACGGGGGCGAGTTAGCTGGGGCGAGCTGTACTAGATCCGTGTTATACTAGAACGACTTGGGTTCGGGGCGAAATGCATGGGGCGACTTGGTACTGCGGCGAGTTAGCTGGGGCGAGCTGTACTAGATCCGTGTTATATCAGTCCCGTGTACGAACCAAGGAATATCAGAGTTGTCGACCCTTCGGGCCCTGCGCAGTAGAGTCGCGGGGCGGGTCCAGGCCATCCCTGCACCCCAAGAGCCTTATGGCGCCCCCACACAACGGGAAAAAATAATGTAACATGCGTCACACTTGGAAGTGTGACGCCAAGAGAGTGGAGAGGTCTCATCACTGTTAAAAAATACCACGGTAAATAAATGCCTACGGTGCGCGCCGTTAATTTGTTACACTGTCAAAAATTACAACGAGAATTTGAACGGGATGGCCCGGTAATTTTTTAGCCAGTCTGAACAGTTTTTTAATTCACGGGATGACCGTACCAGAAAAGTGCGGACCTTCCCGTACATTCAAGTTACGGACCGTTCCGTACACCAAAATCCCGTATTTTGGGTTTTACAACTCCCAGAGCACTTTTGATGGAAACTGGTTGTTGGACACTTTGAATAAGCTGGTACGGAAACGCCCGTAATTTTCTACTACGGTTTATCCCGTATTTTAAAGGTACGGACGGCTCCGTAAAAAAAAATAAAAATTACGGTGCATTCCGAAGTCACTTTCGTAATACGCTACGGGATTTTAAACAGTGAACCTGGTCCTGAACCGTAATTTTTGACTACGGTCTGAATCTTACGGTACGCTCCGTAGCCGGCAAATATGTTAGGGAAGTTCAATGTAGAACATTCCATACGCAATGAAGTACAGTCCACACCGTAAGGTTACGTTACGGTCAGACCGTACACGAAATTTACGGTACGGACCGTAGGCATACCGTAACGCCCTACGGTATATTTAACAGTGATCACATGTGACCGTAGTTTGGGTCACGTTTGGGATGTGCGACCTCCTATGAGTAATGCTGTATACCCTAGATCTGGCGACGCATCACAAAGTGTGCACACTAAACCCTTATGCACTTTGTTGTGCATAAGCCTTGCAGGATTTTAAGCAACCACAACTATGCAGAATTTTTTTCTGCATAACTATGCTTAGCTCTCCCTGTGATACACAAATTTGTGCATAATTATGCACAATGTGTGCATAGCTATGCATAAAATTTTATGCTTAACTATGGTTGTTTATAATCGTGCATAGCTATGAAAAAATACGATTTCACGAAATCCTGGTAGGCAATGAAGTATGTTTTGGTTTCATCGAGTTTTGGTGATAGTCTATGTAGAAATTGAGTTAAAATTCCAACCAATTGAGTGAAAATATTGAATTTTTTTTTTTTTTTCAGTGTTTGATAAGCAGCAACATAAGTTTAGGTCACAAGCCAAATTTCAGCTAGTTTGCTTAAACGACTTAGAAGCTAGGTTCTCAGTAAGAAAATGTCCGATCAGCTTGATTTTTGAATTGTAGGCTCGTTGTGCAATAAACGTTCGAACACTGAATTCACACTTTTATTCTAGAGTGTTCTTTCAATTCTTAGATTTTGAATTACTGTGAATGACTTGAATCAACAGCTCCCCAGCCATGACCGTGCACGGTCCTCCTTCCCCTCCCCTGCGTGACGCGCAGAGGGGCCGAGCCGAGCACCTGCAACAATGCCGATTGGGCTTGGCTCTGAACTGGGACTATCCTGGGGGTAGGCAACCCGCAGCCGGCGCTGGAGACAGAACGAAGCGCGTTTGAGGGGGGAGTGCGCAGACCTAGGCTAGAACCTCCACTCAACAAAAGAAGGCCGATGGCTCGGCGGCTCACGCGTCCACCTCGCGACTTTAAATCTTCATATTTAGTGAACGAAATGTTAGACAGTTGAAATGAATGTGTAAATATCAGTTTGGGACCTGCGGAAATCGTTTTGAAAAAGTTTCACGTAGATTCGTCGAGAAGGAACAAAAGTGATTCGTAAAATGGTTTACGTAAAGATACACGTAGATGTACACCATTTCACGAATCAGTTTTGTTCCTTCTCGTCAGATTCAAGCCAAACTTTGCCAAGCGATTTCCGCAGATAGAAAACTGATATTTTCGCATTCAGTTCATCTTTTAACGTTTTGATGACTTTAAACAATGAGTTTAAGTCGCGAGGTGGACGCCGTCAGCCACCGGCCGTGGTGGCATAACAGTCCTAGCCAACAATCAGGAGCCGCGGCGGTTGCCAGCTAGTGGTCACGTTCAAAACTGTCCTCGTGGTGCATCCTTTGCACGGCGCGAAACTACAACAATTCTGACGTGACCACTTCTTCGAAACTTTTGGACATCGAGGCAAAGCAACAGGCGATGCTTTCATTGGTTGAAAATAACCGCGAAATGGTGTTATTGGTTGGAGCTTTCCCCGACCCGGCTCGGCTTCCCTCTCCACGTCTGTTTTCCCGTGACAAGCCGAGCATTACCATAGAAACGGAGATTTTAACTTCAAATTTCTCAAAATTGGCCGCTAACTTTTGGATGCCATTGCAGCAGTGAACTCAAAAGATTCGGTTTTACCTCTATGTAAAATCTTATCAAAATCGTATAGAAAAGTTAAAAGTTTTGTATAAGGGGCCATGCTAATAAAAAAATCGGATCCTGAGGAAAACCATAAGGCTACTTTCTGTGCCTAAAAATCTCAATCCAGATCGGAAATTGAAAGCAGATGATACATTTTGTTGTTATATATTTTACACAGCCGGCGCCGGCTTTGTTAGAGAGCCGGCGGCGGCGGCGTGGCGGACTCCATGCGGTCGCTGGCGGGGAGGAGCTGTTAGTGTTACACGCTGCGCGCGGGGAGGATGTCAGTGTTCCGCGCAGGTGCCCAGTATTGTTGCCTGGTCTGCCCGGCGTGGCGGACCGAAGCGAGTCGCTGTCGCGGGCGGGGAGGAGTTGTTAGTGTTACACGCTGCGCGCGGGGAGGAGGTGTCGTTCCGCGCAGGCTGCGCTTCACTCAGCCAGCCAGCCACTATTCCCCCCATGCAGCGCCGCGCTATATTATTGTAAGGTTACGCGCTTGGTTTCTGGACTCGAGAGTACAAGCTAGCTGACACATTGTTTTTTATATTTATTTTAAAGTTAAGGCTAGCTACAATGTATCATCTGCTAAAAATACGATTTCACGAAATCCTGGTAGGCACGAAGTTCATTAATGTTCCGCTTTCATAAGAATTTTAGGTGGGTCTATGTAGAATTTGAGCTAAAAATTAAAAGTTTTTTGGTAGTAATTGAACTTTTTTATCTCAGTGTACAGGTCATTAGTACAGCTCACATGCTCAATCTGAGCTCCCTAGCTCAAACGGTTTAGAAGATTTGTAAAGAAATGTCCGATCAACATGATTTTTGAACTGTAGTCTCGCTGTGCAATGATCATTCGAATAGTGCATCAACATTTTTATTTTATCATGTTCTTCCAAATTTTAATTTATAAAGTACTGTGCATGACTAGAATCAACAGGTCCCTAGCATCCCTAGCCATGGGCCTCCTCCCCTGCGCGCCACGCAGTGGACTCGAGCCTTCGCAACAATACCCCGATCGGCTCGGCTCCGTGACAAGTCGAGCATTACCATAGAAACGGAGATTTTATCTTCAAATTTCGCAAAATTGGCCACCAACTTTTGGATGGCATTGCAGCAGTGAACTCAGGAGATTTAGTTCTACCTCTCTGCCAAATCTTATCAAAATCGTATAGAAAATTTCCGATTTACATAAGGGGCCGTGCTGATAAAAAAAATCGGATCCTGAGACAAAACCATAAGGCTACTTCGTGCCTAAAAAACATGCATTAGGGTTAAGTGTGTGACGTAAGTTTCGGTCACATTGCGTAATGCGATGGTCACACCAATTGATTTGACGCACATCACGTTTGTTTATCCACTGCAGTGGTCGTCACCGAGGCGGAGCTAATGTGAGCGCCTGGGACACACTGGATAGGCCAACCCGCCAAGCACTTGGGTCAAGGAGGCGGTCTACCCGTAGAGCCCAAGCGCAGGGGGTACCAGGAATTAAAATCCTGGTGCCCAAATTTTCGTGCCGTCGCCTCCCGAAGAGTTCGTTGTGCGGGTACCTTCAGATCCATTTCTCATCTCTCAGGTGCGAATATAGCAAGAAACTTTTCAGCACTCAAAAGGTATTTTCTCCCAAACGAAGTCCGGTTACAGGCCCCTTGAACTTGCTACATGCTTTTTAGACCTAAAGGAAGGTATGCTCTGAGTTTCGTCGTAATCAGAGACAGTTTTTTCGGCCGAAAATCGCAAAAACGCAAAGGCTATAAGCCTTTGCATTTTTACCACTTTTGGGCGGAAGAAATATTCTTCGAAATGACGGGGGTTGTGTAGCAGGACTCTAGTGTACCCCCTGACTAACCCCCAACGGTTGGTTTGTATAAAAACCGTTTTTTTTTTTTTTTTTTTTTTTTTGGCGAAGAAATGCGACGACAGTTCTATGG
The DNA here is from genome assembly GCA_033675135.1 of Frankliniella intonsa. Lineage (NCBI taxonomy): Eukaryota > Metazoa > Arthropoda > Insecta > Thysanoptera > Thripidae > Frankliniella > Frankliniella intonsa. Next base: position 199,595 of record CM066259.1, read on the forward strand.
TAAGGGGGGAAACTGGTGTAAGTCCACTTTTCCTTTTCCACACCTCTCACCGATGCATGCAAGGTGAGGAGGGGGAAAGTGGACTTACAACAGTTTACCCTGGTACCACACAGAGTTATGCACAACGCAGAGGGAAGTGCCTATTATCCAAAGCCTGTTTCTCCGAAATTTAGTGCCTTATCGGGATCCTTGGACTAAACCAGTTAATAAAGGACCCAGAAGAAGGTAACCGTTGAGTTTGGTCGAAATCGGAGACAGTTTTTTCGGCTGAAAATCGCAAAAACGCAAAGGCTACACTGTACAAAATCTAGATTGTTCGGCGGACCACCAACGGCGTTCCGTACCTGCATTTCAATAAGGGGTCGTCCACATATTACGTCACGCGCTTAGGGTCGGCAAGCGTGACGGCGCGTGACATGGGGAGGGGGGCGTCGAGCGATGTGACGTCACATTTTCGTAAAAAAAAGAAAAGAGTTTTAAACAACAAAGTTCACTCGTTTCCACTGTTTTTTCACGCGATTTCGGCCAGCGAGCTGCTGTCTGGGTGCAGGGAGCAAACGCGGACGGGCGGACAGACGCGGGCGAGCAGTCACACGGCTCAGCCACGCGGGTGGGCCAGCAAGCCGGGCGCCCGACAACAATCGGCACTTTAAACATTCAACACTATAAACTTTTATTATCGGCGTAGCGCTTTCTTTTAAATTATATGTTTGTTTTTTTTTGCAAAAAGATCGAAAATGTGACGTCACAAGGGGGTTTTCATCTATCGTGACGGTGCGTGACATGGGGAGGAGGGGGGGCCGTGCGCTCAAAATCTCGTGACGTAATATGTGGACGACCCCTAACTGAGTACCAAGACCAGTTCACGGCGCCACCGTCACCTGTTTTTCGTGTACGATGGCCCCGTACTCGGCAGTTCATCTCAAGACTGAAAATTACAGGTACGGTGCCCAACTACGGAATCGCCGTTAGGGAAATTAGCGCCGATTTCCGTAGTTTCACTGTAGTTACTTTGTACAGTGTGCTTATGGCTTTTGCATTGTAACGATTTTCGGTGAAAACAAATTCCTCCAGAATGACGGGGGCTAAGCACGGGGACTCTCATGTTCTCCTACCCACCCCGAGGTTTCAAACCGCCTCAAAATGCCTCGATTCTAGCCGCTTCCAAGTGTCGAATGGGCTGCCTATCTCTCAGGCGCGTATGTAGCAAGATACTTTCCAGCGTTCATAATGCGATTTTCTCCCAAACGAAGTCCGGTTACGGGCTCCTTTGACTTGCAACGCGCTTTTGAAAACTAGAAAAAGGTATCCTGTGAGCACTGTGAGTTTCGTCGAAATCAGAGACAATTGTTTTTCGGCCGAAAATCGCAAAAACGTGAAGGCTATAATGCCTATAATGCTAAATAACAAAAGAAACATGTAATAATGAGAAATCAATTTGTCACGAATATGAACTAATTCGTCATTAATTTTGTAATTACTTTGAGTTTTTTTTTAGTAATTGGTTAGTCATATTACAAATGACAAACGTATAATAAAATAATGCTTTCACAGACAACACGGGTACTTCTGTCCCCCTCTGTTAAGTTCCCGTTGGCTATAGATTGAAATGAAGATAGGTCCTGAAATATAGTCTGAAAATGTTATACCCTGAACTTGAACAGTAACTTATAGTAGGTTTCTCGATTTACTTGTTCTTATCCGTCTAGTTCGCTCGTTCATTATTGCAGTCTCAAAAAGTTTTATGAAATTGCAGGAATGGCATTTGATCTGAGAAAGTTGCCTTCTTCTTACCTTTACCTTTAAATATTCCTTAGGCAATAAATTTTCATCAAAATTAGATTAATTTTCACTTCTAGAGATTTTTCACAGATTGTAGGATAGAAAAATGATACAGATTTGTTTTAGGGAAAGTCAGGAATTTGAACAAACCTGATTTTGAAACAATTGCCTCTGATATGCTACCTGGGTACCAATGCTTCACTACAGCACCTATTTAATTTTCCTGTGCTTTACTGAAAGGAACTTTCTAAATGGTACATATGGTTTATCATTCTCTGTAGGTACAGACCAGTGCAATAAATTCTGTTCTTTATGAATTTAAGGTACGTTTCTCTACGGTATCTGCAGCTCTTTTAACTTACATAGAAACATATGTTCTTTCTAATTACGGAAGTTTACAGAAAGTTCAAGGGTAAGAACCCTGAATGGACGTAAGGTAACATTTGCAGTGATGGAGCGTGACGAAAAAAATTATCTGTTATGAATAAATTTTATGGTAGAGAAAAATATTAAAGAGATTATTTCTATGGATTTAAAGAGAAGTGGCAATAGTTGATTACATTAAACCTGACTAGAGATTTGACGAGAAAAGAATGTCTTGTTGAGAAATTTACAGTATCTTTCCTCAGCTCAGTCCGTAGCCAACTGTAGATTTTGGAAAACCCTGGTGTAGAATGCTGTTTATACCGTGTTTTGTACTTTTGTTGCTTGCATGTCTGATGTTATTGGCGGGGCGCAGGGGGTATTGATGGCCGCTAAATTTCAAACAATCTGTGTGCTGAGCGGAAAACAGAAAATATGTTTTCTTATTTGCACATGAAGCCTTCATATCTAACAAATTTCAGTTTCATCAATGGCTTATATGCTTGGCTGTCAAGCCAAGTGAGGAAATAGTTTGGGTACTCATTGACCTGAGCTACATTCTCAGAACTTGAATAAATATTTAAGAACAACCATATAACTTCTTGTGTTTTGAATCAGCGTGAGATTGTTGCCTGAGTGACAAGGAAAAAAGATAAGATGCAAGAAACATATTGTAATAGGCAAATACAAAACGTTAGCTCTGTGCTATGACAACAGTGACGAGATATAAGAATTCCACTGCAAAACCAGAATAAAATACTATTTAACACACAAAAATATCGAGTCAATTACATTTCTTTAAGAAACATAAGAAAGCATATGAGATTCACTTCAAAAACCATGAAAATAGCTAAGTCTCTCTGCTGCCTCAGATAGTGCTGCCCATCAGGTTGTTGAATTCAATGGTTGTTCTTTTCTCTGAGGAACTTAGTAAACTGGTTCACCTGAAGAGGAAAGCGCAGTTAAAATGTCAGTTATAGAGATATAAGTATAAATCTAATAAAAACCAACACTGCAAAATTCCTTGGGCTACTGGTTGATGGAAATCTGTTATGGGGAAACCATATAAACGACAACTGTAAGAAGATAGCCCCTATCATCAGAGTTATATTTACACTTAAAAATCTGCTGGGCCATAAAAGAAAAAAGAGAAAAAGAGGAAAATCTGTGGATTTGTATAATAATTAAGACTAAAATATAAGGCATTTATATGTGGCTCTGCAACTACAGCTGGATTTCACCCACAAAAAAATCTAAAAAATAAAACAAGAGCTATAAAATCAGCCTTTTGATATGAACAGAAAACTAGGGCATAACAAAATTTTAAGGAAACCTGGATAAACAAATAAGTTGAGATAATAGTCAATGCCTGAGCTAGTTTGCTACAACACACGAACAAAAATCAGCAAATCCACTGGATACGACTTAAACAATATATGTAACAGCTTTTTTAACACCAACACAAACCTAGCAATTGAGCTAAAAACCATAGGAAGCTAAAAGCACATCTTGTTTCCACACCAGAGTAATCTCAATCTCTCAATTGCAGGCCCTCCCTCAGTTTGCTTCCCAAATTTATATACAAGTATGTATAACTTCACTTCTTTTTTTTTTTTTCATATTATTTTTTAGACATAACATAGTACTTTGTTTATGCAACTCCATGTAAACAGTACCTTGTTTCATTAACAAACCCACACAATGGAGCTAAGGCTCTTTGGGTGTATGGAAAAAATTGCCATATAAAAATAATAAAAAAAGCACAACAAACAAAAACTTTAATTGACCATTTATATTCTACTACGCCTCAGCAATTAAAAAAAAAAAAAAAAAAAAAAAAGAGCATAGCACCACCTGAATTCATCTGGACTGCAATCAATGTCTTACTTGGCAGCAAACCAACAGAAATAGGGATGGAAAGTTCGATCAAAGATTAATTGATTAATTGAACAAAACTGTTAACTGATACAAATTAATCGAAGACACCAGGATTTTTACTAAGACAAAATTGATCAAATTAATTGATTAATCGAATAAATTGTCAAACCTATGGTCAATTAATCGAACAAAAACTTTAACTTGCCATCCCTAAACAGAAATAATAAGAAAAGCTTCATCCCAACTCAAAAGCAATACATACATGAAAGAAACAAATGCATTGAACATGACTATAGAGCCTGCAGGAAGCTCCTCCAATGAGTAGATAGAGAAAAGAAAAGTACTTCTTTGCAAAACTCAAAACTTCTAGCAATTTGGCCAAAAAAGCTTTGAAAAGTAGAAAGTAGAGCCCAATACAATCAAGAACAAATGATGGTGAGTTGAAATTCTGAGATTAGCTGCCTTGAAAAAGCAAACAGGAAACCATGCTCCTAGAGATAAATAATTAAATACAACTATTCAGCAAACAAGTTTTAGGCTTTACAGAAGTTACTCAACAAGATGAATCAAAATATGGAAAACAGAAGTATCAGATACAATGAGAGATTTTGTCAAAAAGTCACTTGACCAGGGTAAAGGGCCCTCCTCATTGAGAGAAGCAAGACTAGTCCCTGTGTTTTTAAAAAAGTCTCCAGAAAGGACTATTCGAGTTACAGACTGATTTCCATCCTCCCTCATGTTTCAAAAATGCTTCGAATAGCAATTAGTGACAGGATCCTCAACTGAAATAACATTAGAAACTGTCTCTGAAAGCAAGTACAAAGTTTCAGACAAAATACTACAAACAGATTGTAATGTCTTGACTAAAATTTAAAAAAAAAAAAAAAAAAAATTATAAATGTATATGAAATATTCAGCACAGAAAGTAAAATTGGAAGGCTATTCTTTCTGACATTGTTTACACCAGTAAAAATTAAAGGTGCTTAGATAGACACAACATGAATATATATAAACGTCTAGGTGACTGACGCTACATAATGTGCAAGTAAGAGCAATGATAATCCAATGGAATTGCATGCAAGTCTTTTCACCCTAATTATCAAGCAGCTCACATTCATCTTCATCAATAAAAACTCTCACTTTTCTTGTTGACACCCTCAAGGAAAATCATGTCGGTTTAACACAGAAAAAGACCTGTCCGCCTCCGCCTGAAATGAAAAAGGGAAGGGTTAATGTATGCTTTACAAAGTGAAAAAGGGATTATCCATTGATAGATAGTTTACCTTCCAGGAGCAGTGTGGAAAAGCCCAAAAGACCATAGTGTTAATTATGTATTTATCACTTGACACCAAGCAGAACTCGCACTCTATCTGATGCCATGAGTGACAAGACATTATAAAACTGCTAGCCCAAAAGACTGCACAGCTCTTTACAAGATGTGACTGCAGAATGCCATTCTCAGGCAAAATTTATATAAGCTGGAAAAAAACATATCAGAAACAAAATTACACACTTTAAACAACAAACTATATCCCAGTCCCAGGATGAAGATGACAGGAAAATAAGGTACTATGTGACGTGACCTATGGTCACTTCTGGAAGTGAGCAGGGAGCAAGAAACAATCTATACTTCATGGAGAGCTCGGAGTCTCAGACTTCTCTCTTATGTCTCCAACGGCTGAAGACTTATGTGGGAGTAGTAAATTCAAATTTTTGTAATGTTTGACAGAATTCAAAAAATACACCACCTATGATTACAATACTGTATATCTGAGACAAAGAATTGGGGAGTGAATGTAAAGGTAGACCATCTGCATGAAGAGCAGTTCAATTCAAGCAAAAAAGATGGTAAGGGGGGTCAGGACTTTTTTATTTGCTATCCTGCACATTTTCAGAAATTAAATCCTTTGGACCCATATATAGCTAAAATTGATCAATGTGTTGGTTAATATTTTTTCATTATGAGTCATTGGACTAAGAAACAACATCAGACCAATCAGATTGACTCATCTTGTGGGTCTCAGAAGCATATTACCACAAACAATTCAGTTCTGTGGTTAACAAGTTTGCGCGCAGGATTTCTCTGACAGAAATGGTGTTAAAAATCTGCAGTAAAGTTTTTTAGAATCAGTATCACAAGGGCTACAAATTGTCACACGGTTTTAGTGATATCATGTAAAACAAAAGAAATCAGTCAACGTTGACACTATTTTCCTTTAAATAAATCATGAACTTTTTAAAAGAAAAATAGTGTCAATGTTGACTGATTTTTTTTGTTTTACATGATATCACTTAAACTGTGTGACAATTTGTAGCCCTTGTGATACTGATTCTAAAAAACTTTACTGCAGATTTTTAAGACCATTTCTTTTGGAGAAATCCTGCGCGCAAACTTTTTAACTAAAGAACTGAATTGTCTGTGGTAATATGCTTCTGAGACCCACAAGATGAGTCAATCTGATTGGTCTGATGTTGTTTCTTAGTCCAGAGACCCATAATGAAAAAATATTAACCAACACATTGATCAATTTTAGCTATATATGGGTCCAAAGGATTTAATTTCTGAAAATGTGCAGGATAGCAATTTAAAAAGTCCTGAACCCCCTTAAATAAATATTTATTTCTTGTGATAATTGCCTTTCTAACAAGTCAAATTTGGATTTAACAGAATTAAATTTTTGACATTAAAGTAATATGAGGCGTGTATAATGCGCTTGACTACCCACATGATCATAGATAAATAGTGAATAGCAACTCGTAATCTACCTGGTGAAGCTGTTTGATAATAGCAGTCTTGACAAATGCCTCCGAAAAGTTCAGGTTCCAGTAGAAAAGTAGTGGTTTTTAGCTAAAAATTATTTAAAAAAAAGAAAACAGAAATTTTTAAAAAATTGAATACGTATTGACTCTTTTGATTCAAATCCCAACTACAATAAGTTGATTTCAATACCTAATAGTAAACAAGGCCTAGTATGTTGAAGCAATCACAACAGCTGAGCTAACATAGTACATATCAAACAGATAAAACGCTTTCTTTTGCAACTCGTTGTCCCTCATGAGTTTAGCACCATAACTCTAATGTTTGCACCTATCTGATTGAGTATGGAATCCAAAAAGTCACTGCTTTGTTTTCATGCTACAACCATAAATATTAATGTAATGATGGCACAGTCTTAGTTAGTGTTAGTTGTGAAAGGGAGCTCAGTCAACACACCAACTTAAAAATGTATTCCATAAACTACCCACAATTTACTCCTTTTTTTCTCCCAATTTTCTGTACCTTAAGTCCCACTCTTATCCCTTCAAATCACCAAACTTCTATCTCAAAAGAAATTAATTAAAAAAAAAAAAGAAGTTTTGAAAGAAAGGTGTGCAGCAAACTAAACTTTTGACCTGAAAAGCGTGCTTTAGTATCAGCTGTTCGCCACTTCTTGTGCAGGCAATGCACCTTCATCAGCCAAGCTATTCTGGTTCTTCCGCCCTCACCCACATACACAGATTAAGAGCAAAAATAATGTAAAAGGGCAGGCTTAAACATAACCATAACTTTACCTGGCTCAGCTCTAATTAGGCCAGTTCAGAACCAATTATCTTCAGATACTGTACAGAGTAATGCTATTCATATGGTTTAGGCACCACTGGGAAAATATCTGTGAGCTGGTAATAAAAATATAAGTTATAAGTTTTGTAATTCACACTGTATAGTACGAAGCTGAGAGAGATACAACTTACAATAAGTACTCTTATCAGCAGCACAAAGATGTCTGTAAGTGAATGAATCACTGTGTGCTCCGTGCTCCAGATGGCATCAATGTAATTATGAATAGTAACACCAACAACAAAGTCACCTGACCAGTGTAGAGCTCCATAATCAAAACCTCAAAACTTCTGGCTAGCTTCAACTTGATTGTGCATGTCCGTGAAACACAGTGCTAGTAATTTTCTCTGAAAACACAAGACAAGAGATTTTAGCTTAGGAACACAAGTACGTACATCTGTCAGTGATAGCCCTAAATTACGAGGTAAAAAGAAACGTGGGCTACACAACAGCTGTCCCAGACAATGGATAGACAATGCCTAATAAGTGGCTGACTTTTCCTATGAACATTCTCTTTTCAGTTAATGCACTCTCCTGTGAGGTACCTCCCCAAAGAATGAGCTCATGAAGGTTTATAGACTTCAACACGTATCATCACCAATGGCTGATATGCGCCAGGGCAAGTTGAAGGAGTTGTATATCAAACCTTTCCTGGTATTTATACATTGAAAGTCATTCTTGATACCATGTTATAGTAACAAAAGAAAAGACCAAAGTTCATGGCTACAATACAAGAAATAAAGACTACATCCACATTCCATTCCAAAAGGATGCTTTTCCAAACAATACGTTTCCATCCCATACTCCCACAGCAGCCCACCAAACATTCAAAATTGAGCTACAATAGTTTGTCATTGATGCAGGATCACATGAATTTTGGAAGTAGAAATAGCTTTTTTCTCAATAACTTCTACCAATAGGACATTTGCTTGTCTCTGTTTAAGTTGCAACAGTAATGTTTAGTACATATTCAGTATTTATTCATGCAATTTCATGTTGGAGGCAAATAAAATTTAGTTACATGATAAACAATGAAACGCAGTGAAAATTCAAGAATAGATAAACATCATCTTGCAATTCATAAAACAATACAAAAGTAGCATGACATTAACATCATCTGAAATTCATCTAAACTATAGAAAGCTTTTTTAGTCAGAAACAATTTTAATTGTTGTTTGAAAGATAACATTTTTTTATTGACGTTATAGATAGGGGAAGTTTGTTGTATATCTTTGGAATGTGTTACTTTACAGATTCTCTTGGAAACAGACTTAGGTCTATTTTGAAAGTTCTTGATCCAGTGTTATTTGATTATGAACACTGGTAGAACAAAGGTAGGATATCACACCCTTTTTGGGGCACTATTTGCCAAAGGCATTGGTCTTTTTGTTTCAGCAAAGTTTCTTCTGACGTATGTATTGCACAGCATTTTAGTTAACATAATTGCACTTGGCGTAAAATTCTTCATCAAACCAGCCTACACGTTATAGAGTTCTGATAAGTAACAATGTTAAGAAAATTGGATATTTTAACAAATAAACTTTCTGTACGGTTGATCAGACCCCCATCACATGTAGGCTCGTTCAATGCAGAATTTTGAGCTGAAGCAGAAGCAGATGGTTAGCTCTACAATAAAATAAGAATGCCCGTACAGGAAATGAACAGAGAAAACATGAAATCTACTGCCTTTGCTACAAATAGTGCCTTTTAAAGGTGTTATATCCTACTGTTGTCTTTCCAGTGAAGTCCCATGGTTATCAATTCCCAACATGTTCTTTTCTGCATGGATAGATGCAAAGTATATACATGTATAAAGAGCATATAAAGTTAAAATTATACTTTTATGAAATAGTTGTTTACATGAAAAGGATGAATCTACTTTATTGATAAGTCTAATTGCTCTTTTCTGTCATTTGAAAACTTGAAGGATAAGTATATTTTTACTATTTTTTTCTCCCCACACTATAATACTGTATGAAAGAAATGACTGAATGAATGCATGAAAGACTTTGATGTTTGAAATAACAAGAAAAAGAAATGTATCTCTTCTCACCTTGATAATTCAAATTGATTGATGTTGCTTTCCCCTGGTCAAAGACATCTTGTCTCTTTCAGAGATGTAAACAAAGCAGCAGCCGCTCTGAATTGCAGGCAAACAATCTGTCAAGCAGACACAGATAGCAGTTAATTGGAATGCACCCTGGAAACACAAAAACCTTATGGGTGGCAAAAATATATTGTTTCTAGTTATAACATTTAAAGATATATTTTTTGTAAGAAAAAATAAAACATTCATCATTTGTACAACATTGTAACCTCTTTACATACCTAAACACATAAATATTAGAGGTTCCAACGTGGTGACCAGCCTGTGCCATTAACAGAATACAGGCCAACAAACTTTTGTCACTGACAAAGAGGTAATAGTAACAAATCTGGGCCCAAATCTGAAACAAATGTTTAAAAAATTCA